>CM055841.1:16473038-16988038 GCA_029490765.1 Euthynnus affinis | reverse complement strand
CATCTTCAAGACGTGTCCTTCTCTAGAAAACAGCACGCCAATCAAACAAAGTCATAGAAATATGCGGCAAAATGAAATAGGTATTGGCATTTCTCAGACTGAATAGTCTATGCATGGATTCATGTGTCATATACACAACAGGACCATCACATGTCATGCATTTCTTAAGCACTTGAGGGGCCGAAGGCATTTTTTAAAAGGCTAACTGGGTGCCAAACATAAGGATGGGAAGAAAAACGGACACAAATTCAACAGGGCTGATGCCAAACTCACAGATTATCATCACATTCAAATTCAAAAACCAGAAACCCGACAAGAGGCTGCAGAGCTCCTCGGGGACTAGGTTATGTGAAAAGTGCAGGTCTTGCATAATTTATTGAGACAACTGTAATCTATCCATCCGTGTGTCCGTGCGTATGGCTTTGTGTACAGTCATTGATCATGCCGTGAATCCACAAACTGCCGATTTTACAGCGCAGATGTCGCCGGAGCTTCATGTCCAAATGAAGCGATGAGTAGCAGCAGCCGCTCCGTTTTCTCTCTTGAGGTTGTGAAAATGTTTGGACGAGGCGCGGTGCTCCGCCTGTAGTTGATGCTTTGCTTTACTGTACAAACTGTGGCTGTTTTTCACCCAAGTTGGGCCGAGGTGACCGAGATCCCTGTTAGCTGCGGATGTCCCTGACCAATTCAAGCGTCTTTCTGCTCAACGAGGTTGGTTCATTTTTTGTGTTTTTTTTCTCTTCTTTCGCATCTCTTCGGGGGTGGTCGAGGTAATTAAGCAGTGGATGAGATTTGGACTGCTGCTGTGATGTATATTGGATGGCTTTGAAACCAAGCTGCATGCGTCGCGTTGCCTGTTATTATTATTTCTGTGCCCTCGGACATAAACAAGCAGTGAAGGTGGAGGCTGGTCCTCGGTGGGACACCGATAATTAAATTAGACAGACTGACCTCACTGGGAATATTTCACTTCGGAGTAGAGGAGCATGCATTGACACTGTCTGTCTGCCAGTAGAAATTAGGAACAGAGGAGATGGGCTGCAGTGGGCTTTTTAATGTTGGTGATAAGCATTTGGGGGTGGGGGTTGTGCTTTTTAAAAAATATATTATTACGTGTCTTGACTGTTATGCTGATTGTTTGTTCTGTAATGAGCACACTGAGGTAAATTCCCAACAACTAAGTTATATCATTGAATAATTTTGACCAAAATGAAATAATTCAGCTGGAGCAACAGATGAAAAATTATCCATCCCTGTTGGTCTGTTTATGCTTTTCCTCTTATTATCAAATAGTTACATTATTGCTGCAGAGTGTTATAAAAGTGTTTTTACTCATATTTATAGTGTAGAGTATAAAATCCAGATGAACCAGTTGACTGTCAACACAGTAACTCTCTCCTGCCCTCCTTTAATCTGATTTAATATACTTATATTCTACCAGTGTCAACTTGCAATATGTCATGATGACAATTATCAGTTATACAGAACAAAACATTAGTCATCCTCGATTTATGCTCCCAGTACTTTGTGCAACAGAATGACACCAGGAAAAGAGGAATATTTACAGATAAAGATTTTTTTTTTTTAAATGGTCTGAAATGACGGCAAAGCCACTGTCAGAGAGACAACCAAAATACAAATTTAAAGGTTACCAATTTAGAAAATACCAAAGAAGGACTATAACAGTGTTATATGCAGCAATTGATGATGTTATAACTGCACATGATATACTTAATAATAATAGTAATAACATCAATCTAGCTCAAAATTGGGATCCCATATGTTCACAAATGTAATAATTCTCACTAGTTAATGTAATGGTTGGTGATAGTGGTGGAAAGACTGTACATCTTACAGTTATTTATATGCTATTTGTACTTTACTTGAGTATTCTAATTACTTCATAATATTATATGAATAGTTCCACTAGCTGATGAACAGAGAAAAAAGAAATATATTTTCAACTGATGATGAAATGGTAATGCAATACTTTACAACAAAGTCACAGAACTTTAAATCTTTGTAGACAGAGAGATAGATAGATAGATAGATAGATAGATAGATAGATAGATAGATAGATAGATAGATAGGTAGCTTGTGGTGTGTTGGTGAGATAGTCCGTGATCCAGGACACCATTGGCGTCCATCTGCATCTCCATGAGCTTGTTTCCCACCCAGAGGGTCTGGATTGTGTTCAAGGTGCTTGGAAAGTCAAAACATATGATACTGACTGTGCTGCAAAGCCTTGTCCAACTGGGAAAACGTCCTCTAGAGAAGTAAGATGATGGTATCATTTGCCTCAGTGTGTCTCTGATGCAGGGGGTCTACTCAGTCACTCAGAACAGGTCTAAAAGATGGTGCAGCTGCATCAGATTTATCCTGTGTGCTGGAGCACTAAAAGTCTCTCCAGCATCTTGTTGAAGCAAGTTTGGCATGTATTAAACACCAAGCTGAAAATGGCTTGTACAAGTTGTACCATTTTATTTGATTGATTTAGAATTGCTGAGTTAATTTGTCAGATGTTTCATTTGATCAAATTTTAGGAAGTGCCATTAAATAGAAAACAAAACTAGAGTTTGGTGCTTATTTCAATTATTTCCACTTCAGTTGTGTGGAAAGTATTTACGTGTTGTTTATGGTCGATAAATTGCACAAAAAATGAAAATAAAGAAACAAAGCCATGTTGCTTAATTTGATAATGTGTCACATTATCAAGCAGAAACATGTTTGTTTTTTTTTTTTTTGTATTTTCGAGTGCAGAGTGTTTGATAGTTTTTTTTAAAGAATTTATTACATATATGGTTTCCACAGACTGGTTTGATTAAACTGCTCAGTGATCTAGCTAACAACCCCACCAGACATTATGTAATACACTGTATGGATGTTACCACTACATAAAGTACACTGACTATGTGATGCGCTGCTTGGTGACACTCTCCGTCACTGGCATCCCACCAGTCTGTTTACCTCATCCCTCCTCCTGGCACTTCAAACAGGGATCAGGTCTGTGTTGGAACACACGCTGTACCTGCATGTCTGAACCCATCAGGTACCGTACAAACCTCATGAAAGGATTTGGCAGCAGCCAGGTGTCATCTCCCTCCACTCAAAAATCAAAACGCAGCATCCCCGGTGCCTTAAAATAGCCGCTCATCCATAATGCACCAGCCGCAGCTCTGCCCACAGAGGCGCTTCAAATGGGACAGACTGACAGACATCCGCACTCAATGCTTGGGTGCAGCTCCTAAAGCTGCTCTCTCTCCCTCTCCTTTTTTCTGTCTTTCTCCCGCTCAGCGCAAAGCACCATGGAGTTTAACTTTCAAACCTTCATTCATTCATGTTTTATTCACATCTACCGCTCATACTGAATTGGAATGGATGCCTCCTCCTTCTCTCTCCTTTTTTTCTCCTCTGCCTCACTGTTTCCTGCAACCCATCCTATGAATTATGAATCTCAACTTTGCTGGAGATTTTCGCAACACCCATCGTCATGGTTTTATGGTGTCAGACTGGCCCATCTTTAGGTGCATCTTGTTGATTTCACACTGTATCTTATGCAATACCTTCTGCATTGAATTAACACATATAGAAAATACATCCTTAGACTCTTGATATTTTTGGTTGATTCTTAACTAAAAAAAAATCTCCCACATGCACATCTGTATATATCAATAACACATACACTCAGCAGCAGAGCAGCTGTCAGAGTACAGCCAGCCATGACATCTACAGAAAACTAGGCTACACTGGGGACGCCTGCACATGTCGAACAGAGACAACTAACATGGCTCCCATATCCCCTCACCAACAGAAGACTTTTCTCCTGTCTCTAAACTTCTGGCTTTTGACATGTTGAAATCCACAGTGCGTAAAAAATCAATGTGATAAGACTGTAGACATGGTTGATTTTACACTCTGAGACTTTGTCTCTGTGACATACACCACATGTTTGTTCACTTTCTTGTGTTTGCTTTTGGTCTGGGGCAGTTTTTCATGGTTTAGGCTTGGCATACAAGGGTATTTTAGACATTTTGATTAGATATTTTAGTTTGCTTCCAGCTGTGGCAACAGTTTCAAGAATCCAGTGCACAAAGTGATATCCATAAAGATTTCTGGGTTTCATGTGGAAGACTTTGCCTGGCTTGCACAGAGAAGATTTGAGGCTGTTATAGCAGAACATGTTCAACTATAATATATGGGTGTAAATCAATTTATTGTTTGTAAGAATCCCAAGAAGTAACGGAAATGTTATGCTATTTTTTGGCAAAATGTGGCTTGATGTTACATTGTGATAACAGTGAGAGGAGATCTTATGAGCCTGGTTGTGTCCGTAAGATACAATGCCATCCAACATAACATCACATGGTTATCTTGTTTGCTACAGTGATGTTCTGTCATGACAGAGTCCTGAATGAACTTAACATGCCGTTGCAACACAGAGTCCCATTGGACAGGCGAGGTAGAGATGAAAAGAAAGGAGGAGAGAGGGTGGGAAGGATGATATGCAGAGCAGAGAGAGCCTCACTGACGTAGCACAGGGCTGTGTACTGAGAGTGGTGGAGAATAAGAGAGTGGTGATGGGTGTGTGTGTGTGTGTGTGAGGGGGGGGGGGTGGTGGTGTAGAGAAAGAGAGAGGGATAGACTGCTTTCAAGCATGCTACAGTACACTTCAGTGTTACCCAGGAGAGAGAGCACACCATGACTGACTAACAGAGAGAGCGAGCAAGAGAGACGGGGAGTGTGCTCTCCCACCTCCAACTGAGTAAGTACGCCGCTATCTCTTTTGCATCTTATCTCTTCGCGGCAAATTGCATTGATAGCTGGTATAAATGGATCTGTACATGTTTTTGGAATAATACCTGATCAGATGGTGTGAAAAGATATATTATAGAAACAAAAAACCTTTTCGATTCTGCTCTTCTAACACTGACTGAAAGTTTGAGAAACTGAGTTGATGTATGCGGCTGTCAAAGTGGGGCACGGCAGAATTTTCATCTACATATGAGGGTTTTGAACAAATTTGATGTATGTCTAAACTCCTTACCCTCAGTGCTGACATTTCTGTGGAAAGTCTGAGTGGCACTAAAGCAGAAAATGGCATTTAGGGCAGTTGTGTGACAGAGGAGCAGTGGTGGGAAGCTGTGGGCATACTTGGAGGCGTTCATGCTTTCTCTGTTGGTGGGGGGAAGGAGTGCATTTGGGACCGCTAGGCTTCCTGTGTGGGGTCAATTAAATACTGCATGAGACAGAGCACTAAAAGCCCATCCCGTGAGGAGTGAAGTGCTTTGTGTGTTTATGTGTGTGCGTGCATGCATATGTGTGTGTGTTTGCGCATCAGTGTGCAATGCCTTGATTAAATTTGATGAACCAGCAATGTTGAGAGGGCCAAAGATTCCAGTTCCAGCCTCTCTGTGAGTTCCTGTTGAGAAATCCTGCCTTATGATTTTTTAACTTATTATCCGTAAAAGAAAAAATAATGTCAGAATACGGTCTCTAATTTTTGTATAGCACATCTGTATGTTAGGCAGGTCTTATCTAGGACACCTCTCTCTTCTGTTTTTTGAACATCTCAAATTTATTCATCTGCTCAACAATCTGTACACACAAATTACTTTTGTTTTTATTAACCAAGCCGATGCAGTCACCGAAAAGGTTTAAGACTCAAAATCGAAAGAGACCGCAGTGTTTTAGATGTAAAGCTGGAATGTGCGGATATGTAGGGCACCATTACATATTGATAAGTCCGACATTCCCTCAGTTAGCTCAGCCCACTAGTCAAGACGCACCAATTAGGCCTCAAACTCAAACCTAGAGCCTAAATCAGGTCAGCTACTAACAAACACGTCGGATTTAATGAAGGATGCCGCACTGTGCCATTCTGTGCTGCACTGTAGGTACACAGCTTTATGTGGGTTAGCTCCAGCCTCTTCGCACTTTGAAGCAGTTTGGTGAAGTCAGGTTGAGGGATCCCAGGAGGGATGAAAGCCTAAGTATGCACAGCGTAGCCGGCGAGGCCAAGTCGACAGCGTGGATGAAAGATAGAGATTCCTGGCTGGGCTCACTGAACCCTGATCCTCTTCCTCCACTGCCAGCTTCACTGTCGACCCATCCTCTATGATTCACATTATTACATTGTCCTCATTGCATCAGTAGCATTTCTCTTTACGGTTGGCTAATACAAGATGTCTCCTATTCTTGAACCTCCGTTCAGACTGGCATTACTGTGAGGACTTGGCATCTTTGGTGAGAAAGCAGTCGTGTAGCGTCCATTGAAATGAGTTGGAAGTGCTTATTTATAGGCAGCAGGGTCTGCCAAGGGCTCATTACAGGCAGGGGGGAATGTATCCTGAGGTAACATTAGAGCAGGAGGAGGGTGGAGCTGCTCAGGACAGGATGGAGTATCAATCTGGGTGGCTCTCCTATTGATCCACTCTGCCCTACTCTGGTTGCACTGTCAGGAGACCTTCTCTCTGGCTCTGAATGATCCACCTCTGCCTGTAATGCTGCCTTAGCTCCCACTGCACACAGATGTAAAGGTGCCTCTTCACTGGTTAAAGGTTGGTGAGCTGTAAAGGTTCTGTGCTTAAATCTATTGATTCGTTGGGGAAAATCTGGAACTGAAGTGCCCTTTTCACAAGCCACTTTATTCCAAGTTGGTGCAGAGATGCTCAGTTTCTTACAGCACAAAATAAATATCGGATAAATAAAGGTCTGAGTATATCACACCTTACTACATTTTTGGTCTAGCTATAGTGTGTTTTAAGCAGCAAGTACTGAAAAATGTCAAATGTTGAAAGTTGGCATTGAATGTCAGATTCATAGTCATCTTCAGCCATTTGTTAATTGGATATTTCCTCATTTAAAACACAATTTTGCCAGTCTAAGCCTGTATTTTATTTAACCAAAATTCTTGTATGACTTCTTGTGTTTAGAGAACATTTATCATTTGAGAAATACAACGTCTTTTGTTAAATGAGGAAAACATGTTTATATTCCTCAAAGAAAGTATTGTTTGTCATTACCAAAATTCAGGTATTATTTTGCCACTAGTATCGAAAATATTTCAAATAATACCGAGCTCTAGTCATGCTGTGATGAAAATTGGTATGTGATCCATATATAGGATGGTTTTGAAATCATATCAAGTTTTAAGTTACTTTGTACAACCTGTTTCCATATTTCTTTTTGTCCATATTCACCTTTGACAGTTAAGTTATTGTCTTTGTGTAATCATAAACTTTGAAGAAAGTGCTAAAAAAAACTATAATATACCTGCATTACATTACCAAGAGGATTGAACAACACTGGATGTAATATTATACTTTTGTAATGAAAGGGGGGGGGGGGGGGGTAAAGCACCATCGCTGCAGAATACAGGACACACGCTGTAGGCTGAACAGAGACAAGCCTCAGCGACTGTCTGTTCTTGTTCTCCATATAGGCACTTAGTTCACATTCAGATGGGCTATCTGGCATCAGTGAATATAGCTGAGCCATTCTCAAATCTGCTTTGCTCTTTCTTGAGGGAATTCATCAAAACTCAGTGAACTTTGACAATCCTCTGCTATCCTCTCCCCACTGCTAACTCCCAGCCTGTGATGGGAGAGGAGAGGAGAGGAGAGGGGAGGAGAGGGGAGGAGAGGAGGGGATAGGAGGGGAGGGGAAAGCTATATTTAGACCAACTGAACAGCAAAAAATAACAAAAAAGATTCTGCTGTTAATCTCTGGTCCTATTGTTCTAATGTTCTGCCTCCCCTCCCCCTCTTTCTTTTCTGTCTCCTTTTTTTCTTTCACCTTTTCCCTTTGTTTTTACCATTTTGTCTCTCTCACTTCAGTTCAAGTTAATAACTTTTAACACTCACAAAGCAGACAGATCACATAATCCACTTTTCATGATATTTCAGATTTTTTCATGATCTCTTATTATCTTAATCTATGCTATATCTTGCTGTACAGGTTTACACTTATCTTTTCATTTCTCCTGTTTTTCATTCTCCATCTCTGCATTGCTCTCCCACTGTTTGAAAGACTGATCCTCAATGGCTGCTTACTGCACAGCACTAATGATGAAAATAGTCACTCTATCTTCTGTTCCAGAGGCATCTGAGGGAGCTAGTTGCTCTAACTACAATAATGTGTGTCTGTGTGTGTGTGTGTGTGTTCTTGCTTCCCTTTAATTTTAAAAAGCCTCGCAGAAATATAGATAGCCCTGAGACATTTTTTTGCTAAAAGCTCTGGTGGAGTGCACTTAATTCTTAAGCAGCCAAACTTGAATGAGGGTAAGAGAGTGCATGCTGCCAGCATAATGGACGCCAAAGTAGGGTCCTCGGTGCCTGGGGCAACCTGGAGAGCAGGCATGTAGCCCTGGCTTGCCAGGAACAACGAGGCTGTCTCTTACAATAGAGACCTTTCCACTGGCTTATTAAGACATCTGATGGACTCTAGATGGCTGCTTGCTGACTCACCGCTGCATTTCTGTTCTGTAGGCTCATGCATCACCTTACTGTCAGGAGGATGGTGCAGGGCAGGCGGGCACAGCCCTGCCCTCCTCTTTTCCTCTCCTCTCCCTCTTTCCATCTCTTCATTCATGTTTTCCTCTCTTTCTGTCTCCCCATCCCGTCTCCTTCTCCTCACACCCTTTGTGTTAGTTTTGGCCATTTTACAGTTGAAGCATTCACCTATTCAGCAAAGAGAGCTTCTACTGCACATCGCTAATTAGCAGAGGAATGTCGATTACACACTCAGTTGTCTCCCAGCTTCTCCTTACTTGGTTATTGTTATTATCACTTAGCATGGCTTACATAACCACTCAGTTGTCTTATTTATAGAAGTTCTGTCTGTACCCAGTGAAAAATGATGCTCCGCAGTGTGAGGGTAAACATAACCTGCTTTTGGAACTGGTTTTACGTCACTTTTTTAGGATATTTTAAAGACAGAATTGATAGAAGAGAAACGTATGGAGAAACTTACAAGGTTTGTGATGCTGGAGAGGGACACATGAGATTTTGAGGCATGTGGGTGGTTGGATGGGGGGCGGGGGACTCAGGGGAGGAGAGGAGAGGAGTAGAAGCTGGTTTATAGGTGAAGAAACCCGCTGTACCAGTATGCAGGCGTGTACACACCAGTGCTGCAGTCAGGGCATCAATTTTGTATAGGAAATGGCTGTTGAGGCAGCACAGCAACGTCAGCTGTGAAGCACTTAGACTGAGCGCGCCTCCCTCTCCCTCCCCCCCCCCCCCCCCCCCCCCGTAACCACGGGCTGAGGGGAGGAGGGTTCCGCCTTTTCTGTGCAATGGGGGGGAAGAGAGTGCTGGTAGCAGAATCATGTCTGCCTCCGACTCGAGCGCTACAGGACTCATCTGTAACAAGGTATGCTGTTGATGTTCCCCTTTTGTGTAATCACTCTGCATGCAAGCCTCAGCCTCCTCATCATGAGTCCCCTGTCTGTCTGCTGTGAGACATCTCCTCTGTTTTTCTCTTCTTCCCCTTCCCTCTCAGTCTTGTCTCAGCAGAAGTCTATTCTGGTTCACTCACTTTGCCAGCATCTCCCCACTTCTTCTCTCTTCCCCCTCCCTCCTTCTTTCTCATCCTCTTTGGACATACTGTACACATGCAGATTGTCTATCTCAGCTCTGTATACTTTGCAGCTCTGCTTTGAACTTGTACATCACTGGGAGCCCCATCTGTTGAATGTCATGGGTTTGTTATTTAGTTCAACAGCCATATCCCCTTTCTTCTTTGAGTCATGTCTACCTTTAAACATTCTAGTTGAGCTCAGTTTTGTTTATTAGTTGGTTTTGTGATGTCACTTAGGGTGTACAATAGCTATTTAGAGTCCAAATTCCAAAAATGAATAGACTATCTGAAAGTAAACCTTATTTTTATTTCTCATTTTCTATGGAATACATATTCTATATATCTAAATACATGGGAAAAAAACAACAGGTTAGCTGCAGGCATTGAGGAAAGTATCATTTACAGTTGGAAGGCATGTTGTTTGTAATGTGCCTGCTTCCCTCTACTGGTGAGAACCTCCAACTGCTGCATTGTCATTATCTCATGTTTCAGCCTCTAATAGGAGTTCCAGTATGTGAGGGGGTTCTCGTTATCTTCCTCGTCTCTCGTTTCCTTGCTTTTACGAAGACAACTGCATTGTGAGAGTGTGCGTTTTGTTTTATTGTTGTTTTAAAAAGTTAAGACAGTCAGAAAACACAGTGGGCTGCAAATTCTTCCAGACACATTAAAGCAGTTCCCATACTGAGACCTGCATGCCTGTGATTAGATTAGATTTCACTATTGATCCCGGTGTTGTGTGGTGAGCAGCAGGGTTTTTAGGGTTAAAATTCTTCAATGAGGTAGAATGAGTTTGTCTGATTCTACGCCGAGTGCACTGGGGATAAATATACTTGTTTACTTTTAATGATATGACTGACCATGGTCCAATGTTTTCGCTACAGTTTTTAATAAATATGGATTCTGGAGGCTTGTGAGTGCTGCCATACAATATATCAGATGACTTTATAGCACTTTCGTATTGTTGTTGATGCTTGAAGTTTTAAAGATTTTGAAACGGTAGCGCCTCTTTAAAGCTTGTAATATGCATATCTATAATACCCATAATATTTTAGATATTATTATTACTGATGAGGAGGATGTTTTCCACATGAGTTTCGTTAAACATTTTAGATTATTTCAAATCTTTTCTGTCTGCTAATTTGGCCTCTTTAACAAGCAAGGTAGATTTATACATCTGGCTTCTCCATTCATGCACATAAAGGGAAATACAGAACAGGCTGCCATACAATATATCTCAAATTTATCTCAAATCTCAAATAGTCTCAAATTTCTCTTTCTGGGAATGGTTTTGAATAACACTGCACCATGGGATTCGTCAGTTACCGATGAAGCGACGTTATTCAAATCTGCACTATCATATGAGAGTATCAGGCCCTCATCATACAGCTGAAAGTCACTGAGGAAGAAGATAGAGAACGAGAGATAGAAGGAGACACCAAGAGCACATCCGTTTACTAGAGGTTATTTAAAACGTCCCATACAATTGAAAGAATATTTTTTACAAAGTAAATATTGAGACTTTGGAGTCCATTAAATCTAACAGTCTAAAAAAACACTGATCTGAAGCTTTGCTGTCACATTTTGTATTAAAAGCTTAAAAGACAGCAGATCGTTAAAAAAAATTGAACATCTGGATTGTAATGCCATTAGTTTGGAAACAGGGAGCACCACACTGCAAGTGGTGACAGAACATGTTGCACATATCAAGTAATTACATGGATTGAATTTGTTATCTTACAGTACAATACATTTGTCTGTCAATGCCTCTTTTCAGCAGTGCAGGCCAATAAATGCCAATGTGGGGAATATCTGATTCTCTGCAAACCCTCCTTGGAAATTTCTACAAGTTTTACATAGCTCAAAAGCCCCAAACAAGATAGCAGAGAAAATCTGAATATTTAGCACTCTTTAAGCTCCCTGGGAATCCATGTAGTTTTAAACAGAATGTTGTGATGATTTGGACTTTTGGGCAGTGATGTAGAAAAATAGACTGGTGGTCTTGTGCTTCATGTTTTCTCTTATTTTTTATTTACAAAGGAATTTTTGCTATAGTCTTACTTTATCTAATCAAAACCATATAAAATTGCAAGAATATAAAAGTGCAATTGGTATTGGTGTAGAGAATGTACTGATATTTTAAGCAGACTATACTTGAGAACATCAGGCTGGGCTGTGTACTCTATGTGCTTTAATTAGGTTTTGTTTCTTCTGCTGGTAGACTCCTCAGACTTGGCTGCACCTCTGGCAGGCTTTGATATTCAAATGATATCTACAAACTCTGTGCTGGATTCAGCTAAAACTGTTTTTTGGTGAGGAGGGGGGGGGGCAAAGGAGCGACTGAGCTGGTGAGGAGGAGGGAAGAGAAGAGGAAGGAGGAGACGAGTGGAGGAAAAAAAGGTAAAAGAAGGATGACGTTATGGAGCTATTTTTGGCTGTCTTATGTGGGTGCTCCTGTCAAGAGTCTTTCAGTCCCGTATCCAGCTGGGACTGCAGCCACCAGGGGAGCTGCTGATGGAGTGAAAGGACAAATGTAGGATCTGGTCAGGTGAGCTATGTGAGAGTTTTATCACTTTGGAAGTTAATATGTCTGTCTGTGTGCTCCACTGGGTTTATTATGTCTATTGCTGTATTTCATGGAAAAGAGGTACATTTTTTGGTTTGTTTTGATGATAACTGACTTGTATTAAATGTTATGATTTTGAATTTGAAGCTGTGTCTGAATTAAAAATGGACAATTTGTTACGCCTGTTAAGTTTAATTTCATTGTCATGGCTGCTGACTAAAAGGAAGTTTGATGTCTGCAATCAACTGCTGGACTCGTTCTTAAATGCCTGTCTGTTGCCTATGGTGTGCTAGAAATGTCTTTTACATTGCATATGACCATTTTGAAACACCTATTTGAAAGTGTGTGTGTAGCACCTAGTATCATGGATACTCAAATATGTAATCAAAATCCATTTGTCTAGTACACATCTCTGCAGCGCAACCTGGAGTCAGTCAAATAAATCAAAAGCTGGACTTGCATTAGTTTGTATTTTCAGTATTCTTAGTATTCTTAGAGTTGTGTCTTTTGTTTTTTTCCTAGTAAAAAAAAACTCTGGACTTTTTCAACATCTTGTGTGCTTGGCTGAGTGGATTAAACAGACAACAAGGCTGTGCTGGTTGTTGGTGTTGTTGCAGTACTCACGCACATGTTCCCCTGAGAGGGCTGCTTTGGAAAGCTGCAGGAACTTACTGGTAGTGGATCACATGGCTTCAGGAGAGGACAGGCAAGTTCAGAGACAGGTTGAATAAGGAGAAAGACATGGAAGACACAGAGGGAGATGTAGGTGATATTTTTTGGAGCTGCATCAGAGCTATTTGCTATAGATCAGCGCTTGTACTGTGAACTCACTTAATGACTCATTCTGAGGTGAGGAGCAACAGCTGCCTCAAAGTATTAGGTACTGTGTCGTGGTGGATTTATCTCCTCCCTGTCTGGGCTGTAACAGTGCTCCTCTCCTCTCTCCTCCTCTCTCCTCCTCTCCTCTCATCTCCTCTCCTCCGTTCCTTTTCTTTAGGGTTCAGCCGATTCCTACACTAGTCGACCCTCTGATTCCGACCTGTCCCTGGAGGAGGACCAGGAGGCGTCTCGGCGTGAAGCCGAGCGCCAGGCTCAACTGCAGCTAGAGAGAGCCAAGGTGAGAGCCTGAGGGTCAAAGGTTGATGCATATCTTTGAATTAAGCTTTAATTACTGTGGAGCACTGTGTAAAACATCATAATTCATGTTAATATCCAAAGACTGGTCTTCAGTGAACCTATTTCATGTTTAAGATTCATTAAGGTTTATGGCAATGTTATATTTCCACATGTCTCTTTTACATTTCTTACTTTCTTCGTCTTTCAACAGTCTAAACCAGTAGCATTTGCAGTGAAAACTAATGTGAGTTACTGTGGGGCCCTTGATGAAGACTGTCCAGTCCAAGGTGCCGCTATCAACTTTGAAACCAAAGACTTTCTGCACATAAAAGAGGTGAGAAGCATTACTGTAAGATCATCACTACTGTCTCACTACTGTCACTACCACTTGCATATGAAAGATTTTATTATGAAATATGATGTCAACATATTTTGCGGCTAAGACACATCAAGGCAAAAAAGGTTTGTTTGTCTGTCATGCAGAAATACAACAATGACTGGTGGATTGGTCGGCTCGTGAAAGAAGGGGCAGACATCACGTTCATCCCAAGCCCGGTCAAACTAGAGGCCATGAGGATAAAACAAGAGCAGAAAGCAGCAGCAAGGTCAGAGGTCACACAACCCTCACAGATCAGTGTTTAAGTATGTTAGCACATCTCTACTTGTCACTGTACCTCTGTCTTTATGTCTCTCACTGCTAATTTACCAGCTTCCTGTTTAGTGCACTCTTTGAAAACTTTTTTTTTCCTTGACACAACTAGTTCTTGCTTATGTGTTGCTCTGTTTTGGAAGTCCTTTTCTCTAAATTGCCTCCTGAGGGGATTGAACGCATAATGAAGTTTCGCATTATGTTGCTCTGCAGGAAAGGAGGGAACGCTTCATCCGGAGGCTGGAGGTCCACCCCACCATCTGCAGGTAAGTGGGGCTGATAGAGTCCTGCTGCTGTGTCTGTCTGCTGGGACTGCATGCTCTCACAGGGTCACAAACAGAGACTGTTCCTGGGCGAACATGTTCCCATCAGATGTAATGTCTGTCAGGAAATATTTTATCAACATACTTCGCCTTTTACATCAGACCAAGCTTAATAATTTTGTGAAATTTACACACAAATGAAATAAAAGCTACAGTCCTGAAGGGCTGAAGAATAAATGCACTTTTCTTCAGTATATTTTCTTTGTTAATACACACTTATGGAGCCTCAAAACTAAGCATTTTCTTTTAAGCAATTACATATTACAACAACCTTCTTGTTAGCTTTTCTCCTCCTTGATTAATGTTCACTCTGTGTATTCTAAAAGCCAAACAGAAGCAGAAACAGGTATGTTTGCCATTGTACCTCTTCCTCTGTGCACCACTTTCCAATTTTGCAATTTATTTAAAGACACTCTCAAATATACAGCTACATTTTGCATTTTTAGTTTAGACATGCAATAATGTTCTTTTAAGTGTGTTAGCTATGTGTGTGTTAGCTGTCATGACTCTAAATCCACTTCAACCTGCTGTATATTTTCCACTTCCGAACCCTGTCTGTGCTTTTGGCCTGTGCAGACTGAACATGTACCTCCATATGATGTGGTTCCTTCTATGCGGCCAGTGGTGCTGGTGGGCCCCTCTCTGAAAGGCTATGAGGTGACGAACATCAGTATTTTAAGTCTTGTGTGTTTGGAGTAATGATCTGGATGTGGGCAGATAGGGAGCTTGTGCTGAAATGTTAAAATCGAAGAATTGTGATAAAAAAAGAACCTAGTACAGGACAATTTTGATAAAGTGTTTAAAGCTTTTGTTTGTAGAAAAAATGAAACGGTGAAAATTTGTGCAGTCTGTGTTTCTTTCATCACAGTTGTAGTATCTATGTATTGCTGTGAGTAGTGCCTATAGCTTCTGAGATATGATAATTAGCTTACTGCCTCTAGACATTTCATACACTTAGATTTAATTATCAAAAATAACCATTAATAGCAGCTATAGATGTGACATATTGAGTGTTTGAGCTCAGCCTCGTTTGCTCTTTTCTTCTCTGAATTCCTGTTGCTTGTTCCAGCTTAATCTGGACTCTATTTTCTGGTCCAGTATGGACTTGCCCGGTTTAATCTAAAGGGAATCACTCTCGTCTCCGTTATCCCATTAACACTGATACAAAACACCACAGTCACATCCTGATGAAATTATAGAGCAAAACGACCGGAATCTTAAATCCGTTCTGAGTGACATAATGCTTTATATACACAGCCCTTAAATATATCGACCCTTCTAAACTCTTCCTCTGTAACCTGTATCTCTACATAGAGTATCAGATCAACTTATATTACAGTTAAACTTGATTCATCTGAAAATGTGTCAATTGCGAATGACTCTGCGGATGAATATGCTGAAATATGAGGCATGTAATTGAACAGAATGTCTCTGTGCTTCAACATTTTCTCTCTGCTTCGCTCCCTCCACTGTGACTGCAAAGGCTGTGCCAAGCCGTTTGTTTTGTGTGTGTGTGTGTGTGTGAAATATTTATGCATCGCTCTGGTGATGTGCTTTGGGGATGCTCCAGTGGTGAAACGCCAGCCTGCCTCCTTCTCTCTCTTTCCCTTCTTTCCCTCTCATTCTTCATCTTCTCACTGCTTTGTCTCTCTTGTACATATTTTCGGCTGGTCCGCCATTGTTCTTCAAAATTTGCCTTCTTGTTTTGCTCTCTTTTCCTCTCACTGTTTCTTCATCTCTCTCTCTCTCTCTCTCTCTCTCTCTCTCTCTCTCTCTCTCTCTGTTAGACTGTGGAGCAGCAACACCGCTGTTCCCTTCACCCCCCTATTCCACATGCCATCTATTTTTCAGGACTGTTTGAAAATAGACTGCTTCACTGCATTCTCACAGTGCACATGCCGTCATATACAAGCAAAGGCACACTATTTCTATCCATGTCATCCTTCATGATGTTCATATCTCTCTGTGCTGCACCATCTTCCTTCGTGATGGATTGTTTTAAACATGAAGGATACAGTATACAGTCTTTTTGGTCCTATTTTATCAAGCTAAATGTGAATTAATATAACTGTTTTATGCTGCCAATCTCGCAATCATTAATTCTGTTTGACACTCAAAAATCAAAAGTGAGAGAAAAAGATAAGTGAGAAGGGGTATATTTCATAACACTAGTCAGTCCTAATGTCTCTCCACTCTTCCTTCCTCTCATCTGTCTCCCAGGTAACAGACATGATGCAGAAAGCCTTGTTTGACTTCCTAAAGCACAGATTTGATGGCAGGTGGGTACAGCTGTCTGGGCTGCTCTCTGCAGCTGCAGCTCAGTGTACAGTAACGTTGTGACCGAGCTGCAGAGCTCTTGGTGAGATTCTGCCTATCACGTTTCATGGTCGATAGGACACATGATGATGACGATTTATTTTTAGCTACGAGAGAGTGCAAGTTCGTCTCATCCTTTGAAATGGAACAGTTGTGGATGTGATGTGATAAGACGCTTCTTCTGTAGGATCTCTATTACACGGGTGACTGCTGATCTGTCACTGGCGAAGCGCTCGGTGCTGAACAAGAAGGCCATAATGGAGAGATCCAACACACGCTCCAGTCTGGGTGAGTGATGAGAAAGTTGTCTTTGATCTTTTTTTGCTAAATAAATATTAATACCTGCTAAGAATAGATGAGGCATCTTTTTTTTTTTTAAATTGTCAAGTCCTGAACTAAACTTAAGTCAGGCGTGTTGCTTTGACTAAAGTGTCTCGTACAACTCATTCTTTCTTTTGTGTATTCACAGCTGAGGTCCAGAGTGAAATAGAAAGGATCTTTGAGCTGGCCAAGTCTCTTCAGCTGGTTGTCCTGGATGCAGACACTATCAATCACCCAGCACAGCTCCTCAAAACCTCCCTGGCTCCCATCATCGTCTATGTCAAAGTCTCCTCACCTAAAGTAGAGCACAAACCACTCAAACTTCACAAAAAAATTAATTCAAGACAATATTTTTGCCCATATAGTTGATGATTATCATATGAACTATTTTGATAATTGAGTACTCTACCTGCAAAAATGTTCTTGTTCCAGCTTCTCCAATGTGAGGATTTGCTGCTTTTCAGTGTTTTATATCATCATTAACTGAATGTCTTTGGGTTTTTTTTGGCCTTCTGGTCAGACAAAACAAGAACTACTTTTGATATTTTATAGACTTATGATTAATCCATTAATAGAAAAAAATCTGCAGATCAATCAATAGTGCAAATAATTGTTAATTGGATTAATTGATTGATGACTCATGTAGTTTTGCACTTTGACCCTTATTACAAGCTGCAATTGTCATAAAATATTCTCCACATTACATTATATTAGAATTTCAGATGATAAGCCACAATGCGCTTACTTTATATGACTAAATAAAAGAGGAAAATGATTAAGGAGAAATTAAACTGGAAGCTGTAACTGCTTTGTCTCATCTTACAGGTTCTTCAGAGGCTGATCAAATCTCGAGGGAAGTCACAGAGCAAACACCTCAACGTCCAGATGATGGCAGGGGACAAGTTAGCTCAGTGTCCTCCCGTATGTCACTGCGCCTTGATAATACTCAGCTGTTAACTGTGTTGCTATCCCTTTAAACTAAGTAGGAACTTTCCATAGACATTGAGTGTTGTAACGTTTTTTTCTATCATCCCTTGTGTTATCTTTGACTCATTAGGAGATGTTTGATGTCATCCTGGATGAGAACCAGCTGGAAGATGCATGCGAACACCTTGCAGAGTACCTGGACATTTACTGGCGTGCCACACACCTCCCCTGTTCTGCCCCTGTCAACCCACTACTGGACCAAAGTGTGATCACCCCACCCTCAGCTAACTCCAGCCAACAGGTAAGACAAACACACAACTGATGCTCGATTTATTAAAATTTTCTCACATTGTTAATAAAACCTTATCTGCCTCCTGTGTCTGTTCGCTAGTTTTCTGAAACTCAAGAGTTGATAGAATGATCACTACCACAGACATAGGTGAGAAGAAATTTGTTTCTTTATTTCTAACATCGGCACACTGCAGTTTCTTTTGCCTCTGGTTTTGTCTCTTGAAATGCATCTCCTGCTCTCCTGCAGGAGCAGCCTGTGCTGTCGGCTGGGGTCAGACTCGGAGGTCATAGAGCACAGGGACCAGGGCGCCACCAGGGGGCAGCAGCAGCCCTCACCTCTCCACAGCCAGCCACCACCAGTACCAGTGCTGATCTATAACAAGAGAAAGAGGAGGCTGGTGAGCTGGAGGACGAGGAGCGACAAAAACAGAGGAGCAGCAGGAAGAGGAAGATATGACCAGCGCCACAACAGACAGAGGAGCCTCCACCTCACTGCTGCCCCCTCGGAAAGAGCTCCCTGCTCCCACCACCACGCGACAACTCAGGGCCGCTTTCTACAGCTGCACGCCTACTGGTAACAAAAACCAGTACAACAGCGCAGCCACTGCACGTCACCTTCCCTCACCCTGCCCCCCCCACCTCCCCTCTCTCCTCCCCTGACCTTGTTCCCAACTCGGTGCTCTCACACTGAAAGTCACGTCCCCTACCCTGCAAAGCTGAGCCAGCCCATGTGTGTTCAGACACCCAGAAGTGGCCGTCCCAGACACAGATAGGCTGATTCAGCTCTCATCGTAGACAAATGACATACCTGTGAAATCAGGTAATATGATAGCATACAGTACTGTAGCAAAGCTGTCAGTATAACACAAAACATGAATATGAAAAGCTTCCCAGGGTTTCCTTTCTCTGTCCTTCTCCAAAGAGTACAGAGAGTGACAGAAAACCAATTCTGTATGTCTTCCATCTCTGTAACTCTCTGTGAGCTGTGATTCCAATTTAACCAAATGTTTCCTGAAAGGCACAATAGTTTCTAACAGAGTCAACATGGTGTCACCTGAGTTGGGCCACACATGGAAAATGAAAACTTTTCTCTTCCTTTATCACTCGCTTTCTTTTCTTGTTTATGCAGTAGCCTTTTTTTTTTTTAATTATTCTTTCCATTTATTTTTTTACAGCAACTATCTGTATAATAATATCTATAATTCATATCTCAGCTCTCAGTAAAGCTGATCACATATCTGTCTGCAACAGTAATGCAAAACCCATGCATGACAAGCACAGAGTTGCACATCTACAGTCTATATGCATCTTTGTCACAGCTGTGAATGTATAAATGCTGGTGTGTTGGCTTTGGGAGGTGGTGGCAAATCTCATAATGTAACTAAAATGAAAATGCAATTTAATATTAACCCGAAAAATAATGTGCTTCTTGAAATAACTGATAGTTTCCCATGACAAGAAAGTATAAATTATACAAAACAAATCACATTTAGACTAAAATATGATTATAATGAACCATGTTTCATCAATTCAACTCATATTCAACTACAGTAATCATGTACAGTATGTCAGTTGCTGGACTGTAGTATGAATTTTATATCCCAAAGAAATTAATCAAAATTTTTCTCTCTGACACAATGTGATCGACTCAGAAACATAACTTGTAGCATAACAAGATAAAAACAAAATATACAACATCTGGTTTTATGAGTAAGGTCACTCCAAAAAGGGACAAAATTCAAGTTTTTATTCTGTCTCAAGCTTTCAGTTTTGGCTGCTATTTATTAGCTGTTGTTTCTTGACGACAAACTGAAACACTTAATGACCAGATGTTGTACATTATGTTTTTTTTTAAACAATAATTGCTATTGGCACCAAACACATTACTGTATAATTTCCAAAGATAAAAGATGTACAGATTAATAACGCAACTAAATGTTGCTTCAACATGTGGACTGTATAGGATTCTTGGTGATATTAGCACTTAACTAAAATAAACACATCACTGTAACCCAGATAGTCAGGAACATAACTGCAATTTATTTATTTTTTTTACTATGTCACATTTACATTTTACACATTATTGCTACTCAGTTGCTACTCAGTGTAGCAACTGAAGAAGTGGGTAGACTATAGACTCCCAGTTTCAATTTTGAGTTTAAGAACGCTGCACACTCAATTTTAGCTTCAGGAGTTTGTTGCTCTGTGAAAAAGAAGTAGCCATTTGTATAAACCCTCCACTACACACTGTGCTAATCCTAATAAGCCCAATGTATTGTTTTATTATGTTTTGGTATAAACAGCTATCAGCTTGTAAGTACATGGAGGGCGACCTCTGGTGGTAAATTTATGTTACTGATGGTCTTGTATCCACTGCTTATTTATCTGTCCAATGCAAACAAACTGCCTAATTTACATTAAATATGTATACACATAAATTAAGAAAATGCACAACTTTCATAAGATTAGCTAAATGTCTTGGCTACAAATATCAAAATCTTCCTTCCAAACTTTCCATAGCCAATGATCATCTCTCTTGTTTTTATTTAATAATCAATATGTGCCCATTTCACATTGTAGGCCTACAATGCAATGAATGCATCTCAAATTCTCACATTAATGCTTTTACCATGAAACTATACAATTCAGCTAACATACAGTACCACATTTGTAAATAATCTAATGTACGTGCATGACATATTTTATTCCTGTTTCATCAGAAGGGCTTTTTAGGACCATCCTCACATGAGCCGTTCACTCTTCAGAGTAAATGACCTACATAACCAATCACATATATGCATTATCAAGGCTTAATTGTACATACTGTATATTCAATATGCAGATATTATTGCACAGAAACGACAAATGCTGACAGAAAGTAGAAGGGTTTTAGTCACAGCACATAATTCTACAGTACGAGTCAGAAATTTGGACACTTGTGTCCAAACTTTTAGTACTGTATATTCAACGCCTCAGAAAGCATGTGTTTATATGTATTTTCCTCTCTTTTTAGAATGATGCACTGCAGTTATTTAGGACCACCGTAAAGATTGCGTCCACTGACACCCACATTCATTTCTGAAGGACCAGGTTTGAGATGTATAACTTCTACTTAATGAAACACAGAGAACAATGTATCTTATTTCGATTTTAAAAAAAGAAAGAAATCAGCTCCTCCTATTTGCTTAATTTTTATTGCAGGAAATTTCTACAAAAATTCTTTGGACACCCAAAGCACAATTTTTTATAATTATCATTTCTGATTGCGTTTCACTTGCCTAAATTCTGTATGCAATACAAAGTCTAGCATTGACGAGACACTAGCTGAGACTATCAAGATACCTCCTCAGTTATGATGGGGTATAGTTGCACTACTATCATTTATATGTCTGCTTTACGATGCAATAAATGCACTAAACGTTTTGCTGTACCCACCTCCAATACTGAACAAGCTGTCTGGTCTAATGATGATGTCAACATGTCCCGTGGTTTCTGAGAAGTCGACTAGATGAACGATATCCAACAGTGTCTGATGATGACGTGTACAGGGTGCATCTTTGTCAATAGCACATTTGAAAAAGGGGGTGAATAAAACAAGATTTACGTAATATTTGTGTGTCTGGTAATTTTATTTTTACTTCAGAGATTCATCATGTCACCAACAGAGGGCAGAATAGCATCAGACTACACGGATGCTGTAGCCTGTAGACTCATGTAAAACAGAATAGATTATAGCTTTTGTCTCTCAAATTCATATTTAAATTATCACTTCACCTAAATTCAATTAAAAGAACACATTTTCTCACTTTCTGCTGAGCCAGTTTTGATTTTATCTGGTTTCGAGATTAATGGTTCTTAGATTTCTGCTTTCACAGACATCTCTGTTCTCAATGGAAGAAATGGTCCCTGTAAAAACTGTGCAGTGAGATGTCAAGTGACGAGGACACTGTTGCTGAGAAGGAAAAAAACACATTGCTGTTGAATTTTAGATTTAAATATAAGTTTTCAATACTGATAATACCACAAATAAAACTCTCATTACATTGTTAGAAACAGAATTTTTACACAAACCTCCAAATTCAAAACTACTAACAGGTGTTGCAACAGTGCCCTTGTGCATAATGTGGGGTCCATAAAGAAACTGTTTCCCTATTTTCATGTAGAAAAACTTAATTGGCCTGTACAGAGCCCTGAACTCAACCCCCTTCAACACCTTGAGGATGATTTGGAGCACTGACTGTGAATCAGGCCTTATCACCCAACATCATTTCCTGACCTCACTAATGTTCTTTTGGCTGAGTGAGAGCAAATCCCCACAGCCAGGATCCAAAATCTTGTGAGAAGCTTTCCCAGAAGAGCGGAGGCTGTTAAAGCAGCATAATTAAACCCATTGAACTGGAATCAGATACAATCACATAGAGGTGAAGGTTTGTGTGCCTTCACAATTAAGTCTTAAACAGAATTCCCTTCATCCAAGTTTTATATGATAAGGAAAGATGAGAGGTGTCATATCTCGATACATATAAAACACACAAAGACTCCTTCATCAGTCCATACATGCTGTTGTTGATTAATTACATCAAGCTATTCAAATCCCTACATAACTGCCCCCATATGACACACATTCAGATTCAGATTGTGCTCTATTTCCTATCTGGACATGATCATTATGCACCATCTGCCATGTTTCAAAATCACTTCCCTCTTTGGTTACTGTACGTCTAACACATTCCTCCCAGACACACTCATGAAAAAGTGCAAACTGCTGCCTCATGTGTAAGTCTAGTGTATCACGTGTGTGTGAAATTGGTGCTAGAAATCCCGAGTTACAACACCATCTGCTGATGAGTTTGTGGCAGAAAAAATTGAGGATATCTCCCAGTTAACAATTTGAAATGTCTGAGAATCTTGCCAGTGACTCAGCTTTTGTCTATTTTCCTGCAGCGCTGTGTGTAGACCGCTGTCACTCTCTTTCATTGTGTTGATGTTAATTACCAACGTCACATATATCAAGGTGTGATATCCTGACAGTATCCACCCCACCCTCCTCCTCCCCCTCCTTCTCATCCTCTAGTATCAGCCATATTGGTAGGTGTCACTTTTATGCCTGATGATTATTCACAGCCACCTGTCTCTCTCCCTCTGTCCCGTAAGAGGAGCACTGTCTCGAAGATATACAGTAAGCATCTATATGTATGCACTGCAGTTACTTTAGAAGGGTTAGAGAAAGTTCATAGTCTGCAACTTTTCATCCAAGCTGTTTTTGTCTTTCCTATGCAGCATGCACTAGTGATAAATTGAAAGTCAAATACAAATATAAGAAAGAGAACAAAGTAAAATGAATGGGCTTTCTGATTATATACACTTTATTACAAAGAGGTGTAAAACTCAAGTCAAATGACGTCAGTTTATTCACAGGGCTTATTTACAAAACAACAAATGTTGACTGAGAATTACAATTAAATAAAAACACAGACATGATTATGAGAATTAAGAAGGAAATTAATAAAAGTGTAGAGTAAAATTACATTGCACTGAGAACAAGTAAATAATAAGTAAAGAAGATGACAAAAGGCTGAGGAAAGGAGATGGGTCTTAAGATGAGTTTTAAAAATATCCGGAGGGGGAAGATTATGCATAATTTTCTTGTTTTTCATCAGATTCAGAGATGAATGTTGAGATATATAGTTTGAATATACATTTTTAGAAACATAACATTGAATTGCAACCATTTTTTTCCCCAGCACTGATTACAAAGTGTTATTTTATAACAAGACTGGTGTAAAATCACAACTTGCTCTAATCACAGAGAAGCATTCTACAAATAAGTGCACTTGGTCTGATGTTGTTTTTGTCATTGACGGTAATGAAATGCAAAGAACAATACAAAAGACATTTTCTCCACGGCATGCAGACACAATAACCCCCACAATCAGAGCTGTGTATGATGACAACAAGACATAGTGGGCTGTAAAACGCAGACAGGTCCCAGCATGAGGGGTGAATGATACGGGCTGTTTGTGAACAAAAGCAAATTGCTTTGACCCACTGGGGCAAAAACTGCTGAGAGCTCTGATTGGCAACAGTAAGTAAATTAGCCAGTAGACTGCCAGACACCGAGGAGGATGGTTAATTGACTTTTATCTTTTAATTCTCCTCCTCCTAACAATGAGATGCTGTTTCCATACAGTAATAACCTTCAGGGTGTGAAAGTCAGTGTGTGTCTCCAGGGGTTTGACCAGCGCAAGTGAGAGGAAAGACCTCTGACTTGACCCTGTAAACCAGCTGATAGCTGGTCACCTATCAGGGGGCCTAATACCACATGTCAACATGGTGGTATTACACTGAACACCACACTGACACAGGACAGACTGCCCTTTGATCAGAAAACATTCACTTAAACACTCTTCAAATCTTATCTGTCTGTAGATGTGAGTGGCTTTGAGTAACTGTAACCAGTAAGAAATGTTGGATCTAAGCGGAATAAATAACCTGCTATGAGAAATCAGACAAGTTTCAGTGCTAATTTGTCTCATTCCAGTGATATATTACCCTCCACATACTTTGTTTAACTATCTAAAATGAGACAAGGAGCTCATGAGCAGTTGTGGAAGATGGTGGATCATTTTCAAACGGAGGAAGCAGAGTTGGCTCTGAAATGCAGATTAAAGTAAACTCATTAGTCCACAGTGGATTGGTCTGTCAGTCCTATTGTCTTCAGCCAGTGGTAGTCAAGTCCAGGCAGTCAAGTCAATCTAATCAATCAATTTGCAGCAGGCCAAGTGACAAGACTCACAGGTGACAAAACAGAAGTTTTCAGTCTGACTGCTCAAGTTCATAGTTCATGAACCCTGAATCAATTTTTATTGTTAAGATAGTTTGACATTTGTGTAATAGGGTTTATATATATATATATATATATATATATATATATATATATATATATATATATATATATATATATATATAAATAATATATATATATATATATATATATATATATATATATATATATATATATATATATATGTGTGTGTGTGTGTGTGTTAAAATCCGTTTTTTTAAACACAGACCAACGCTGTATCATCGTGGACAAAATAAGTTGTTTTTGCTCTCTGAGAGCATCAGTGAGTGCAGTAAAGGGATGTTAGAGAGCCTGTGGAATGCTGAGCTCCTATTGGCTGCTGCGCGTCTGTATAAAGAGCCGCAGTGGCAAATTCAATCAGATCAACTGCGGGCATCCTCCGAGAGCGAAATACCGGGACGCTCGACCATACAGGGACCTTTTCTGGGTTGTTCTGCTGCTTATTTTTTCCTTCTTTTTTTCTTTTTATCATTTTTCTGCTAAGGCGCTGGAGTTTTATTAACATCATGAAGGAAAGGAGAAATACACAGCCGCTGGTGGTGAGATGTAAACTGGTTCTAGTGGGAGACGTTCAATGCGGAAAAACGGCGATGTTGCAAGTCCTGGCGAAGGACTGTTATCCAGAGGTATGTTTTAATGTGGCTAATTTGTTTGAAAAAATCAACACCCAGGCACATAATGCAGTTAAGTTTTCATGAAATTAGTGTGGCAGAAAAAAAAATCGGTGCGTCTGTTGCAGACAGTTTTCATGCGCATTTTCATAAAAAATCGTCCTCTTGGTTTATATTGTATGCATATACGGTATGTTTTTAAAAAACTGCATAATCTTTTTCGTAGCATGATCAATATCAATGTCTTACCCTTTCATTTTAAGTGCATACTGGCCTGCACTGAATATTCCCTGCAGCTGCAGTGATTCAAGTGATTGATTGATCCGAATTTCCCTCAAATTTAACATATTCTTAATTGGCTTATTATTTGATGTGTCTTCAGTGCAGGTTCTTGTGTTGCACTGTTTATCTAGATAAATCCCTTTACCTGTAACTGACTGAGTGACACCTCCTCACTAATGGCACCATGTTGCTAATTGCTCCCCAGACCTACGTGCCCACGGTGTTTGAAAACTACACAGCCTGTCTGGAGCTGGAGGAGCAGCGAGTGGAGCTCAGTCTGTGGGACACTTCAGGTAACTGATCACCTTTCCTCTGTCTGGCCTATCATGGTCTGCCATTCTGCCTGCAGCAATGGAGGAGAATGAATTAGGTATTAGACAATATGCTGTGAATGTAATGAGCACCTGCTGTGCCTTTGAATTTGTTCTCCAGATTTTCCTTTTTTGGGGGAGCATTGTCATGACCCTGTCCTTACTGGAATAAAGGAGATATCATGGAAGTGGTGTTTAATGACATAAAGCCTTACGGTCTCTTTGTGTGCACTTGTTGAACTGCAGAGTCTCTTTTGAATCACTAAATGGCTGCTGACTAGATTTCCTCATATATCACCTGATGCATCTTTGCATGTGTCAGGGACTGACAGATCTACAAGTGCATCCAGCCCAGCATTCCTGTGCCTAATACGTTTCACTGGCAGAGAGACAGCGATTATTCCGCTTCACTTGCTGTTTTTGCTGACTTTGTGCTACATATGTTAATTTACACTAAGCGTGAAAAACAGGGTCAATGTGTCAGAGTGGATCTCCCCGGGGATCTGCTGTTTAGTGTGTTGACCTGGATACTGTGAGCACGAGTCTGCGGCACCTGTTTGATTCCCTTCATGCTCGCTGCACAATGGTTTCTCTATGCGGCCCACATCCCTGTCCATCCACACTCGTGCTTGGATGTAGCTTCACACTAGGTCACTATGGCTGAGAAACCTGCGTGTCTGTACAACAAATCCTTTACATAACAGACCCACTTGTATGAGAGGATGCAGTATTTACTCTCATATTTTTTTCACTCCCTTTTATCCAAAAGTGGTAATAGGAAAGTAGTGACTATAATTCCCTCCCCAGACCAAATCCTGCTTTTTAATCCCAGACTGTGGACCTTTGGTCTGGCCAGCAGGAGTGGGCCTGGTGCTGGGGGATGATGGGCGCACTGTGAGACATCCTGATGGGCAGGAAGGTTTTCTGGAGCAGACAGACATGAGGCAGCTCAGAAACTCTGGTGACCTGCATTCTCCTCCATATGCTGCCCCGGGTCACCCACTTGAACAGCATGATGCAGGGGATTAAGACTCTGAATAGGACCACTGGGCCACCCCTTCTGACCGATCCAATGAGCTTGAGATGCTTTCTTTCTTTCTTCCTTCCTTCCTTCTTTTTTGTGCTTTCACTTTAACAACATGCAGCTTTACTTTTTGTCTTCCATTCCCATTTTCACTTTCTTTCTGCTTATATTTTGTTGTTTTTAACTCTCTCCTTCCCTCTGTTGACCCCTTTCTTTGTCACTTCCTTGTTAACAGTGCACCCAGTAGTTTCTGGCTAATTTGCATCTGTCACCCCTTAACAAACACATAGAATAATACAGTGAAAAATACAATACAGTATAAAATATGCCTACAGGATTTATTTTAATACTTTTCAGTCTCTTTTTCCTCTGAGAAGAGAGCTTATATCACCCCCTCCTCCCCCTCATTTCTCATACAGATGACTCAGGCTCCTGAGCTATTTGTTGGTCGCACAATACAGTTTCATCTTCTTACTGTAATTTGCTCTAATTGTGTGGAGTTGCGCTGCTGTGGCCCCACCGCACCGGCAGGGTCTCCTCATTATCCCAACTCCCCTTCATTGATCCAACTGACCTCATCACTGGCTCCACATGGCAGGCAGCTCCTTCTCCCAGCCTTGCCATGGATTTACAGACCAAAATCAATCCACCGACTTTAATCAGCCTGCATGGCCCAATCGGACATGCAACGGGAGAGAGACAGAGGGGAAGGCAAACACCGTCCAGTGGCTATAACTCATGAATAGTGAATAATGAATCTCGTTATTGTGTTAGTGAGTAATTTATTTCAGGTTGAACAGTCTTGCTGATCAAGCCTTTGGATTTGAGAGGATATTGTATACATTACCGTTTTTTGTATTATATATAAGTGAGATTGATTTGGAGTGAACCCCGAAATCCATTTAAGCTGATGAAACAATCTGTGTAATTATAAAAGAGAGGGATGGTTAATAGACAATAACCGTGTTAATGGCCATATATCAGTCATTTCTATTGGCCACTCAGCTTTTAGTAATTTTAGTCCCCTTTAGGGCCCTAATGATTATTTTCATTTTGATTACTCATTCAGTTATTTTTATGATGATAACACTTTCCTGCCATTCCGCATTTCCAAACAGTATATAAACATTTAACAAATGGTTTATAATACAATATAATGTAGTTATAAGCAGATATCAGGGCATATTAAATGATTAGATTCATTAAGAATCTTTGTCAACAATTATAATTTATGCTATGAAGACATTTTTTACATTATTCCAACCATGTTTTACTATATTATCATTCATTATTTGTGTATATACCAGCATCCAGTTTCGAACCACTATTTTGAATAGAATAAATGTTTTAAAAATATTTCAGCCTCATTTTCTGAGATTTTATAGAGAACGTAATCGGCAGATTAATCAATCATGAAAATAATCATTAGTTGCAGCACTTATCCAGTTATGAATGTATGGAGTTACAGTTGTTGACAAATACATTGATAAATATACATTTCTGATTACAACTGCGTTATAGTGTGTTATAAAGCATTTATTACATTTTTGTGTCCTGCTTATGAACACTAAAAACGTGTGACTTAAAATAAAGTGTTTAGGTTTTTATTTTACAATGATATAAAACAGAGAAAAGCAGCTGGAACCAGGAAATGTTTGGCATTTTTATTTGATAAATGACTATAAAAGAAAATAATGTTGATTAATTTTCTCTTGATTGAATTGTCACTTAATCGACTAATTGCTTCAACACTAGTCTATTTGTTAAGATGAAGGATAAAGCATTAAAATACATTATTTTAAAGTACTACTCTTGATTAATTTAATCCAGCAGGCCCAGTGATCTACCAGCCTTCACCATTTATTGTAGTTTTTACCTTTGACTCTGACTCTCTGCACATGAAGGCTTTTGGTTTAAAAAATTTTTAAACCATCTGTTGTTTGACTCAACTTTAAAATCCAGAGTGCGATGAGCTTTGACAGTGTCAAGTTACAAAGTAAAGCTTGTCAACAGTTCAGTCGCGATGATGCTCAGGAACAAAGAACCGTCCTCTCTCCCTGCAGGGGGCTTCAGCAGTGATTCTTACTGGCTTTGGCATGTGAAACCAGGGAACAACTGTCTGAAGCAATGTAGTGTGTTTTGTGGCCGGGGCTGTGAAGTCCATAGTTATCAGCTGCTGCAGCAGCACAACCACCACCACCACAGCTCCCAGCCAGCTGAGTGTGGGTGGAGGGGCAGGGCTGCTCTCATCCCCAAATCTGTGAGTCATCCCATCACTGGATCATTAATCTGTCTGACCCCTGCATTCTCACTGTTGGAGAGGAGTGTGCTAATGATGGAGACTAGCTATGTCACTCAGTTGATTTAGTACACATGCACAAAAATACACTCCTTCACACACACACACACACACACACACACGGAAGCAGATTCTCCCCTCCCCCACCTGCACGTTCCAACACAAGGCCCTCCGTCTCGGCCTGTGAAGCCTACTTCGACTCTGGCCCAATTTCCACCTCGACACTTAGCTCTGGGCACCGCACCATCAAGACGGATGGAGTTTAGCTCAGCCGCAGGAATTTGGTTATGCTCTTTTCTTTTCCTTCCATTCCCCAGTTAGTCAGGCTCACTCTCCATGTTTCATGCCTCAGAAACTCTCCATCTGTTGTAGAGGCTTGCTGTTGAGAACAAGGAAGAAAGGAAACATTTGGGCCATGCTTAACTGCACTGCATGTGCATTGATCTGTCTATCCAAGCCATTCTCTGGGTTGTTGCAATGGAGAGAAGGAGGGAAGAGAAGGGAAAGTGACAGAGACTGGTACTCTGTGATATCAGATTGCAGGGGGTGAAGGATTAATGGCATAGGAGGGCTCTTTGTGATCTGCCTCAGTAGGATACACTCCTGCTTTCCCTCCTCTCTTCCTCTTGGCTTTTTCTTGCCACAATAGAAACAGCTATTTCTTCCAGGATTAGAAACTGGGTCCTGGGGTGTCAGGAAAACACTGCAAAGGCTGTTACTGTACCCAAACAGCATGCTGTGGAGCTTCAAATCATAATATTTACTCTTTTCATTTTTTAAATTTATTTCCTGAAAAGATGGGATACAAGGCCTCTTGAATCATGCGTCCTTTGTCCAAAATGAAAGATAAAATCAATTTCTGTGGAGGGTTTGAGTAACAAAAGAAACATCCAAGACATCCCCCTGCATCTCCCGTCCTTCTTGGCAGGATAACTAATTTGTCAGCTTTAATTGCAAAGGCTTTTGGGCCCCCTGCACAGCTTTCCATTGATTGCTGTGTTTAGATCAGTGGCCATTTAATGCAGAATCACACCCAGGTTCCCAGCTGTGTGATAACCCCTTGCAGGAGATTGAGGAGATCTATGCGCCCTGCCTCTGACTCTCCTCAGAGAAATACCTCAGAGTCGCAAACACGCACAGGACTCATCATCCCAGTGGTGCTAATTGTTTTGATTGCAAAGTGTGTCAATTTTCACAGTGAGCGAAGTTGTCTCGCAGATCAGCGTGGCTTTTCTACCCTAGTCCAAGGTGTAAAATGGTGTTAAGGCAACAATGTAATTTGCATTCTTAAGGCGGCGGTGTCTGCCCTCTCTAAAAATACAGCCGCAGTAAAATCATTTAATCAGGATGTTTCCGTTAATTTTACTAATTAAGGGCATAACAGTCATTTTTTTATCCAAAGGCACGGAAACAGAGTTATCCTACAACATACAGCGTGTCCCTTTGTTCCTGTGCAGTGATGTTTACTTTCTTCAGGACACTGAGCCCTGAGGAATTTCATCACAGCTTGTCATTATTCTCCTCACAGCGCCCGGCATCTGGTAAATTCAGTATTACCCTTTGATAATGTGGAAAATCATTAAGTATTCATGAAACTGATCTATATGCACACATCCATGTTGTGTGTGCTTTTTCATATGTTTTCTTCTCATGCATTGTTTTCTACGCTGTAAATCAATTAGGGTGGTTGTGTAATATCTAATGAGTGATTACACAGACTGCTTTTGTTATCTGGAGCTATAAGGGGAAGACTGAATCCCTTTTGGGATTCACACGGAGCCTAAAGTAAACATGTTAATCCCATTGAGCTGCTCCTCTTCTGTTTTCATCTTATTGTAGATTGGGTTCACCTCTGGCAGCTGCCAAATTTAAATAGTGAGTATATGTGTGTCATTAGGTGTGGTGTTGGTGTGCGTGTGTGTTTGTGTGTGTTTTTGCGTGATGGGTGTGTGTCTGTGGTCCCCAATTCTACTGCAGAACAGAGGAATGTCCCCAGCCGTGGGTGGGTGGGCAGTTTGTGGTGTAAAATGATTGATTGGCAGTTAAGGCGAGCCTTTATGGAGAGGTGGGAGGAATGCCTGATGTCGATGGTGGATTCCAAGGCTGTTGCTGTGGTAACAGAGGGACTGGAGGTATTGCGCGCCGAGCAGAGGATTTTTTGGGGGGGTGGGTGGCTTACTTAAGGATTCTGAGCATGAGTGGGAGCGTCTGCCTGCCCCGAGCCCTACCGTTCCACTTGCGTAATCTACTGCAAGAGAAGATCAATGAGGATTTAGAGCTCGATTGTCATCTTCTCTCCTTCTGAAATGCCAGCAGAGGGTATAGGAGCAGGGAAAGGAGCAGTTTCAGGACAGCAAAGTGAGGCTCAACAGGAGAAGTGATACCGATTTCATATAATCCCCTCAGCTGTATTCTCCCACTCTGCCTCTGCCACTCTGCTGCTCTATCACCCTTTTTGCTCTGACCAAATGCATGTTGTCACAGCAATCGATTCCTGAAACAATCTCCACTTCAAATAAATTCATCTTTGGCTCAAATCACAAACTCTCAGCCCGTGGAATTAGATGCCACACAGGACAAAATTACTTCAGTGGTTTTTGTAGCTTTAATTTCATTGTTGACTACATTTGCAACAGGTCATTTTAACAGAGCATGTAAGCTGCTGAGTCTTTTTAGAGAGCAGCTCATGTGCTTTCACAGTTTGTTGCAGTTTTTAAACACAAAATGATTTAAAAGGAAAAAAACAAAAACAAAATATGGCAGTGAGCTATGACTATTGACAGAAATCATAAAATAAAACCAGATGAATACAGATTTAACAGCCATATACCCACAAAAATAACCTGGAAATGTAAAATCTATAATTTAAAAGGACACTCACATTTCAGAAAGTTTCACCAAACCCACCTTTAACTTCCCGGAGATTGTACAACTCAACACACTGTCTTTTACCTTCAAACACAATTAAAATTAATGTAAAACTTGTACCATTTCTTTAGTAACAAAGTTCAATAGCAAAGTGTGGCTTGATGCGCACTAACATTACCTTGCAATTGAGAAACACAGTGGTCGACAGCTGGTGCCAAAATTCCAGGACATAAATTTCAGTAGTGTCTAAATCAAACTGTCCCATTAAAATATCAACGGATAACAATGTTTAAGTACAGGAATATTTTACAAGATATGTGTGTATTTACCTACTACTTTACACAACTGAATCACAGCGCCATCCACTCAAAATCAGCAATAGCAAGTGAGACTGTGACAGCCCACTTGCAATCTGCTTCACGTTTTACTTAGCATTAAACAATGTCACACTCAAAAGAAAACAACAAAGAACACATGTATTAACATTTGAGCCAACAACTCTGAGAGCTGTATATAGACTGTATAAAAATAATGGACATAGCCACTGTGATGTCACCCACCAGTTTGTGTGAAGCCTCCAGTTTGGTATTTTGACCATCCCTATCTTGTATTTTTGGAGCCAGAAATGATAAGTGACCATATTTGGATGAGAGTGTGGAGCTAGGGAGGAGCTCCCCAGCATCCAACTACAACACCTCACGCACCTCCATGGTAGTTACTTCTGAATCACAAGGTAGCCATGCCCTAAAGCATATGCTGCTTTATCGTCTATTTCACTCTAAATGGGACCATACAAAATGAACATCATGCTGTATTGAAGAAGACTTGAAACTAGTGACTGAGACCATAAACTCATTAGGAAAGTGTTTTCTGAGATAAAAATCGAATAAAAAGTAGGGTCATTTTCGCATTGACCTCCATACAATGCATTGACTTCGGCTTCACTTTTCTTGTCTTGTGTTTTATCCACATTAATGATTCTCTTGCTTCTGTCCTCCAAGGTTCTCCATACTATGATAATGTGAGGCCCCTGTGCTACAGTGACTCAGATGCAGTCTTGCTGTGTTTTGACATCAGCCGCCCAGACACTGTAGACAGCAGTCTGAAAAAGGTAATGGCTTCAGTACTTAACTTTATAGTCATAATTCTCTTTTCTAACCCACTGTCACACACCTAATACCAGCAATTTTTTCACACTTGTTGTAGTGAAAGCGTACTGCAGGACTACAGTTATTATTTACTTTCTTTTTTTTGTCAATAGTGGAAAACTGAGATCCTGGACTTCTGTCCGAGCACACGCATCCTGCTCATTGGCTGTAAGACCGACCTGCGCACAGATGTCTGCACGCTGATGGAGCTGTCCAATCAGAAACAGACTCCCATCACCTATGAACAGGTGAGAGAGCACTTTTATAGTTTTTCCAGGAATATAGTCAATGAAGGAATAAAAACAAGAACAAAAAACATGTATGAAAAAGACATTATATATCCAACAAGAACCCTGCCATGTGATTACAGTGGAAAACTATAAATATCAGTCATTTGTTCATCCCTATTTGATCTTATTTATGATGACAACGGGATCAAGAACATAATGAGTCACCCAGAAGTCAATGATAGCATGTCCTTTATTTTTTTACTTCACAGCCATTTTATGAGCTTGTAATGGCATTTCCTCCCTAACCTCACACCAGCTCACAAAAATAGAAAACAATTTTCTAAAGGATGTCATGAACTGCACCCTTCATCACTTCATTTATTCCAGGGTTCTGCGATGGCCAAGCAGCTGGGTGCAGAGGCCTACCTGGAATGCTCAGCTTTCACCTCAGAGAAAAGCATCCACAGCGTGTTCCGCACCGCAGCGATGGCCTGCATCAACAAATTGCAGCCTCTCCCAAAGCCCAGCCCCACCCGCCGGCTCTCTAAAAGACTTCTCCATCTGCCCAGCAAGTCGGATTTGCTCTCTACCACCTTTAAGAAGGAGAAGACCAAGAGCTGCTCGGTCATGTGAGTGGAGACCTCTTGGGTTACAGTCCTCACATGCGACCCCCAGCCCCTGCCTCTTTGGTCTCGGGGAAGGGGGGGTGGGCACGATAGTTTTATCAGGGCTTCCTGCTGAATCCTTCCCTCACCCCCCCGGAAACCAAACATCCCTCAGAAGAGGTGGACACCTCGCTGTCCACTTGCTCCTGAACCTTTTAGCGCACATCCATCTTTTTCCACTACTGTTTATCTTGCTTTCCAACAAACAATATCAGTCAAGGTTTGATCATCAAGCTATCATTTTTTCACCTGTAAACAGTATGCAACTACAATGGTGTTACATCTGTCTGATTTTACTATCTCTAGGCACATGTTGATTTTGTCCAAATTGGAAATGTGCAACGTGTGACGTTTAATCTTGTGATGTAAATGCCTCTCAGACAAACTCAATGGATATTTTTCTAAGTACAAAAATAAATCCAGCATGAAACCGTCAGGAATTAGCAAAATCCTGTACATCCCTCTTAGTAAGGTGTGTGAGGTGTGAAATAGCTTGTCGTTGGTGTCCCCATTTAGGTCTGTGAAAGCACAGAGATGTAGAGTAAGCAGTGGGACAAACCGCAGTAAGAGCTATTACATAGAGAGGTGTTCTCATTGTCTCAGTGGTGACGAGGGCAGGGATATGAGCTGCTGTGCAGACAGCAGTCTAGACTGTATCAACCTGCATGGATTGTTGATGCATGGTTGGGTAGCTCTGGACAGCCCTGCTCCACAGGCTTTCAGTGGACTAAGTGGAGGAGGCAGAAGAGGCTCTGTGTGTGCAAAATGACCGTGAAAATGAGGACACACACACACAAAAATAAATAAATAAAGGGAAGTTTAGTTGGGCTTCCTGTGTCGCTGCTGTCACAGTCTATTTTAATGTACTATTTCTGTGATGGGGCAGACGCATTTTAATAGATGAGAAAAGATGCTTTTATTGTGACCAGGAGCATAAACAATAACGCAGAGCTGAGTATTATTTATGAGACTGTGAATGGTTATTGATGCCAGTCATAGTGTTATGAGGCATATTTAAAAGCATAGGATAGCGCCTACCTAAGACAGGCTGATTTCTAATGGGGAACTCCGGTTTGAAGTTTCAAATATTCCTTGGAAAAGATTTGTAGCATTGCATTGTTGACAGTTTTTCAACAATTCTCAAATGGTATTATGCAGTTTTGAAAAATGCCTTTCATATCATGTTCCCAGTCGTCATGGAGATTTTTTGACTACTGTAATATGCCTGTGGATTTCTCTCATTTGCATCAATCCAATGTAGCACTCCCGACCTGACTCTACTCTTCCAAGATTTTGTGTCGCACACTCTTGTTAATCTATCAACCTCCAATAAGCAGCACTTAACTGTAGGTTACAATGACTACGGAGCAAAAATTTGACCCTTTTTCTGAGCTTAAATCTTTGGCTTCATGGTTATGTGTGTGTGCAGCATCGATCTCTGTGCTTCTAACCATAAAGCAATAATGATTTAAGTGCTTGTGATGCAAGGTAACCCGTGTGGCAATAAAGACGCAGCTTTGTGATTACTGTTGTGCTGTAGCGCTCCATGGATATCCAAGTTATCGACTGAAACCATCTCTGCTGTACAAAGAGGCTGCTGATCTGTGTTTGCCCCTCCTCCACCGGTATATAAAATAACCAATGATGATGTTGAGCTATGAAATAGATCAGAAAATGTGAATAAGAGGGAAGGACGCTCTTTGAGTTGAACTTTGCTGTCAATTTTACATAATCTTAATAAAAAAGTATTGAGGCAGTAGACTCAAATAATAAAATGCTTGAGTGAGCTGTGTATACTTTTAACATTGGGAACCTGCTTGGAAACCTTCAAAAGTCTAACAATCATCTTGTAAAAAGGGCTAGTGTGTGGAAAAAAAGGGAAATAATGTGGGACTAAGGAGAACAAGTAATCAAAATGCACAGGCTGGCCCTGTCCAAAGAAAGATATTTTTCCATTTGTTTTTGTTTTTGTTTTTTTTTTGGTTGATGTGTATTAAGTTTTTGTCTAGTTTTTTTATATTTAATAGCATGATGTGAGTCCCAGTGTTGTTTTGGAAATATCTCTCTGAGATGGTTAATGTGGACTGCCCCTGGTAGTCGAAGGAACTTAAAGTGTTGATTTGCACAAAGGCTTCCAGTTCATGGTCACACACCAAATTCCTCAGCATTGCCTAGCAACAATTCAGCGTAGGAAACAGAGACTGGCTCTTGGGTTAGTTGTGTGGACAGAGAGGGTTGGCTCACAAGCAGACATCCCCACATCCATTATTACAGCGTCAGTTACGCATTTATTGCCAGGCTTGTTCAGAAAAACACTTCTTGATATTGTTTTTTTTTTTTTCGGGTTAGGGAGCTAATGCCAGGCCTTCTGAAGATGGGATAGACGGGCGGCTCACGGACCATGTCAGTTAATATGCAGCCTTTGTGTTGTAGTCAGTGTGTGGTACAATGGTGCAGTCAATCTCCTAAGCATGTCCTATTAAAGTTGTATGATTGTACATACCGTCTCTTGTTTTATAATTATTGTTAGGCATCTTGAAGGATGTCACATGAAAATATTGTTGATGTGAATATTTATTTAGTAGCTATTTTTGCCTTTTTTTTGTACATTTACATTTGTTTAAAATCTATTTTGGAAATTGTTTTTTTTTTTCTCTTTTTGTTTTTTTGCTGTGTTAAATAAAGCTTGCCCTGTCCGGCACCCTTGAACTGTTGTTCTCTCATCATTTAAAACATATTACAGACTAAATATGAATATATAAACTAAATTAGAAACCATTCATCCATCCTCTGTAAGGATATTCTTTAATATATAATATATACCTGTACCTTGTTTGACAGTGTTGTCACAAATTACCTCAAGAATTCAAATATTTGCTCAAGAATCCAAATAACATAGCTGCTGGTGAGATTAATTATGTATTTGCATATAAAATTACATACTGTATATTTAGATATATATCTAATTACACTACTTTATGAATCATTATGATATACTGAGTTCATCAAACAGTCATAAGGCTGTTCAAAAGCTTGACACATTTTGAAAAAAAAAACTTTTATAATATTTCATACCCTCCTATGCTTGTGCTGATCACACACTTGTGACCGTGTTATAATGGAAGTGAACAGAATTCTCCAGCAGGGTATCTCTTCAATCATCTCTGTAGTAAGTGAGCTGCTTATCTTTTCCGCTATGTCAGTGCTAATAATTTCTTTAACAGGCTCCATGTCACTGCATGCATGCAGAGCATGTCTCATTAAGGATAGAGCTAATTTAAACCAGGATGGGTGTGGGATTACTGTCATTTTCTATTACTTCAACCCTGAGATCATAGTCAGTGATGATCAGGAAGTAAGTATGACAGACAGACTAATGACAGACTGGGAAAAGAAAACCGTGTCAGACTCAAATGTGTAAATGGCAATAATTAATAGCATAGTAAGAGTGAAGAGTTCTAGTTCAAGATAGATAGATAGATAGATAGATAGATAGATAGAAAGATCTATCTATCTATCTATCTATCTATCTATCTAGAGAGAGAGAGAGAGAGAGAGAGAGAAATAAAGCTAGCTAGCTAACACTTGGCACACATTCATCCTTACAGGTTGTTGGAAATCATTGCAGTTTCGCTGTCTCCTCTGAAGATGCTTCTCTCATCTGTCTTCAAACACACCACATCTGGTTGCTGCCAGCTGCAGAAGAGTCTGAAACTGGCCTGGTGCCACAGAATGTGGCAAAGGTGCCGGCAGACCAACCAGCCCATGTGCCCTCACATTGCCTCCTTTTTCAATGCTACAGACTCTTAATTAGTGCCAATCTGCTCTATACAGTGAGTGGCATCTGCAAGGTAGCATCGACTGAGCACTATTGCAAGATTGAGACCTTCAGGCAACAGTAATGTTTCTCTGCCTTTATTTAAGTGAACTGGTTGCAAAGGAAGCCACCATGTTTGTTGTGTGCTGTTTAGGTGCACACATTAGCTTGTACAAGGACACGTTGCTCCTGTCAAATGTCCAAACACGTCAGCTCTTTCCCACATCAGAGTCTGGACTTCATCAATGGTGAGTTCAGACCTTAAAAGACATGGCTGGCATCTGCCTTACACAGAACTACTCTCCGAAGAATGACAATGTGGTCGTCGTATTAGTCTTTGGAGCCATTTCTAAACAAACTAATGCCCAAACTATTTGTGGTGAAGGAACATGTCACTCAGTGCAGTGGTGTGGCTCACTGACATATTTTGAATAATTTTTTGACAACAATGGAGGTCTACGGTACAGAGGAATAAGACATCAGGCTTTGAATACACACACAATACTTGTAAGTAGGATGAGTTCATTGTTTGTTTGGCTCTGCATATGATATTTCTTGACAATAAGAAAAATATAGAACTTTGCCAGCCTTATCCTTCAATGTACACATACATCTTGACCAAAAAATATTGATTTTATGGTGATGTAAATAAGCTGGGATGAGACAGGGGACCAATATTTAAAATAACAAAATTTAGGATCATATAGTATATAGTAGTGGAAACTGTTACAGGTAAAACAAAAAACATCACCTAAAATGTGTTTTCCACCTCCTCCACAACACGTTTCTCATTTAAATTCACTGAAATACTGATGTTGGATGTTGAACCTGACCTGTCCTCAGATCAGAACTAATACAACAGACCTCTTCCTGCTTTTTGCTACAAACACTCTGCAGCCAAAAAACAAGATGATTCATGGGACATCACCGGGGTGAATGCTGGAACACCTGAGGTAGAGACTGACATTGTGCCCATGCAGGCACACACACTGGGTGTGAGGACATGTAAATGGGCCACATACGCTGCTAGTCGTAGTAAATTAGGCCAACATCTGGACAGGCACAGAGAGTTCAATTGCCCACTCAGCTGTGGCTTGTACCTCGAGGGCTCGGTTGAGGAGAAGTGGCATCATGGCACAGTCCAGTGAGCTTTTAGGATTGACCCTGCCATTTTGGTAAGTCTTTGCCATACACAGCCACCTTAAAAATGTTCTTTGTCTCCAGCACAAACAGCGGGTCACTTTGACCAAGGATTACTGTGTTGCCATGGACAAAAGCTGGAGAGGGAGGGCATTTACCCACACAAAGCCAATTTAATGGGCTGTAAAGCTCAGTGGATTCATTCTGATTCACACACATTTTCAACTAATCAGAATATCAATTCACATCACAAAATTAAATTCATATGAGTGGTAACATCATTATCTTGGAGCTGACATTTAAATCAATTAATTAGAAATTAGATTGATGGTGGAGGATGCGCCAGTATTTTCCTATCGCTTGTAGTTATAGTGACTATATTCTAGTTCAAAGGTATGTGCAACCAGGAAAAGAAAAAAAAGGATTTAGAACTGACAGCTTAGTACAATGAGTCAGTGTTCAGGACTGGACAGTGTTTCTTCGGGTCTGGATGGTGGTGTACAAAGGGTGATCTGAGGGGAGTTATGCAGCACTGAGTGGACAGCCCTCAGTGCTGTTGTGTAATATTAACATCATGTTCTGGATCCAGAGATAACTCTCTGCAAGGACACAACAGAATAACAGCACATTGCAGAAGTAAGCTGTCACTTTATGTTTTCTGTGTGTGTGCAAGCAAATTCAAATCTGCCATATTGTCATCTTGGAAAAAAAAAACTGTGCTCATGAAGCGAAAATTGTGTGTATCCATCTACATGCATCTGTTCAGATACGTGCTAATCTTTGATTACTGATGAGGTGTGATGAGGTGTAGAGTCCTGCGGTGTGCTCTCTCTCTCTTTCTCTCTCTCTTACACACACAGACACCAGATTCTCTGCCTCTGCCGCAGTGCAGGGCAGGGCCAGAATATCCAAACCCATCAATTTCCAATTCAGCCTTTTTTGCTCACAAAAAAGAAGTAGTATATCAGCATTTAACAGGACGTGATCACAACATTCCTACATTGTGTTGTTTATCCTTTTTATCCTGACAATCTCTTTACAAGCTGTTGCAAAGATTGGCGGTAAATTCAAGTCTTTTTTTATTGTCAGATGCGCGGTCTCATAGGATTTAGAGTTGAGTGTCTAGAGATTCATGACAAACTCAAAAGATTCTTTATACACATTATTTACCTTTTGATGACTTTAAATAAAATCTGCAAGCACATCCTCTGCGTCATTATTTTAGAAACTGTCCATCTGAACAGATCTTCCCTCAGTGTCTTTGTGCTCACTGAGGACTAAACATAACGTTGGAGCCCCCACCTCTCTGCATGACCTCTGACCCTAAACTCCCTCCTGTGGTTAAACCTACGGCTCCCCTAGAGCTCTCTCTTGACCTTGTGTTTCCCTGGCAGCACCACCAATGAGCTCAGTCAAATGTGAGCAATTGTTTAATGTTCCCAGCGGCCAGAGTGGAGAAGCACAAGTTGTTCCTCTGAAACTGAACTGTTTTTTCTTTTTTTGTTTGTTGTTGTTTTTTTCAAAGGAATCAAAAAATCATGCAAATTGAGGAGATGTGGGCTGGATGAGTAAACATTGGTTCATTCTAATCCTTATATGCTATGTGTGCATGTTAGCATCATCTCGGGTGTGTGTTTACCTAAGATCAGGTAAAGAAGAGAAGAGTTTTTTTCTCAATATTCTCCAAATGAAATGACAAATATCTGATGGTGGAAAATACTAATGTTATTGTTGCTATTATATGGTACTGCCAAGGGGCAGCAGATGACAATTAGCTGTTAGGGGTTGATGCAAATTAGCTGTTAGTTAACTCTAGTTAACTAACTCTAGTACTAGAGTACAGTTAGTTAACTCTAGTTAACTAACTCTAGTACTAGAGTACAGTTAGTTAACTCTAGTTAACTAACTGTACTCTAGTACATGCAATGTACATGTTTAAAGGATAATTCTGTTTTATGGTTTATTAACAATATGGTAATCACCAAGTTAAAATTAAGCCACAAGATCATACAGGTTCAAATTCTTTTGAAAGAAAGTTTTATGAACTGTATTTATCTTGTAACAGTATAGATGGTCCCTTGAAAAATGAAATGAAAAATGAAAATTTGAGTTTATGTGTAGTATAATTATGTGTGTTTGTGCCGGGGGCTCTATTTTGCATGTTTCATACAGAAACGATTGCACTAATCCAAACCTCAGATCCAAAATATTAACACCATAGACAAACACACAAACAACACGCACATGCTCTGTGTCTTTTTCTTTGTGATCACTGGGCAACCATACACAAAGGCCGAGGCGTGCTCTGCTGTGCACAATGTGACACTGTCTGAGCTAGAGAGGGTGAGGAGGAGCACTGGGCTGTACCCTAAAGACACAAACACACACACACACACACGCACAGAGTGGATTTGGCAATGGGCCACATCCTGCGTGTGTCTGTACAAGCCAAAATAACATGTCGAGATCCAGTACAGCACCCATAAGCGCCGTCCCCTCAGCTGCACCAGTGGAAAAATAAGCGGGGTGAGATGCTTTGTCCTTCATGCTCCCTGTGCTGATTAAAATGCTAGATTAGGTCAGCTGCAGCAGACTGAGTGCACAGCAGTGATAATTACTCCATAATTACACCATATTGTGTCCCTGCCGTGTTTCACCACCACCATGTTACTTTTTACACAGCGGTCATGTGTATAAGCACTAATTGCACACATCAAAGCACTGAATCCATATCTGGCACCCTAAATTGATAGTGAGCCTGGTCTGTAATTCAGGGGAAAACATCAGCAGCCATTAAAAGGACCAGTGCATTCCTCTAAAGAAAGCACGTCTCCATCAGGGATCAGCATGCATGTATGTGCGTGCATGTGTGCAACTGTTATCCTTAAGGTCCCTGCAGCTATGAGAGAAGTATTAGCAGTGGGGGGAAGGATGGGAGACAGACAAAAGGGAGGCCGAGGCTACTGCAGGCAGCACTCTGCTCATTTTTATCTCCGCCACTCCTCTTTAGGGAACCATGGCTACAGGCGGGAGCATGTGCCTTTAGTGGTTTGAGGGAGTGTGAGGTGTGTGTTCGGCTTAGTCCGGGATGCACATAGGACCAGAGGGCCCTCCCGCTGAGCAATAACTCTCCTGCTCTTGCCTGGGGGGGTTGGGCAGAAAGAAATGAGGAGATGGGGAGTGAGAATAGACCATGGGGGAGGGTGTGAGCGGAGATGGTGGGATATCTTCACTAGCTTGATACATTTTGATATAAACTTCATTTCTATTTTACTTCAAAATGACATGGACATGAGAGAGAGAGAAATGCTGCATGTTTCCCTTGCTTAAAGAGAGACGGACACTGGAGAGAGAAAAACTGAAGCCAAGCAATGACATTGATCCTTAGTGACAAGGGAGCTGTAAAAGCACTGAGAATACACACACTAGAGGGATGTTCTTGCATGTACATACTCAAAGGGGGAACTGAAGCATAGAGCCAATGCAGATTACATAAGCACTGCATTGGGAAGGGGTCTTTGCTGCCTGGTAGCATCCACAGGAAACTAAAACATGCCAAGTTGCAGTCTAGATCAAACAGACAACTTATGAGGATACATAAGAGAAGCTAATATGGTCACTATTTTTTTTTATAAGGCAAGCAAGCTAACAAGGCTCTGTTATCAATGTAATGATTAAATTCACATATGACGTGCTGATCTGCAACAATGCCATTGCAGGGATTTGTTGTCATGACAACAACAGGTAGCATATCTGTGATGAAAGCATGTTTTCATAGTCTTTTTTTATTATTATTATTTTTATTTTACAGATGAATAGAAGAGGAAGATGTACAATGCATAGATTTTTGAAGGAGGCAGTGAAGCTGCACAGATGACTGCAGTGTGCATCTTCTAGACTTACAGTAAACAGAGGTGTCAAGAGTCTAGTGTAGATTTAGTGCAGTATATTATCCCTGAGCTGAATACTGAAGCAACTGTATGATACATGCGAGACAGTTGATGAACTCGGTAAACATGAGTCCTGTGTGCCAGAGTCTGGGTGGATATGGCCTCAAGCCTTCTGTCCATGGCTCTGCCAGCTCCACTGTGTTCAAGGAGCAGGAACACAATTAGTCGACAATCTTGCTCACTGTTAGACTGGAGTTTAGAAGGTCATGACATTTCTGTCTGCGGACCCGTCACACTTGTGCCAACTAAAAATTATGCAAATGACAAATTCAAGATTGTGTTACTCAGAAATGCAGAAATGAGCAAATTCACAGGTCAGAGTTCACATTTGTCAAAACAGCAGACTACAAGACACATAATAAATGCCAAGCAGCTTGGTTCAGTACAGAAAAAGGATATTTTATTATATTTGGGTCCATGAATATATCACATGCTGTAGCAAGATGAAAGTTTGCTGGACTGTACCTTGATGCCCTGGTTGGTAAAGAGGAGGTTGTGGGATTATTATTATTTGATATTCCTGTCTAACAGGGAAGAACACCTTATTACCTCCTCTACTTCCTTGCGTTGTTTTCACCTATACTTTCCTCCATTCTCTCTCCTCATTACACCATAACACAAGCCCTGATGGCCATCATAAATAAAGCCAGGTTCTCTGTGAGACTATACATTTAAAAGGTAGAAAAGAAAGTACTTTTAGATGAAAAAGAAGTTTTTAATCAATGCACGGTCTAGATCCTGGAATACAGTCTGTTACTATGCAACACAGCAGCTCCAGAGATATTCCCGTGGAGGATTTTCATCCGCCCTCTGTCTGTATGCTCCCTCCCAAAGCTGTTTCTTCTTTTTCTTCTTCTTCTTTGACTCACATATTCCTGGGTTTTTTGATTCACAGCTGCTTGGGGTGGTGTCTTTGGTGAGTAAATATGCATTTTCTTCCAGTAGCTATCCTTTCTTCCTCAACGCTGTCTGTAGAAGGCAGGAATACTACACCATGGCAATATGTCTCTCCATCTCTCCATTAATTATATAATTACTGAGATGCCTTTTGATGTTTGAAAGAGCTTTTAAGTGGGGACAAAATAATCATACTTGTGTGTAGCTAATATTTTATATCATATTATAATACTCACATTTGTTTGGTGGTATTTGGTTTGAATAAAAAATATTTTAAATCTCGGAAATCGTGAAATTAAGTAAGCAATCTGAGGCTTAAACTGGGTTTTAGACATGACTGTCTGCCAGGAAATTAATTCAAGTTTAAATATGAAAATGATTTTCCACAATGTGAAGCTCTACTGCGTTCAAGACTTCCTTATTCTATCAGGGTTATGAAAGACTACTTTAATTTTGTTAATGTACTGGCCTGTAAGTATAACCTGATTTTTAACTTTACTCTGTATTCAATCTTGTTCAGATTAAATTGGGATACCAGTTGGCCCGTGAGTATGAAAATGTATCTTATGACTCACACTGATTTATTTATCATACGAGGACACACACCAACGGAAACGGTTACACACACAACATTTTCAACTCTTGCTATAATTATCTGACATGATTAATCTCTCTGTTTACTCTTATGATTCAACATCTAAAACTGCTGAGTGAACTGTTTGTTGCCATAAGCTGCAGCTGTTCCATTTGCTAATTGTACGAACTCCTGCTGAGTCCTCCGGAAGTGTGACGTCTCTACATCAACAAACCACAGGTGATGAAGATGCCCACTTCATAACCGCAGAGGATTTTTCTGTTCTCACACGCTTAACCTTAAGATCCAGTGGTTAAAGACTGGTATTACTTGTCATGATAGTTCTGGCTGATCTTCTTTGGATCTGTATCTCTGCCTGGATGCTTGCTGTGGATTGTAGTAGAAGAAACAGTTACATCACATAATGGTAAATAAAGTCTTTGTGTGGCCCACATTCTCTGCCAGCACTGAGGTAAGTGAACTCAGCTGCAGCAGAGAATACTTCTTCTTCCACTATCGGCTTATTACAGTTTAGGACAGCAATATGAAATCTACAGCTGATGGAGCATTACGTTTTTCTTCAGATGGTCAATTTTTATATATACACTGTATTTTCTATTTGTGAAGCATTAAAAGCTTGTGTACAGGATTGTGCAAAAATTTTTATAATCAAGATGCTTTCTATGAGACAGCTCTGTGGAAAACAACAGGTTACACTAACACTAATTAGGGGTCCAAGCACTGAAGGTGTCCTTTAGTCTGGATATGAAATGTTGTAAAAAGGTTTGTATTAATTATCATAGTAATTCATATTAATTAATATATTAATATTAATATCAATATGTGCTAAAAGTGTCTGGATATCAGACAATCTAAGACATACAAAGCACACAAACCACATCATCTGACCACATGGGGGCGCTATAATTCACATTTTCACATTTTTACATGTAACTTCCAAACTGCACAACCTACATACAACTTTTCTTTTCCCATTGATTCTGTGGATAATTTTGCATCATTTGGGAATATGAACCCACCCACTCAGATCACATGATTTTCAACCATTTTGTATTGTGCTCAAACCATTTAAAAACTTTCACAGCTCTCAAATTTGATTCAATTTCTACTAAACTTCTCACATCAAAAGTCTGGATCAAGCCACATAAAGGTATTCCTTTTTGCTTTGATACTAAGTAAAGTTTTGAAATTATACATTTTTAAACCTGCATCTCAGGTCAATCTTACATAAATGTTCATAAATCAAAACAGACTTAAGCTATTGCAACCAAATATGGTGCATGTGTTCGGTTGCTAGCTCCAAGCTTTGCTGCACAGTCTTGATATATTCTGTCACTAGAGGGTGCCAAAACCTCTAATCTTTAAATATCTCATAAATGAAGACATGATCCATGGCCATGCCCCAGTCAGCAGGGCAAATTTGGTTTTGACTGATCAAAGTATGTGGGGTTTATAAGTGAGTTTTCAAAATTAGCTCACAATCAGTATATCACTCAAAACAAAAAATCACCAGAAGGTTGTACTTCATTCTTTTTGCAACACATCTTGCAATATGTGAAGAAACTTTGCTTCACTGCAACTAATGCCTAATAATGAACTCCCTCCCTCACTTTTTTCCCCTTCAAAATCTACATAATCAGTTAACTCTCAAATCCTCAAAACTATTTCTTCAAATGCTTCCAAAATTGAGTTACAGAATGTTTAGTGTGGATATGAAATGTTTAGAAATACATTTAAATCTACAATAGTTAAATTTTATTCATCATTAAGTTTCTCGTTCTCATTGACTATAATGCAGTACATTAGTGTTTGAATGCAGAACTCAGCTAGTGTTAAGCATACATTGTGGTCAGTGACAGTTGTCCTCCTGTGTTTCTCCATCTGTTGTGAACTCTTGTGGTTTAAAAGTTGTACAATACATGTATGTCAAATGATGTGCTTGAGCTCTGCTTTTTGCCACTTGCAGCTATATTTACTTTAATCATTCGACTGTGGTGTGTGAATAAATGGGACTGAAATTCAAACATAGGAGATCCATCAGATATTTATCTCATGTGTTAGTTTGTTACTGAGTCATGGACATACAAGTGTCCAGCCCACAAGGAATTACAGGACATAAAATACAGTTTCAGTGGTGAAACATTGACAAGAACAAAACTTTTTGCATTACATTGCAAACAAATGACTTTGTCTTCTGTACCTGCTCTACAAATAAAGTCAGCCTAACAAAAGGTTCCCTTCCTAAAACAAAACAAAACAAAAAAAAAAAAAACATTCATCATCATAAAGACATTTTATGAAAAAGTGTAGCCCTCAAATACAATAACATAAAATGGACTTTCTCTTCAGTCTCACCTAAATCACACAGCAAACAGAATATTTTCTCTTCAGGGAGAGCAGTAAACCTGCCTGTTTCTAATGGTAATGTATCTGAACATAACTCTGCCCAAAGAAACCTTTGACTTTTGGATAAATTCTGACTCACATAAAGCTCCACAATGTAGCTGTTTTTAATCACACTATATATTTTTAATTAAGGTTTATTACCAAACATCAACAGGCCTTCTTTTTTTGTACACCAGGAACAGGTTGCACTGGGAATCATGAATTTTACACTGTAATCTGTTTAATTTCTATCCCTCATTTGAGCTTAATAGCAAAACTAGCACTGCCCGTGCACTTGAACTTGTGTGTGTCAAACTGATCTATGAATCTATGAATGAAGAGATAAAAGGGCTCATTGCTATTCAAGCAGTCCCATGTAGAATATGCAATGCTGCATTTAAACTCTATGAAATTCACTGTCACCAAACTGTAAGATTCTTTTAATACCTGTGGAAACATGATGCGCCAATGTCTTAACCAAGACAAATTTCAGCTGGCCTCAGTCAGCTATGAAAATAAAAAGAAAGTATTTTTCCACTTACACTCCACTACTCCTGTTGCAGTTGCTCAGAAGAACGACATGCCTTGGTTGAGATTCTCGTTTGTAAAATGATAGAAAGGTCATGCTAGTTGCCATGACAGCCACAGCTAATTGCTCTTACATGAGGCAGTCTGAGAGTGGATGGCCAAGGCTGAGGATGCAGACAGGAAGGACAACAAAGGAGTATGGCATTCCTCAATGCACCCAGATAATATTTCCTAGACTATTTTCAGGGTTTTGTGTCCAGCTTTAGTTGAATATTTTTACGTTGCTGCACAGCCATTTACTGCAGTTTTGAGGCTCTTTATTATGTGTGATATAAAGAAAAACAAGTATGATGGCAACACTGATCCTGATTAAAGTTTGGAAAGGTAATTTCTGGACACTGTTTTAATCTCTCTCACCGAGGGCAGATAATGGAGCTGCTATCTTCATATCATGGAGAAACTCGGCTGTTGCTAATGAAGAACAGCTTGAACAGCCTTCAATCTGTGACGCTGACAACCCAGCCAAAGACCCCAATAGTTGCCAGCTCTGCTGTTGTGTCCTGTCGCTGAAATAAGTCAGTAAATCTGTCAGCATTACTAAGAAAAGCAGAGGGTCTGTTCTGCTAAATCAGGCGGACAAAAAGCCATGTAGCCCCGGCAATGAATCAGAGAACAGAATGTGAGAAACTGCCTCGACAAACACACGCACATGCTCGTGTATTCGCTTGTGTGTATCTGCACATACTGTATGCACAGATGCAGTCAAGGGCACACAGACAAAAGCCACAGAGGCACAAGCACCCACACACCCACCTTCACTTTGCTGTTCTTAAGCAAACAGCCTTAGGCACAGTGAATGAGCATGTCAGCGTTGTGGGCTGACATTCTGTCACACAAAGAGTGTGTATGGAGACAGATGCCTCCTCAGCCTCCTCCTGTCCATAAACCTAACACACAAACTCAGCCTGAAATGCCCTTGTTCGTCCTTAATGACTTGGATACAGATATTTTTAATTCCAGGAAAGCCAGAGAATCTTTATCCCTGTCAACTTTGGCATTAAAAGGAGGAAACTGGGTGAAGATATAAAAAAACATGCCTTCAAAGGTATGCAAAAGTAGGCTATGTCTGGAGGAGTTCATTTCAGTGAAAGGAGAAGAAGAGTAGCGTGCTCTGCACCCAGATAGACAGCAGCAGGTTTCAGCAGCAGAGGATGAGAAGATGAGGAGGCAGGCAGGCAGGCAATGTGCCAGGGTTCTCCCTACAGCCAGAGACACTCTAATTAAGGAGCACAGTGGGGAGAGGGGGCGAGAACAACAGCTCTGCATTGTCACATAATGATTTTCTTATCATCTCTAGTACAGGAAACACTGAACATCTCTCGTGTATCTGTGCGTCTCTCAGGAGCCCCTCCTGAGCGGCCGTCTAGTCACACCCAGAGACATGAAACCAACAAAGTCTTGGTGCTATTTTCAGCGCCTGACAGGAGAATATTCAAGTCCTCCTGTCATAACAGCGTACAACCACATTTGATGGAAATAAATGAAAGCAGCAACAGATTAGAGTTAATCCATATGCCGAGTTTATTTTCACTCTGCCATCAATCCATTTCATAGGGAGGCTTGTCACTGGCCACTTACAATGATGCATGTTTAATCCACCCACAATATTGCTTTGCATAATCATTAATACATATTTTATCTGGTTTCCGTAAGTCTCTGCCCCTGTCCCCAGATGTCCAGATGGACACTGACAGGGAAGGGAAATACCTGCAGCGCAGGGCAAAGAGTCATTCAATATTAATATAAAATCTGGCTCCAAAGCTTTACTTTATAATTGACAGTACAAACACAGTACAGTAACAGCTACAAGCCATTTTATTGCAGAGCATTAAAGAAAATGATTTCTATTTAAACAATGATGCCTGAGGAAATGCAGTCATCCCATGTGTAAGTCCTCTTAGCCTTTCACATGGGATATTTCATGTTCTGAGGTTGGATATATCCACTGAAGTGTAAGTGATTTTTTAATTAGGAGACATGCTGATTGAATTTCAGCAGTACTTCTCTGTATATTACGTATTTTCAGTGCTTCAGTTTTCTTCCTCTCACTCAAAATTTGTTCCACTATTTAGCAAGACAATTTCTCAGTTCTGTTACAACAGCAAATACAGTGCAAAGTAATAAAATGACAAAAAATGTGCAAAAATGTAATGATACATTCATGAAGATACTATGTGATACTGTATGTGCTTTCAATTTACACAAACCTACAGAAATGAAAGGATTGTCAGATAATACAGGAAACACAGTTGACAGGAAACTGATGAAGGGACAAGAGAAAAAAAGGGATGATTATGAGTGATGGATGAACTGGAGTGATGGGAGAAAACACAAAACGGAGGAGGTGGTGTGTGTGTGTGTGTGTGTGTGTGGGGGGGGGGGGGGGGGGGGGGGGTGGGGGGGGGGGTGCATTTGACCAGATGGGTCCTGGTCTGCTTTGTGAGAGCAGCAGATGCCCTGAGATCCTAGGCCACAGAAATGCCCCTAGCCGCTCAACACAGAAGCACTAAAGAGGCCGAGGCCTCATAACTCCGCCTTGTCACATGTGCACTCTTTCTGATAGAAATATAGGTTGAAGGTACTTTAGTTTATCCCATAACTCAAAGATCAGATGGATGTCATTCATGCTAAGTCCTAACTTGGTAAATGGGTACTGATCAGGGTCAAAGAAACCCATGAAAAGCAAAATCAGAGCTTATGAGTCCTGCTTTGCTGTGTGAATAAAGATCTGAGACAAAACAACTAATTAATAGATCCTCTCTGTTTATTTGTGCTAGTGATGTTTAGGACACTTGTTAGATGAGTGCAGATATGCTGCATAACTTGCAAATGACCTCAATTTAAAAAGAAGACTGGTTTGTTTGTCTTTATTAATCTCTCAATTGAATCTGTCTGTCCGTGTATTTAACTACTATAACTCATCTCACACAGTATTTTCATTGCCTTTAGAAATCCAGACATGATCATTTGATTGTGGTCAAACAAAAGGTTATTTCCTTCCTCTCTCTTGTATATACAGTGTGGCTGCCGCCGCTGCTAAAACTGCCCCAAGCACCATAGAAACACATGACTCATCATCTATAGCAGATGCTTTGCTCCTCTCACTGACTTTGGACTATGGGGTTTGGGAGGTGCTGTGGGACTGTGGGTTTGTGATGATGATACAGCTGCATACCAATCAGACGCCATCACATGGTTGTCTTTGAGGAGAGCATCACCCTCTAGTGGACCAGAGAGGCCAAAGGCAGAATCAGACTTAAGAGCAGGATTCAGAGCACTCCTGACTCTCCTGAAACTTCTAATACAGTACAATGACTGATGTGATATGAAGGCACAAAATAAATGCATGTGGTATTTGTTTTATAATTACAAAGGATGACACTGGAGATACTTAAATTTTTGTTTTTGATGACAAATCCATGAAAACCAAAACTAACAACTATATTAATTGGTGTCAGTACTTTCTGACTTCCACAGCTTGTATGTGGCTCTCATTCTTGAATCCATACATCCCTACTGAATACTACAAACTACTAAAATAGTTTGGCACTTTAGTTGCAAACTAAAGAACATGTAGCAAACATTACTAAAAAGCAGTAAATAGTGCAGTGACTATTTTCAGCAGCAGGTTTGGTGCATTAGTGAGCACTGCAGGCAGCAGGATGGTGTATGTGGTGGAAGAGGAAAAAATAAGCTACAGTGCTCATGTTCATGGTAACCCACTGTTGTGTTTTTATTAGTTTTTGGACAACAGTGTAGCTCTGACACACAAAGGAATCAGCTACTGTACATCATGCATTGGCTACACAGACAAAGCTTGTTAACAGGATCTGTCCATTGTTGGTTTTGGTCTACTTGCAGGATTTGCTGGTTATGAGGGAAATATGTAGAATATCACCAGACTTACCTTTTAATAATACACTAGCTATGACAATGCCACAGACAATGCCTCTCACTTCTCTGTGAAACTTGAAATATCCATTTAAAGTAGCTCACTCCATAACAGTTGAGCTTGAAATACATAACGGTAGAAATGTGCTACAGCTAAAGCTACTATTGCAAAATTGTGTTGAGTTATGGACAGTTGTGACACACGGTTATATCTTTTGGATATGTCACTACTGTATATACAGGACATAGCTAGCAGGTCCTCTCTGTCAGATGTTGTTTTATTCTGCTTTGCTCACCCCACCCCTTTAGTTTGTCTTTCTTGACTGTAAACCAGAACAACTGAAGACTGCTTTTAGCATCTGTTAGCATCCGCCTGCTTTAAGGCACCAGACCTGTGATCCAATGATACAAAGGTGAGACATATATTACTGAAATGTGTTCTGACGATCGATACAGCAACCCCTTATATTAACCTACTGCACTGTAACCCTTGATTTGTTGGATTACACACAGACTATATTTCAAGTATTTTTTTGCATAGTCAGTTGAAAAATCTTTGGGAAAAGCCACTAACCTCCATGCCATGTCATGTACACACTTTTATAAATTCTTAGCCTGATTATTTCAACCAACTTTACTCAAACCAGGCGTCCCTTCACCATCTCCACCTGGTACAAAACACTGCTGCTCCATTTATTACAGGAACAAAGAGGCATGATCACATTACCCCCATACTTGCCTCTCTACATTGGCTCCCTGTTAAATTTTTATAGCATTTTAAGGCCTTAAACAGACTTGCACCTACATACATCTCTGACTTAGTGACCTTCTTCTGCCTTCTTGGCTTTTTTTCAATCTCTTCTTAAAACTTTTCTCTTTTTAAAAGCTTTTTGAAATGCTTTTATTTATATTATCCTACTCATTTAATTGTCTCTAATTTCTTTTTATCTGCTTTGTCTAGTTTTACTTTCTTTTTGTACTAAATAACATTGTTGAGAAAAGTGCTCTATAAATAAAGTTTACTATTAATATTTATATCTGAAGCATAATAATTCCATGTACATACATCTTAAAGTGCCACTGATGAAGATCCCTGCTTGAGGACTGCAACAGGTGCAGACATGAAATAAGGACTTGTGTTTCTACACACAGTTTTAAATCTATTTGAAGGATGTCCTCTGAAAGTGGGACTTCACCCATCAGTCATCCTCTGTCACTCCTTTAAGACGAAGCTCCTCTTGAACCCTGAACAAGTATTCTGGATCTGGATATCCAAAACTGGTATGGAGAGAGAAAAGCAAGCAGGAAACGTAGTTAAGTCTTTCTCTTTCTCTTTAGCTTATTGAACTTTTAAATGTATCAAATTAAATTAGCACTGGAAAAGACCACAACAATGTTTATAGAATTTCCTCAAGATTTTAGTTCAACAGCATCAAAAAGATATTCATGCAGCCATAATCATAATCCAGTTCTGTGTTTTCTTGTAGATATTAACCTCAATGTTTTGTATTTTAAAGCATGTAGTCCCTAAATGATGTTTCAGATTATACCCACTGTAAGTCCCCTTGAATGAAAACAGGTAGATATTTATTAAGATTATACCTGATGGCAGGCTGCGTGATGTGTGTGATTCTCAAATGTGAGGATTTGAAGCATTTCTGTGTCACATGTGATGGGAAACTGAACTTCTTTATTTTTGACTATTGGTCGGTCAATTAAAAAGATGTCACCGTGGGCTCTAACAAATTATAACATTTTTCACAATTTTCTGAAATTTTGCAGACAAAACAATTAATCAAGAAAATAACCGGATTCATCAATAATGAAAATAATCATTAGTTGCAGCCCTAAACCTGATAATCAGACTGAACTGCCATATTGTTTCACTATTTGACCTCAGAGGTCTGGAGCTGGGCTAATGTGATAAAAGAAGTAGCAGCTTGCATAAAACAAAGTGATTTGATCACAACAACAGTGATACTATACTGTGCATACCATTGTGGACCACCTCCCATGCTGGTCTTGTGGTGAATGTCATTCCAGGTGATGACATTGTTGAGGCCTGTGGTTGCAGATCTTCCAACGGTGAAGATGAGTCTCCTGTCGAAGGCTTTCCTCAGCAGCTTCAGGACTTTCTCTCCCTCCTTGGAGGCTGGCAGGTAGGCAGTACGAGAGGTGCTGCTGTACTTCACGCCAGGGTTTGGGTGCTCAGGCTATAAAATGGTAAGCAGCCAGTTATTTAATGCTTAAATCAAGATAATAATCTGAGAGGAATGAGAGGAATTCCCTGTAAGGAACCAAACAAGGAAGATGTTTCAACTTCTACTGCCACTCAGTCTTCAGCATTATAGCTCCTGACAACAAATTAATCTGTATCTATTTTGATAATCAATTAATAATTTCAGTAATTTTTCAGCCAAACATTCTCTGGTTCCAGCTTCTCCAGTGTAAAAATGTCCTGCTTCTTTCTATTTTAATCATTGTTAATGTTTATATATTTGGGTTTTGGATTATTAATGGAAGAAAACAAGACATGAAGACATCACACTGGGCTCTGAGTTTTTTCATTATGGCATTGCATAGATGATTAGCCAATTAACAGATATTAACTGACAATAATAATAATAATAGCAAATAAATCTATAATAAAAATAGTCCTTAGTTGCAGCCTTCTGACACATTATTTAAAATGCTGTCTGAATTTGTATAGCCAAATTTTTGATGTAAATCATAGAACTGCACCTCAGTCATTACACCAAATAATCATTTTTTTCCAAAGCATACTGTCGTCACTGAATAGGGACATATATTCCTCTAAAATTAGGTGAGTTGTGGGCAAATAATCATGAAATCGTTGAATCAAGCACATCTTGTCCTCCTCCTCCTCCTCCTCCTCCTCATCCCATATAGTGTTTCTATGGCAACAGAAGGACGCACCTCCCTCCGCAGGATCCCCATCATGCCACCCATAGACTGTATATAAATATGGACAACGTGTCTCGACTTCCTACTGCTATGCAAAAGTGAAGCCAAAATATCTCGTTTCACAGAGGTATCGGATGCTGGCAGATGGATTTTGGTGAATTAAATCTGGGGATAATACTGGAAATTCAACAATATTCAGAGGAAAGTTTTAATGTTTTAGATTTTCAAACTATTAAGATTGACTGACTAAAAAAATGTTTAGTTCATAATAATTTCTCTTGGTTTTTTATTCCCAACTTTATGTTTGATCAGTGTGGTGAATTAAGATTCCTGCTTTCCTGTAATTTTATTTCAGGTAAATTACCTGTTAAACTTGCCTACTTCCATCAACAAGCCCTTGACACATGGGACTTCTCAACATACATGTGTATCTTATGGAACAATCCACATATTGTATACAAAAATAAGACCATATTTTTTAAGGACTGGAATTACCGAGGTATTGTGTTTATTTCTGAACTTCTAAATGATGCGGGGGACCTGCTGCTATTGAAGATGAAGAATTGATCCAACAGAGAGGATTAGACATTTCTTGCTCTCAGCATGCCAGGGTACTTAAAAGTATATCCACTAAATTGGTGTCTCTCATTTAAGTGTTGTTATTACATGAACCTTTCTCAAAGGTGATTCCTAGACTGTGGCTAGTAATAATGCTCATATCAGAAGTGTTCTTACTTCTATTCAAGTCAAGTCAGTCAAGTCAGTGTCCTAACTCCTTTCATTATTATTATTTTCATTATTTCATTATTGATGTTTCCTAACATTAGCAGGAATGTTTGGACCGAATTTAATAGATTTTTTGTCCCCCCAGTTAAAAAAATTTTACACAGATACTATCCATACTATGAATTCATTCACATTTTGGACCTGATGTTTTCCCTTTATATTCTTTCTGCAAAAAGGACATTGAGTCCTTTTCTCATTTATTTTATGTCAGTACTCATTTTTGGACTCCTCCTTTGGATTTCCTTATTACTCTGGGAGACTCATAAGGTCTTGGTCCTTATTACATAAAGTATGGTTTGAGTGTAGACAACAATGAAGTTGATAACTTGATAAAATTGCTGTGTCTTCTTGGAAAACATCATATTCACAAGGCCAGATTTCTTCAGTTTCTTCCTGACAAAAACTTATTTTATGTTGAACTTCAGACTTTCTATGATTCCATCTGTGAAGTATCTAAAAACAAAAATAGATTTAAAGATATCTCATCTTTTGAGAAACATCATGGACAACATTGCCAGATGATTTAATTTGCTTTGTAATATTGTTTATTCATTTAAAGTGAATAAGCACTTTTTTCCTCTTTATTTCTGTATTATTTATCTTTTTTACATTGTAGCATTTTATTTCTGCTTGTGTTTTTGTGATTAGTTTATTTAATTTTTTCTCCAATACTCCATGTGTGTCATTTATATTGTATTTCGACATTGCTGTGTTGTTATTTAAAAAAAAAAAAAAAAAAAACTCCTTTCCGGAAGCTGCCATCTTATTTACGTGATGTCATTTGGAGCCAGAGTCTGCGCAGTAGAGTCAGGCACACCCGCTCAAGCGTCCTGCCACCTGATGAATGTTTGAGAATGGCTGTCATAATTGTCAATCATGACGTCACACCAACTTTTTTTTATACTATCAAACTAATTAAAAATCAAACCTAGAAGAAAAATGAGCACTTGGACAAACATCAGCATAATAAGAGCTACCTAAAATTACAGAAACCATCTTTGGGAACAGTTTACTTGAAGTGTACTTTGTGTTTTGTAGTTTGGCTCATGTCCCATCTGCTAACATGGAAGGGGCGGGATTTATGACCTATACTGCAGCCAGGCAGCAGGGGGCGATAGAGATGTTTTAGCTTCACTTTTGGGGAGCTGTCATGACGTCAGCCAATGAGGTTGCCATATATGTTTTTAAACCTACATGTTTTATAGGATATGCTGATTCAAAGCAAATGACGACTCCCTTTAGATGTATAATATTTGACTGACTAATAAACGAATTTGTGGCCATCTTATATCTAATCAAAATCCATGGTGGCTCTAAAAACAACCAACACTGCCCTCTGGTGGACATAAACGGTTGAAACATACAGAGTAAATGGACTTCATGTGGGTTAAATGTTCCGTCTCACCCCTTGTATCCCCGCTGGGAAATTGTAGTGTATGGTGATGGAGCCACAGTGTTCAAAGCCCGGCAGGCTCTGAAAGCTGCGCATCTCCGTCATCGTGCCCTGCGGCTGGGTCCCCGTGTACACTCCGTGGTAGGTGTTGCATATCGGACAAGCGGGCTTCAACTTGAAAACCGAGTCGATACACTCAGAGCAGAAAGAGTGAAGGCACTTCAGCGTTTTCTTCTCCTGAATTGTGTCCAAGCAGACGGCGCAGTCATCCGTACCATTGCGGACCACTGGATGTTTGTTTTCCATCATTTTCCGGGTATGACACGCCTCCTCGTGTACGGAAGCAAATAGGTTCTTTTGCCTCCAGTGACATGTGACGTCAAATAAGTAAATTACAGATTCATTTCGACTGGCGGATACATATCCGTGTGCGATGAAGTGGTGCAAACACTTTCCACTGATTGGGATAAAATTTAGCCTATAAATATTCTATAAAGACTCTCTGTCATTCATTTTAAAGCAACATTTCATAAACCAAATGTAAACATGTATGGTTGTCCCACCACTAAACTCTAAAACACTCAAACCCACGTTGACTGACAATTCTTTTGATATAAAGATAAACATGAGACAACTAAGTTAATATTTACTGATGCTGCTGAGATTCAACATGGCTGTAAGATTGGAAGCATTTATTCACAACTCAACTTTTTTAATTGTAAGTAAGTTGACCTGTAATTTATATGGCCCAAAATTACTGATTGATCCCAAAATAATCTGAATGTCCAACTAAGATACTATACAATACAGATTATCAGCATTTGAATGTCAGTGTTTAGTTTGACAATGTTTGATAATTAACTAAATAGTATTGCCTGTGACCAAGAGGGAAAAAATCAATTTGTGGAGGAACAACATTTACAATTTTCTGCCTATGTAAAACTACTCAAGTGAAAGTACTTAAGTAGGTTTTTGAAGACAACAGTTAGTTGTCATACTGTTTGAAAGGGTAAATATATAATTCTTTCATTCAGCCTTTATAAACTGCTAACTCAAGTACTTGCCTTCAATAAGGCTCACCCAAAACTGATCTTATCCGAGTTAGCATAGGATACCTTTATCCTAGGTATCCTGATAATCTTTTGAAGTAACTAATTGACAGTATATTGTAGAGAGGCAGACAGGAAATGTGGGGAGTGTGAGAGGATGATATGCGACACAGGTCCACAGCTGGTACCAGAGAAGCTGTGGTTTACATGGTACATATCTTAGCCCTAAGGAAACTGTGACAGCTAAACATTTCTTTACAATGATGTTCTTTGTACACTGGAAAGTGGAACTACTAAAACTAACTTCAAAATGCTTCCAAAGGCTTAGTCACATACAGCCCACATTTTACACATTTGAAAAAGTTAATTATTGTAAAAAAAAAAAAAAAAGAAAAAAGAAAAGAAAAAAAAGAAGGTATTAAGCACTGTTCACTCTACAGTCATGATGTCCACTAGATGGCACAAAATGCATTAGCAGAGTTCAATTTCTTGCAGGAATCTTATACTACAAGTGAATCAGGTCAAATCTTCTTTAGGAGCACCTCAACCAATTTTCTAAATGGACACAAGTTTAATTTTCATTTTCTTATGACATACCTAGTTTATTTGGGAGCTGACATTGAATATCCAACACAAACCCAAACATAACTTTTTATTCAAGTATTAAAATGTAAAGCACATTATTCTGAATATCAACAAAGTACCAATCAACACAATTAGAAAAGCAAAACTCCATCTTTTCCTCAACAATCAATTTGTAATATGTGTAATCTCTCCCTTCTCCTGGCTCCTTCTAGGTCGTGTAATGCATAGAAATGTTTGCACAGTAGCTTGAGTAAACTGACAATCCTGTGTCCCAAAAATATTTCAGTTGGTCCCTTAAACTAAAATACAAAGGGGGATGAAAACATAATTAAAGGGTACTTGATGTATGGATCTGACCAGTCAAATTAATGACAAATTTACCACTAGCCAAGCAGGTTACTGTACTTAGCAAAGCACTTTCACACATACAGCTTTATCAATTCAAAGGGTTTTTTTTCAGCATTTGGACTGCTAGAATGTTTATGAAGGAGAAGCTAATTTAATACACATTAGTATACATATCTTCATGAACTGTGTAATATTTGTACTTAAAGCCTGATAGTATAGCTACGAACATAATGCTATTTACCTATCAAATGACACCAAAATATGCCCAAACTGTTTACCATTCTTTAGTAACATCATGCTTTTTTTTTTTATCAAAAGTGAATATCAGAAAGGCACAACAAAATGAGATCCATACCCCACCCACCCCAAAATCACATCAATTGATCCCACACCATTTTCTTTTGTAATTTTTTCACTGTGTATCATAGATTATCTACTTTGATAAACAAGTTTACAACAGTTACCTCATTTTAAATGAGAAGATTAGCAGGCAAATCTCCCAGTTTGACAGGGACAGAGGCATAGATATTTAAAGAGCTTTTGTGCCTTTGATTTGGTTTGAGTGGTCTATATGCCCTTTATATTTGACATCGTCATAAATCTGGTAATTAGATGAGCACATTACTAACAACTGAGGTAATGGGCTCAACACCTGGGAGACATCTTGAAATAACAGGAGTGACCGATAGCAAAAAAAAAAGAAAAAAAAAACCCAGGAGGAGGTCCTAATGTGTGTAATAAAAAGTGCTGCAATGAGACATCGTTTAACATTCTCCCTAATTTAAGTAAAAATGAAGATCACACACAAATGAAGAGTTCCAAACAATTGACATCAACTTGTGGCCACCGAGCTAACAGCTGATGGCTACACAAACCTGTTTGCCCCGAGCACTTTTCCCAACACAGAGGAAGAAAAAAAGCATTACTCGTACTTCACTGAAAAACGGACTCCGCTCACCAAAGTGCCTGTGAGTGCTTTAAGATTGCAGTAACTTCAGAGAATGAATTCTTTCTATTGAAGCAATGCTAGTCTGCCATATTATCCAAGTACTATCCTTATGACAGATAATTAGTAACAATCAAATAAGAGACTTGCTCAGCAAAAATTTCCGGGGAGATAAAACCAAGAATGTGTGCTTGTAAGAAATAAACTGATCCCCAGAGTAGAAATCAACATTAATATAACATAAACTGTCTTTAGAACATTAAACTTAGATTTTCTAAATAATATATATGTACCGGTAATTCCAACACGCCACAATGCTCTTGAATAAGTGCATCAGATATCGATCCTATTGCCAACAGGGACAGGTAGAGGATTGTGTAATACAAGAATGCACTGCACTCAAAGTATTTTCTTCCACATGTAGAACTGGGTTAAGCTTAACTCTGGAGGAAAAAATGAACAAACAGAAGTACAACCAGTGGAGTGATGTGGGCTCTGCTGCAGCATTAGACGCCTGTCTGCTGAGGGCCTTGTCTTCTGCCATCCTTTAGGGGACGGGAAGTCTCAGAGACCAACCTGGAGCTGAGTCATGTCCACCACAAGGACACTCGGAAAGTCCTGGAAGAGTCTGTCATTTTCATTCTGTCAGTCCGCTGTGATGCCTTTCTCTCTGAGCTCCTCTGTCACTCGCACCAGGTAAGTGGGGTCTGGGTAGCCAAAACTGTCAGGAGAAATAAAAAAACCATCACTGCATCTGTATGAGCTCAGGCAGCAATAGTACCATCTAGCCAAGGACATCAGCTGAAAGCATTTCCTTGTCAGAAACTCGAATTACATCTGTCAGTCCTCACTGAGCCCTGTCCTCAGACGACCACGCCTCTTAAGGAAGTTTTTGAGACTATTAGATCCAATCTTAGTGACATTTCACTTGAAGCTAAAAGCCCATACATACCAGCGGGGCCCGCCCCATATTGAGGTCTTGTGGTGAATGTCATTCCAGGTGATGACATTTTGCATGCCCGTAGTCATGGAGGTACCGACGGTGAAGATAAGGCGCTGTTCGAAGGCCCGGCGCAGCAGGCCCAGCACACGGTTCCCTTCAGGGCTGTCAGGGAGGTAGGCCACGCGGTCTGTTCCTGGGTACCGAACACCCGGGTTTGGGTGTTCTGGCTGTTGGCATCAAAAGGGAACAGGATTAGTTCAAAATGACATAAATAGCTTTAAACAATGACTACTGCGGTCAAATCAAGAACATTTATGGGACTTCAGGCATACAGTGAGCATTCTTCTGGCATAAAGCTGTCTATTTCCTGGGAAACTCCACTGATTTTACACATAAAAGGTCAGTTAACTTGTTAGGGAAAGTATGACTCAGCCTGTAAAAATGGTTTGCCTTCTGTGAAAGGAGATTTCCCGAGTCTCAGAAGCAAAAATCCCACTGATGTCATGAGGGTTTATCTAAATTTAGGCTCGGAGAATACATTTTTATAAATAGAAAGCTGCGATACAAACTGGGAACATGAAGTTTAAAAAGACACTGACATTTAACAGGCACAGTCTAACGATAAGATACTATTGATTTTGTTAAAAGGAATGTTTGATCCACATTTGACCCATAAAAAAGGGACAAAGGTCATGCAGGGTGAAATGATTAAATCACTGGTGAGTCCTTTTTAAAAAGGTAAAAGTCCCTCTCAAGCAGCTTTGGGACAACACTTAGAAATGTGAGCTAGAGTCACCAAATAAGTTAGGAGTTTGTTGTAGTGATGAAAAACTGACAACAATTGAACATACAAGCCTGTTTCACTGCTATATTACAAATATTACTGATACAAACAAACCTTAACCAGCATCTGAAAACAACTATTTTAGTTTAGTGTTCCTTCCTGCATTAAAAGACCTGCCAATTAATTTGACAACAACATCAGGTTTAGAGCGTAGATTGTGATGCTTTTGTTGCATATATTGTCTTCTAAAACTAGATATTTGCAGTTAAATGTTAAAGAAGGTAGGTAAAGATGATTAAAAAGTGTGTTCTATCCATTCCTGATATTTGACAATGTTTAATGATCCGCACTGTTTATTAAAAACTGAGAGTTGAGTTTGTTACACCCACAGATGATTATCAAAATTGCAAGTTATTCTTGTAACAATGTGTGACTCGTGCCCTCTGTCTACTCACCGCCTGCAGGCCAGGAGGGAAGCTGTAAATGATGCAGATACATCCAAAGCCTTCATGCCCAGGAAGCTCCAGATCAGGATCTCTCTCTACCATCATGTTACCATTGGCAGGCTGGTTCCCAATCAACTGGCCGTACACTAACCGACACACAGGACACGCTTTCTTCACCTTAAAGGCTTGATCCAGGCAAGAGCGACAAAATGAGTGGCCGCACCTCTCAAGGGTAGTCTTCTCCACTATGTCCCCCATGCAGATTGAACAAGTATTGTTGTCCTCTGCCTCGCTGTGGGAAGCCATGCTGGAGTCCATGTCCTTTCTCTGGGCTGCCTCATGGAGCACGGCGCAGGCCTCCTCATCAGCAGGCTTCCTGAACCGCTGCTGCTGTCTCTGGGAGCGTCGCGGCTGAGGAGGGGGTGGCTGAAGCAGGTTCCCCTCTCCGTTTGGCTCCAGGACTCCGACACAGGGCAGCAGAGCCCTCTTCCTTTTGGGTCCCCCCTCCTGTTTGCTCATTTCTTTGCGGGCACAGCGGCATAAGTCAATGAAGGCTTTTCGTGTCTCGCTGGAGATGGGTCCATCCATCACGGCAGCTCCAGCGTTCCTGGAGCCTTCTACCGGCTGCAGCCTCACGGCGCAGCACCCTCCCCTCTCCCCTCGCCTAATGATACCAGCACTCATCCCCTGCTTGTGCTGGAAGTCAATGAGCCAGGGCCTCCCAGCTGCAGCCAGGTAATCCCACACCGCCTGTGAAACCAGCACCTCATCACTGCCCTGGCCAGCACGCACACTCATCTCATCAGAGGAAACTGCACAGAAAAGCACACAAAAGTCATCAGTACGTTACAGAGTGTCAACAAAATAAACACTATTTGCACTTGTTGTAGAAGTTGTCCCCTAATATGCACTTGCAGTTATTGTGATTTTCAAATGCATTGGAGGAATGATGCCATCTTTTGCTTTAATACACGCCTGCTGGCTGTGGTGGCTTTAATTTCTATACCACAAAGTCTAACACGTCTATTTCAACTGCTTTTGTTTTTGTTTTTTGTTTTTTTTGCAGTCTATCTGTGCATGAAAAAGTAAATATAACATCTCTACATGGACTACTTGTAGTGGCTGCAGCATGTCAAAGAGAAATCTACAACAGGCTGCGGACGTCTCAGCTGTTCACAGACTGTAAACAAAGGAAACTAAAGCCCGTCATACGCGGAGGGCATGAAAGCTCACTGACAGCCACATGCAAACACAAGAGTGACACTTGTTTCGGTTAATATGTTACCTTGTGATCCCATAAATCCCTTCAATTGCGAATAAAGCTTCCTGTTGAACAGAAAAAGAGAGGAAGAACAACTGAAGCGTTATCACAGCTGCTCGGCGATAAACCATTCTCCGCAGCAGTAGCAGCAACAGCAGCAGCAGCAACGAGGAAATTCAGCGATTTCGCAACATTAGCTTAGATAAATCTACCGTCAACATTTAGCTAAGTGTTTTTTTCTTCCTCCTCTCCTCATTACTTCAGTACCTCACCCTTTGCCGTAGCTCGTCGCTGCCAGTCAGGGAGGTTTCTGGCTGGATTAAAGAGCACAGCGCTCCATCGGAGGAGGCCTTTATTTCTGGCGTGCTGGTGCACTTTATCCGCGGATAATTCGTCTTTTGTAGTCAAGACATGATATCCAAAACGTTATCTGGGCTCATATCACTTCAGGTTTTCGACAGCCCTTCCCCGGCTCCTTGCAAAACGCCATCCAAAAACCCTGCACCTCGTCACCCCCCACCCCCCCTAGTCTCGCCTGTGTTTGTCTTCCTAGTACGTCCTTGGGCTAGGCGTTAACACAGAGTAAAAATAGCACTTGTAGTCACTCTTCTTATCTGGCTCCGGCCACGCTTGCTATGTGACAGCTTTCTAAGTCAGATAATGTGCTTTTTCTGCTCATTTGAGTCCGTGTCTCCGCTTTCAGGCCATGTCCTCCTCCCTGTTGGCTCCACAGGGACCAAACATCTCCATCAATAAGGGGGACAGACCACTGGGAGCTACGAGAAAATGTGACCAGGAAGTTCGTCACTGAGCTGACATGATTGGCCGACAAATGGTGGTTTGTGCTTCTTGCTGTGAATCATACTTGTGTCGTGCAGAGCAGCTTTAATGATTAATGAAAAAGAAAGAAGCAACCCACACACAGTAAGCTCAGCCTACACGACACTGAGGGAATACCCACTCATTCAATTATGATGCAAATTAAGCTGTCTGTCAGGATGCTCTCACTTATTGACAGGAATAATTTATCTGTTGATACAGTTTGACAGAATACATTGTTTGCGTATAATTACAGCTTTTTATGTGCGCACACAGGTTTTTAAAATTCAGTACCACAGTATTACAAAATGCTGGCACGATAGAGCAGAAATTATATAATCATAATAAATATTACATATTAGTAGAACTATGTCCTATTTATCTCTACTATACCTCCCTCATATCTCTCGCGCTCTCTCTCTCTAATGCTATTGTACATTGTTATATTATAATTATAATTATTTTCTCATCTAATCAATCGATCATTTTGTCCATAAAATGTCATAAAACAGAGTACAGTGCCCGTTATAATTTCTTGAAGGTCAAGGTGACGTCTTCAAATGTCTCATTTTGTCACATCAACAGTAGAGCTGCAATGATTAGTCGATTTAATTAATTAGTTGATCATCAGAAAATTAATCAGGAAATATTTTGGTAATCGAATAATTGTTTTAGTTTAAGTAAAAATGAACATTCAATGGTTGGGACTTCTTAAATATAGTTTAAAGAGAGTTTGAAGCTTTTCTGTGTTGTACATGATAGAAAACTGAATATCTTGTTGATCGGACAGCACCAAACATTTGAAGCCTTGAGCTTTAAGGAAATTTAAGGAATTATTAACAGGTATTGTTCTCTATTTCGCTATTATTCTCTATTTTTAGACATTTTTATAGACAAAACGATTATTCAAGAAAATAATTGGCAAATTAATTGATAATGAAAATCATTTTAAAAATGATAATTAGTTGCAGCCCTAATCAACAGTCCAGAATCCAAATATATTCAGCTTACTATCATGTATGACACAAATCAAATTCTCACATTTGAGAAGCTACAACCATTGACTATTTGAGATTTTTGCTTAAAAAAAATACTAAAATAATTATTTGATTATCAAAATTGTTTCCAATTAATTTTCTGTTGACTTACTAATCAATGATTGTTGTAGCTCTATACTCCTTAACTAAAGCTCAATGATTAACCAACAATCAGAAAACCTAATTAGCTCTGTTTATTCATGAAACTGAAGCAGGATATGAGCCTCTATATCCACTCCAGCAACAGTCTTCTTCCTGCTGCTTTTCAGTTAATGCAGGATCATAAACCTCAAAGATGAGATGGCTGCTGACTTAAAGACACCTCTATATAACAGGGGACTTTTTTTCATTATTTATCTAAAACTGATGCAAGAATTTCTGGAAATTCAACATTAAAATATCGTCAGATAACTGACTTGATGACAGTGTCTCAACACCTTCAACACCTGCGATGGACTGATAAGAAAGGATTTCATGAATTTGGTCTAAAGCTCTTAAACCTGATTCATAACAACTTCTGTGATCTTATTAAACCTACAGAAATCTATCTAGTGATTCTTGTTTCAGGTTTTGATAGACAAATGTGAAAAGGGTTGATGAGTCTTTCCTTTTCCAGTTAAAAAGAAACTGCTGTCAGAAGAGTGTGAGAGAAGTTAAGAATCCCTCTCCTGTCTGCAGCTAGAGCAAAAATGCACCAGAGAGGCTTTCAGTGAAACCATGCTGATACAGTAATCTGTTTCCCTGTCTATTCTGGTTTTTGGTTAGATTTAGGATTTGCTGATGTGACAGTTGGACCTGGCTGTCAGGTCCAACTATAGACTTTGGATCACCCTGCTTGAGGAGTTTAGGCATGCAATATATTCCACATCACTTCTCAAAAACCAGTTCAAACTGTGATTATACTGTTTCTGTATTTCAGTTTAAATCCATTTGATATTTATTTAGCTATTCTGAATTCAGCTACTTCCCTCTTTATTTAAACTTCCTCATTTAATATCTGGTGGGTCTTACTCATCAAGGTATAAACTTTATATGTGATGACTTTGAAAGAAGCAGAACAAAACCATGTTTCATTTATGTTGTGTTATTATGTCTTTCTCCTTTCTGACAGTCCTACACATTAAACACTTCTAATCAACTCTTTCACTGTCACTGTACAGAGAAAAACACACATTTTGTGCTGTTGAATGGATATTAGAAGACAATATCTTCAAACATAGACAAATACATCCCTAAGAGGAGATGAGAGCATCTGGATATGACCAAGCACTGACCATCATGACTATAGACCTCCAGCACATCACCTACTCAGCTTCTGCATCAGTGGATGTACTAGTGGAGCTCTAAAATACAGTGCACTATTATAATATGACACTTTTTGGCGTCAGCTCATGGAAACCAAATTAGTGACTTACTCTGTGGGCTCACTGATTTTTTTCTTTTAGGTATTACGCCAAATGGGTTTTACATGAATGTAAGACATCCAGCTGTGATTCAGAAAATGCGGTCATATCTCAATAAAGCTCCTGTGGCTACAGTCACTGCGTCCATAGAGTTGTTGCATGATTCAACATATATGGAGCAGCTCCAGGATTCTGTGTCTTGCTGACATCATCATTGTGGTCTGATCTCAATGCTATTTAAAGGAACGATTTTATAAATTAAACCTTAGCTTTGGAAATATGAGTGATACGTTTTAGGAATCATCCTAATCAACTCTGTCAGCAACCACAGCTGAAGCTACACAAAATGTTTCCATATTACAACCATAGTCTCAGCAGTTTGCTTGAAGAACTCTACATTTATAAATGGCATCACTACAATCAGGCCAGTGGGCAAAATTCTGTCCGCTGGACCACACTGAAGAAGGAAATTAGGTTTTAATATCACAATAATGCATCCAAATTACATATCTGCCAGAGTCTAGTAGTAAAAAAAAAAGCAGCACAATGAGCTATTGTTAATTCTCTTTGGCAAATCACTTTGCAGCAGCAGAAAAGCTCCTGGAGGTAATTCAGATTTCACTAATGTCTTTTTCCCCTTTAATTATGACTAATTCATGAGGCTAGTTCATTGTAAATCTACTGTCTTTTGTGGCTATAAGGAGGAATCTTTCAAGGAGAAATGCATAATGCACATCTATCTGAAGAAATGTAGCATTATAATGTTGTAGATAACAAGTTCAAATGTTGGTGATAGATTAAGTTTAAAGACTGATGCTGCTAGTTCTGGTTTCATTTAAAGATATCCTTAGCTGAAACTTCATATCCCCACCTCCTAAAAATGGTTAAAATTAGGACTGAGCTGTGTGCTCTAACTAAAACCCTTTTTGTGGCCAACAAAACTCCAGTCTGTCATCTAACTCCAGCCCCTCATTTCCCTCCCTTCCACGATCCCCTGTCAGGCCTGCCACTCTTCTGGCCCCCCCTTCTGGTCTTAGAAAGGCAAATGTCTGGCACAAGATGGTCAAAGTTGGAAAGGCAAATTATTTGTCAAAAGCAACCTCTGCACATCTACTCAATCCTACTCTGCAACAGCACTTCCAGATATTTTCATCCCCTCATATCTAACATCACCGGTTGTCTCCCACACACTCAAAAGCTGCCTGCCATTGTTATTCTATCCAAACTATCATCTGTGTCATCTGTGGCTCAATTCACAGTGAACAGCACTCATCTGATGATGCTCCACTCTCTCTTTCCCTGCCTTGGCTATTATAGCACTACCTCTATGGGCAGCTGCCAAGCCTTACTGCCTCACAGCCTTGCAGCCTTTCTATTCACTTGTCCAATCCAACTGCTTGAAGCTGCTCCCAAATTGACATCAGCTAGAGCCCTAGACTTGTGCCTTTAAATCATCTGTCAGTTTCCATGTCATTTTCTGCTGCTTGAGTGCTTTGCCTGACAAAGAAAAGCACTATAAGTCAAACAACACGGCAGCAGGTGCATCTGGCACCCTCCATTCCTATAGGGTCCTAAACTAATGAAGCTGAGCTTCACTTTGATATTGTGGCTGATAGCAATGCTAAAGACTAATCTGTTAATATTCTGGCTGAGAAGCAAAACTGTAAAGGGGGATGCATCGGCTTCCAACACTGCATCTGTGCACTCATTTCCATTGAGAAAATAACCATAAGCCAGAGTCCTACGTCTTTTTCAACATCTCCAAATGCAGAAATGCCCTGAGTCTTCTGCTTTTTATTGTTAACCTCCTGCAACTCATTCCAAAAAAGAACTATGGAACAAGTGGGTCTCATTTATATCTTATTTATGCAGTAAAAACAGTTAATGGAGGATCTCACAAGGGAATCAACTATTCATGCTTCCTTTACATTCCTTTTCCCCTTCTCTAGGCTGAGACCTTGATGAAGGCAAAAGGTTAAAAAGAACTATACACAAACAATAAATTGAGCACTCATCAGCTTCATAGTTTGAAGATGAGGAGAAACTCGACCATTGCTTCAAAACTGGAATCTGCAGTTGTGGAGGATCCTGTACATACACAAACTGGTCCTGCACCACCTGCAAGAAAAGCAGCTGCTACCTGTCTGGCTGTAGCCAGTGCACCTCTGACTGCACTTATTCCGCATTAAAATGCTGCCTTGTTGAAGCTTATTGTCTAGTGTGCCATAAAGATGTTGATTCAACTCGGCTATTTTTTTATTCCAAGTTTACACACTTGTGACACATAGTACTAGAAAGTATATATTTACTCAAGTACTGTACTTGCATAAAAATGTGATGCACTTGGTCAGCTTTACCTGAATATTACCATTTGCCAGTAAGAAGTAAGTAGTAAGTTTAAGTAAATTTTTTATTTCAACTTTTATTGAAGGTGGATACTGTGAACAGGTCACTTTCTTCATCAGGCATATCAAATGTTAATTAAGGAGGCGTTACATGAGGTCCTCATTGAGAGAGCAGGGGAAGATGGTGACTGCAGGGTTTGCAGGTGAAAATGGAGAGCGAACAATTGAAGTTGAGAATTTTGAATTTAGACAGTCTCAGAGAAGAGAGAGAAAAAGAAAGATGATTCATCGAGTCATAGTGAGAGTGAAAATGAAAAAGAAACCTATGTGGTTGGAATGAAGATTAGGGGTTTGAAAGAAGGTGCTGGATGTAGAGCTTTGTCAGAGAAGCACACTGTGGCAAGATGCATTAAGGATGAAGTGGGCGAAGTTAGTCTGATCAATACAAAACGATCCGGCTTGATAGTCGTTAAGCACATGTCAAAGACACAGATGGAAAAAGCCTTGAAAATCTTAGTGTTGAGTGCTGGGATGGGCATATACCCTGTGGCATGTTTTCTACTTAGCAAGCAAGCTCCAATAAAAGGTGTTGTTGATAGAGTCTCACACAGAGTGGATGCAAGGAGAAAGAGTGAGTAGAGGAGTGACAGACAGCTATAGAACGAAGAGTTTGACAAAGTAGTTAATTAAAAGTATAAAACTAAATCTATCTATCTATGCTTCACTTTGATTTGGAGTACTTGCCTGACAGAGTGCTCTTGGACCATGTGTCCTACCTAATAATGTTGTATGTTCCCAAACCTTTACACTGTAAGAATTGTTGAGAGTTTGGTCATAGTTTGTTTGTATGTGGGAGTGAGTTTATCACATTTGGTAAATGCGGGGAGAATGATTGTGAAGTAGACTGTGACAAAGAACCAGTGTCTTCTTGGCAAAGGGAAGAAATAATCAGGGTCAGATCTTAAAGAAACTAAAGCATGAGGAAGTAAGTGAGGAATGTTATGGTGTGAGACCAGAATCTAAGGAAGCGTGCTGAGTTTTGCTTTTGTAAGGATCAGGTGAGGTTTTTGGCCTTTTTGGCAATTATATATAATTATATAATTATATATAGATATTATTTTATCTAGTCAGTGGATATTTAAGTTTAAATCCAGTAGATGGCGGTAATGTAACATTTTGGATGCCAACCGCCACTAAAAAACAATCATTATAATTAGAAGAACGTTAATTAATTACCTCGTTTTTCTATGGTTCTTGTATGATTCATATTAGGCTCGTGGTGGAGCTCTCGCGCTGCCTTGGAACCCGCTTGGAACCGGCGGGTGAGGCGACATGGTGCGTCACGAGAGGAAAGCACGCGATGTTTGGAGAGACATCAGGGGCATCTGTTGCAAACCTTAACTGTTTATGTGTCAGTGATCATTTTTTTCTTTGCCAGGCACACCACAGATAACGTAGGCAACACAAAGCTATTATCTGTGTCTCGAGCCGACGTGGGAGTTAGATTGCTAAAACTGTGAAGATGTAAGTTTTGAGTTTTCTACGTAGTCGTTGACAGTGTTGGTAGAGTGGTGTACTGCGGTTCAGCCAGCTAACATTAGCTTAGCACACGAGTTAGCCGCAGCGGTGCATTCATATTTACATGCATGATAGGACTAAAAGGCACAGCACGTTGTTAAATTCTCTGGTAGACAACTTTACTCAAGTCTAATATAGTTTGGCACCAGCACGTCATTTAAGCTGATAAACTCTTTGCTAGTTTTGTTTACGCGCCTTGCATCAGCCCAGTTATCGTTAGCTAGCAGGCTAATGTCAACCCAATAAGGCAAGGGTAATGTTAGCACTGAAAAAGCATGGTGTCATGATTAGCTTGGATTTCACTTTAGCTAACGTAGGCTAACGCCAACTTACACACTCGTCAGTGATACTTGTAGCACAAGCTACTTTGATCTCATTTCATTTTTTTTACCCTCATTGTGTTTTACATTCAAATGACCATATAACGTTAGCTTCTCAACATTACCCGACTCACTCTCACAGTGTGATCATTTAATTGCTGCTTAGAGAAATGTGTTCAATCTGCAGTGTAACATAAGCAGGTGCACCGGTTTGATCAAAGGGCTTAAACTCATGCTTTTCTAAGAGAACAGTTATTGCTTTGAGGTAAAGAGGTGATGAATATTTTAGAGGCTTTCACCCTAATCTGGAATGAATGAGTGAAGCTTTCTTCAGCATGATTCAAACGTGACTTGTGCTGCATCCTGGTTGGCCACTAGTGGCTGTGAAAATGATAGGCCCAACTAATGCCAACAAGTAGGGCAGTGTCAGTTCTTGAATAACTACCAGGATGAAACATGGCTGATGTTGGATAATCCTAATGTCACATATTCACTCTTCTGTCTTTGTCATTAGGCAGCCTGCAGCAGCTAAGTGGTATGACAGACGGGACTCTGTTTTTATAGAGTTCTGTGTGGAGGACAGTAAAGATGTGCATGTAAATTTTGACAAGTCTAAATTTGATTTCAGGTAAGTTGCATTCATTGCACATTAAATGAATTCCGTGATATAGTCAATGAACAGAATGTTGAAAATGTGAAACTTTACATGTGTTGTTTATGGCTGCAGACGGAATAATAGAACCATACATATATATGATTTTCACCTTACAGCTGTATCAGTGGAGCAGATAATATCAAAAACCAGAATACAGTGGAACTTTTCGGGGAGATTGACCCTAAAGTAAGTTTGTCACTCGCAGACAAAGTTGCAGTTTCACTGTGTGTTAAATTAATTTGAAACCTTTATCAAACCCTTTTTGTTTCATGCAGGAATCCAAACACAGACGCACAGACAGGTCTGTGTTGTGTTGTTTACGAAAAGCAGAGGCTGGGAAATCATGGCCAAGACTCACCAAAGACAAGACAAAGGTAATTCATTCATTTAAAAATAATGTGTCAATCTGCTTAACGTTGCAGTTCAGGTGTTTGGATGTTTTTCTTGCAAAACAGACATTGCTCTTTTATTTCCATTAAACTGAACATACATCTTGGTCAGCTGTTTTCTTGTTTATTTAAACCACATATTTATAAAACTCTAATCTGACTGCTTAGTCCTGATAAGTATCATGAAAAACATAAAAAGCTTGAATCCATCTTCCCTCAGTGCAACTGGCTGAGTGTGGATTTCAATAACTGGAAAGACTGGGAAGATGACTCGGATGAGGACTTGTCAAGTTTTGACAAATTCTCAGAGGTAAGCATACTGAGCATGCACAGTTCCTGAAGCAAGGGAATGTCCAGATGTAGTGCTGAAATGTTGATTGTTGTCTCTTGTGAATTTCTCCAGATGATGAACAGCATGGGAGGGGATGATCTACCTGATTTAGATGGTGCTGAAGATGAGGTATGTATTCTTATACTTACTGAGTGCTTTCTTTTTTATATGGTTCATACCTTTATTACAGAGATAGGTTTTTTTGTTTGGAGACAATCAAGTGAAATTTACCAGATAAAGCATATATGAAGCATTGTAATTGTTTTTTCTTTTTGTTTTGCAGCATGATTCTGCAGACAGCGATGATGAAAGTAAGTACTTTTTTAAAATAGCTGTCATGTAATTTGTAACCAGCAGTCACTAGTTCTGGGGTAATGTTACAGAAGACTGCCATAATGCTAGGCGGTGCCAAGTGCATGCAAATATGGTCTATTTTAGGGCCTATTAAGTAGGCTATAAATGTTTGGGGGAAAAGGATGGTATTGTCCTTTGTATATTAGTGATTATTATATTATGTTAGAAAGGGCTTGATTGTTGTTTCAGTCCTTGAAGGAGAACTGAAATTGATTTTATTCCTTCAAAAGTGGTTATGATAAAGCATCAAGTAAGAGATAGTTAAGTGTTAGTTTAACACAGATGAGTATTTTCAGTATTAGCTAGTTATGGCTGCACTCTGCCCAAAAAGCCTGTGCTACCTAACATTGTAGCAGTATCAGTTATAACTTTTTCATTTTCTGATTATCAACTAGCTTTGAATATTTTATTGTGAACAATTTGTGTAATTGTTCTTTTTTTTTCCTCTCTCTCTTCCAGAAATGCCTGACCTTGAGTAGATGAATATGGATGCCACCTCAGTAGTAAACAAAGCGAGTTATAAGTCTGTTGAAGAGAGAGTTCGGACATGAGTTGGCAGCCACGTTGGAGAGGAAACCTCATCTCTCGACACAGTTTCCAAAGCGAAACCCCTCAAGGGAGTGACTGTTGGATACAGACATGCACAGAGATCCATAGCGACATACAGTGCTGTGCTTTGCTGTTCTGTTCTGCATGGACAATTCTGTTCAAAATGAAATGTTATTGTTCATTGACTTAAATGACTGTGGGATGTGCTGATGTCTTACACCTTCTTTTTTTTTTTTGCAATGTCAGGTTATGTATAGAACATTGTGATTTCTAACGAAGAAAAGCAACTAAAAATGCCTATTTTCCAAAAATGATTTTTTTTAATGACAAGTTTTTCCCTTTTAATGTTTGTATTGTAAATTGCACTTATTTTGTTGTGTTAATTTAAAAAGTTACGCTTGAAATGGGTTTTCCAATGTATGCCAACATCTGCAAATATTTAACAATAATTTCATTCTTTTTAAAACATATTTCAGCATTTAAAATAAACAGATATGCTTGTGCAACTTACAGCTTGTGTTGAGATTATGGTAGTAGAGTGATCCAGTCTTTGCACATAGTCAATCCTTTGCTCTATGCCAGTGTACAAAACATTGCCCATTGTAGCAGATACAAAAAAATACTTTTTCTTCCATATGCATCCTGAGGTGAGGGCAGAAATCCAATGTACCCAGCCAAGAGTTTCCCAAATAGTTAAAACACAGCACAGGTTATACATGTTTGTTCATCAGAAACACTAGAACTATGCTTTGGAGGCTTGTGTGTTTCATTCAACATGTGTTGAGCACTTTTGTGTTTGTCCTATGCTGTGGGAGTTTGGGTATACATTTCTAATAAACTTGTTTCAGGCTGTTGAATATGAGAATTTAGTATTGAAGCATCACTTTTTCAAGGTCCAAAGGAGTTTAACTTGTCAACAAAAGTCAACTATAAAACAAGCTGAGAATGAGATGATTATTTTCTATTAGTGGTGGAATGTGGTCTCAGTGTAGTGCTGATGCTTTAAAAGATAGTTAAACATTTTTTCAAGTCTGTCTGTAAAATGGTATTGACACGCTTGGATACTGCACACTGAGCATTATCGGATGTCCATTCATAACAAATTAATTTGAGAGTTGTGGGACAAAACCAACAATCAGACTGTGCAAAAAAATATATTCTAAAATTAAGCTGAAGCTGATATGGGACTTCTGTCTGAGATACACAGCTTAGTGTTTTTAGTTTAATAGTCCCAATGTGTTTCCCCACACAGTGTTTCCCTGCTAAGCTGCAGTGGAGTGGCAGTTTCATTTATATGTAAAGCACTTTGAATCATTTCCAAATATTGCTATGTAAATACATTTTGACAGATTTCGAAAGAGGAAAATCCCCTCGATGTGACTTTGCTGAGGCATCATATTATCTTTGGTTGAAATTTAGAACGATTGTGGAATTTAGGAAGAAATCTCTTATGGACAGCAGGAACAATCTTTCAATTTACTGACAGGTGAATGTGAATATTTTATTGAGACAAATTTGAAACTATCCTTCAACCAATTTCCATGAAAATGTGAAATGTCACTTTGTAACCACTGTGTAGTGCTGATGCCTCACAGCCCCGCATTCTCACTTCTCTTTAACATTACACAGCGTATTTCAGGGGTTTCCCGTCTCCTCTGTTTTTTTTATACTGAGTGCAAAAAGGGAAATAGAAATTTGAAATTCCATTATGCTGTAAATTTCCTGTGTAAATTATTTGTAATTTTGCTGGATATTATTTTTGTCAAACATGCAATATACATTTCCCACATGTAGAAGTATTTAGCAAAGATACCGTCTTCTTCATTCTGTGATGCTCATCTAATCTGGTATTAAACTGTAATCATCAGTCAGTAAAGGCTATAGATTATGAATGGGCATAAAAACATATATGCCCCCATCATGCACATAGTATAGATCACGTGATACTGAAAACCCTAACAGTACGTGCTGCACATTTAAGTTATCTCCTGAGGGGTGTACTACGAAGCGAGATTAGTGGGTTAGCGAGGTATGATGAGACTAAAGCCAGGGTTTTCGATGTCACGAAGGTGGCTCTCTTTTAACCTGGCTAGATCACCGTGGTAACTGATGCGGCAAACTTAACCTGGTCCGGAAGTTTATGTTCCGAGTTTCGGCTTAAAACGGCAATAAAAAGCGCTGAACTTTCAACTAACTATCGGATTTGCTGCCAAATCCGTTTAACACTGCTGCTACTGCTGCTATTAGAGCACTGATTAGAACACTGATCATTCTTTTATCAGACTGACCATTGATTTGATGTTACATTGTAAATTTGAAACGGTGAAACACTGATCCTTTATTATGGGACAGAGTCAGACCTAAATGAACCTCTTGAGTTAAATGTTTAAATGCATCAAGTTTAAAGTTTTAGAGCTGGGGATGTGGGAGGCACGGAGAGAGCAGCGAGTGGTAAAATAAGTATGAACTAATTACGTGATTAATGAATTAGTATTTTAATTAACGAATTTACACGATCAGCAATTCTCTGCCAGCATTCATCTCTCACCGTATTTGCAGCAACAGCGTTGCTTTTTTGCTGTGATAATGTATTTATATTATTCATATCTCTCTTATAATGACCTGTTCCTCCTGCCTGAAGGAGACGGCACGCGAGCAGTCCGTTTTAAGCGGAAAAAGAGTCTAATGACGCACCAAACGCCCCTTTTTATGGGGACGCGCACAGAGACTGAAGCAGAAAGCCTGAGTTAACAAATAAAGTTCATATCCACCGTCGTGATACCACTTATCTCTGATCTTCAGTTTAGGGTTTGTCGAGCCAGCTCACACAAAGAAAGCCTGGGTATGTTGAACCGGCTTCGTAGTACACCCCTCTGGGGCCCGTTTCACAAAGCAGGTTCAACAGACTCTGAGTTTAAAACTGAACTCTGAGTTGATCTACTCTGAGATAGGAAACTCTGAGTTTTCGGTTCCAGAACAGCGGATTTGAGTCAGTTTAATCAACTTGGAGTAGTTTCACCGGAGGGGTGTACTATGAAGCTATCTGAAATAAAGCTTGATATGTTGTAACGAAATCCCGCAAGTAACCCAAACCTCTCCATTTCAAATTTACAATATAACATCAAATCAATGGTCAGTCTGATGAAAGACTGATCAGTTTTCTAATCAGTGCTCTAATAGCAGCAGTAGCAGCAGTGTTAAACGGACTTGGCAGCAAATCTGAGGGGTGTACTACGAAGCGAGATTAGTGGGTTAGCGAGGTATGTTGAGACTAAAGCCAGGGTTTTCGATGTCACGAAGGTGGCTCTCTTTTAACCTGGCTAGATCACCATGGTAACTGATGCGGCAAACTTAACCTGGTCCGGAGCAGGTTATGTTCCAAGTTTCGGCTTAAAACGGCAATAAAAAGCGCTGAACTTTCAACTAACTACCGAATTTGCTGCCAAGTCCGTTTAACACTGCTGCTACTGGAACACTGATTAGAAAACTGACCAGTCTTTTATCAGACTGACCATTGATTTGATGTTACATTGTAAATTTGAAATGGAGAGGTTTGGGTTACTTGCGGGATTTCGTTACAACATATCAAGCTTTATTTCAGACAATAGAAAAAAATAAAATTATAAAAAACAAAACTAATGAAGAAATACTTTGAACAAAAATAAAATGAATTAGTCTATTGGTATTTATCACAGATAAGTTTGTGATATATATATATTAATTCGGCCAGAATCTAAAGTGATTTCCACTGATCCTTCATTATGGGACAGAGTCAGACCTAAATGAAGTTTAATGTTTAAATGCATCAAGTTTAAAGTTTTAGAGCTGTGGATGTGGGAGGCACGGAGAGAGCAGCGAGTGGTAAAATAAGTATATGAACTAATTACGTAATTAATGAATTAGTGTTTTAATTAACAAATTTACACGATCAGCAATTCTCTGCCAGCATTGATCTCTCACCGTATTTTTTGCTGTGATAATTTATTTATATTATTCATAGCTCTCTGTTATAATGACCTGTTCCTCCTGACTGAAGTAGGCGGCACGAGATCAGTCCATTTTAAGCGGAAAAAGAGTCAAATGACGCACCAAACGCCCCTTTTTATGGGGACGCGCACAGAGCCTGAAGCAGAAAGCCTGAGTTAACAAATAAAGTTCATATCCACCGTTGTGATACCACTTATCTCTGATCTTCAGTTTCGGGTTTGTCGAGCCAGCTCACACAAAGAAAGCCTGGGTATGATGAACCGGCTTCGTAGTACACCCCTCTGGTAGTTAGTTGAAAGTTCAGCGCTTTTTATTGCTAATTTAAGCCGAAACTTGGAACATAACCTGCTCTGGACCAGGTTAAGTTTGCCGCATCAGTTACCATGGTGATCTAGCCAGGTTAAAAGAGAGCCACCTTTGTGACATCGAAAACCCTGGCTTTAGTCTCATCATACCTCGCTAACCCACTAATCTCGCTTTGTAGTACACCCCTCTGCTTTGTGAAATGGACCTCTGTGCTCTGCAATAAATGTTTTTACCCGTGTGTGGTGCATGCAGGCTGTGCAGAGTTTCTACTCCAGTGTGAGATGTTTAGGAACTGCATGGTGTTATGTATGTGTCAGCAGTCTACAGACAGGCAACAGGAAAATACAATGCAAGCACCTTTTAAACACCCTCCCCTGTAAAACTAAACTGTGGGCTTAAACCCACAAAAGGTGGCTTACCACTGATGGAGAGAGTCATTAGATGAATATAATACTCGTCACAATAGAGATGCACAAACTAGCTAAACTAATAAACAGCAACAGCATCAACACTATCTTTTGTGAGAAACAGTTTGATTTTCTCCAGCAGCAACAGCCATTGTTCACCATATGGGAGTGGAAGATTGTGTTCACCATGTTTTTTTCTAAACTTCACACTGCTGAGAAATTAATGTGGGAAATTATTTTGAATATTTGTAAAACAACAACAACAACAAAAAACACACAGTGTTCAAACTGACTCACATTCTTTGTGGTCACTTCTATTTAGTTATATTTATATATTCTTCTGATAACGTTCCCACACAACTCTATGGAGTATCTAAAGCACATATACAAAAAAGCAAAGGCAACTCCGAACCATGAAAAAGTGAACCCACAGATTCAACAGTGACCATTAGACAAACATCATAGAAACCAACAGAAACTGTTATTGCCAGCGTTTTGTTTCCATGCATGAAAGGAGAAAAGCAGTGAGATCAGCATAATCCTTTCAGGGGCCTGCGGCCGTCCCTCTGCCTGCCCTGGTCAGCATGATGCTCCAGTGCAGAAGCTCAATGCCAGGCCTGCTCTCCCCTCTTCCTCTCTGACTGTGGATTTTCCACCGCTTTATCCGACCTGAGCCTCCAACCCTGTCCAGCACACACAATGTAAAACTCTGCCTAATCAGTTCTGCTGCCACAAAACTAATTTGTACCAATCCGAAGCACAAGTGGAGAAATTGAGAAATTGCTCGTGCTTTTGTCATCAAAGCCCCAGCTGAATGTGAACTGTCGATTGTACATTATACAGAAGACAATGGAAAGTAATTATGGGAAATGAGAGGAAGGTGGACGTTATGATGATATTAACGTTGTGCTTGTAAATATACCAAAAATATTGGAAACCAAGCAAAAGTTTCACTGCTCTTCACTCTACCCACCATTTGCCCACTGCTTTTTTTATTTTTTCAGATTTGAATGTCAATGCAGTTTCCCAAACAGTCAGTGATGTTCTTCTACTACTTTACTGATATTAATGCTTCAACCAGGCAGCTGGTGGCACTTAGATGGTAGATCTTCACCTCCTCCAGTAAAATAAGAAGTCTAGCTGAACCCATGAAAAGCATGAAAAGAGAAGAGTGTGCTACACCAAATACATTTTTATTTACTTTTCTGTTTGCCCTGACCACACAAGTTAAATCACAAGCAGTGGTTTCAAAAACACCCTTTAAACTGACTAAATGAAGAATATTTACATTTGCGACCCTTTGGTTTAGTTTCAGAGAGATTTCTATGATGAGCAGATGCAGGGGTCAGGGCAGTAGGAGGGTTAAATGATTTTGTTTTGAGTTGTTGTATTGTGTACTGGCCCCTCCCCTAGGCTCAGCGAAGCAGCTTTGGCCCCTGGGGTGTTATAAAAAGGCCTCCGAGCTCCCCCTGCTCTGGTAAAGAGGCTGAATGTCTGCAGGACATGCTTAACGTTTGTCTATCCATGTTCTTCTACTAACAACCAGCAGGGTTGGCACATAGATGCACAGAGACTGGCGTATTGCTCCACTCAGGAGCTCTCTATGACAGATATCAGAAGGCAGAACAGCAGGTTATTCACAGTTACATGTTGAGCAGTTTAGGTGTTGTTGCATTTAGCTTTAGAGAGGCAGTTTCTGTTTGAGGACAAGTTTTTTGTCCTTTGCTCTGTTGTTTTTTTGTTTACCAAACAACAGGGTCTCAAACATAGTTATTACTGTGGAGAAGCAGCATCTCCTTTTAGTTGATTAGTTAGTTTTCTGTTGACTTTTCATCCCTCCATTGCCTAGAGGTTGCTTTTTGACCTTTTTGCCACCATGTGGGAGTTCCGGTCCATGTCCTTCTGGCGGGCGGTGTTCGCCGAGTTCTACGGCACCATGTTCTTTGTATTCTTTGGGTTGGGGGCAGCCCTCCGCTGGACCACTGCGCCCCATAATGTTCTGCATGTTGCCTTTTGCTTTGGGCTGGCGGCTGCCACCCTCATCCAGTCCATCGGCCATATCAGTGGAGGACACATCAACCCGGCTGTTACCTTTGCCTACCTGATTGGCTCCCAGATGTCCCTGTTCCGTGCTTTCTTCTACATCGTGGCCCAGTGTCTCGGCGCACTGGCTGGCGCTGCCGTGCTCTACGGGGTCACACCCGGCAACATGAGGGGAAACCTGGCACTCAACACAGTAAGAATACCTGCCAGACGCTGGAACTAGTAGCACCTTTGATAGTCTATATTCATGTCCTGTGAAGATTATTTTATATTCATGTAATTCTTATAAATTATATGTTGTGGGATTCTGGCATTTATGTCAGCAAAAATTCTGGTCAAAAGGTCATCAGCTTACATCTACATTCAAAATACAATAATTTAACCCTTTTTCTTTCAGCTGCAGCCTGGTATCAGCCTGGGCATGGCCACCACCATGGAGGTCTTCCTCACCCTGCAGCTTGTCGTCTGCATCTTTGCTGTGACAGATGAGAGGCGCAATGGACGCCTGGGATCCGCTGCCTTGGCTATTGGTTTCTCCGTGCTCATGGGACATCTTCTTGGGGTAAGAAACAACCAGAGGGCTATAGATATTAGAAACGTCTTACTAGCTTCATACAAGGATCCTTGTATCAGTTCAAGTTTTTACCCAGAACTCTCCCTGTCTTTCACTCAGATGTACTACACTGGAGCAGGAATGAACCCTGCTAGGTCCTTCGCCCCTGCTGTCCTGGTGAGGAATTTCGTCAACCACTGGGTAAGATGATCACATTTGTAAATCTACGTATGAACACTACAAAAGCTCAGAACTATTGTAAACCATAACAATATGAACTCATCAACACATTCTGCTCTCTGACTTTTTTGTTAATGACAGGTGTACTGGGTGGGACCCATGATTGGTGGCGCCATGGGTGCTCTGCTGTATGACTTCATGCTCTTCCCCCGCATGCGTGGCCTCTCCGAGAGGCTCGCCACACTGAAGGGCACCCGGCCCCCAGAGGCTGAGGGCCAGCAGGAGACCAGGGGAGAGCCCATCGAGCTCAAGACACAGGCCCTATAAGCCTGGAGTAGAAGATTGGCTTTCTGACCCCCATCCCTCACCCCTCACGCCTCATTCTGCACCCTCAGTTCCCGGTCCATCCTCAGCCCCACTCAGCGTTTCTGCACACATACCTCTTTCCCGCCTCCACACACGCTAACACAGATCTCGAACACATCCTTGTTCTGCATCCAGAACTAGACCTGCTGAATTACAGTGAAGGGGTACCCACAGCCCTGACCATCTCGCCTAATTTCCCCTCTACCCAGCCTTCCTCCTCCTCCTCCTTCTCCTCCTCCTCCTCCTCCCCCCTCCCTCTTCCTTCTCCTTCTCCCTCCTCCTCATCCCCCCCCCCCCCCCCCCCCTTGGACTGCAGGACAAAGATGGAGGGTTAGAAGAAGACTTGCCACTGAAGGAAGCACCCTGTGCCTTGTGGTGTGGGGAGTCAGTCCCTCCTGGCTGACCTGGTGGCTATAACTGCTCAGGACAGGGGCCCCTCTCTATCTTTCTTTTCTTTTTTTTCTCTCTTTCTGTTTTTCTCCCTATTTTGTAGTCTGCTAGGAGTGAAGCTACAGTAGAGCAGTGGACTTCTGCATGCTTTTCCATTTTGATCCAGTGTGATCTCGCCCTTTGTTTTGTTTTGTTTCAAGAACTTTGGGTATATTACATGTACGTATTATACTTTACCAGTATTTATTTGGCTCACATTCTTTTTTTTTTTAAGTTACGTGTGCATGTGTGTGAGAGAGAGAGAGACAGAGTGAGTGTGCATGCATGTCTGTGTGCATGTGTATGCTTGTGTGCTTGTTTTCATTGACCATTTTTATTTTTAACTTTTCATTGCCGCAAACCTTTGTCTGTATCATGATTTTTTTTTTATCATGCAAGCTTATTTTAGGGAAAGATGCTGCCCTCACTGATACTGCAAAAGTTAAAGTTCAATTCACAATTACAACAGATTTCATATTAAATCCCCCTTTTTTATCAGATGAACATAATTTATGCCTTTTCAGTTGAGTCTTAAAGCCAAATTCATTCATTTTAGAGTTTTTGTCTCATCTAATGAGGCATATTTATATTAAAATAAACACAAAACACTGAACTATCTGTTTTTTTCTGAGCTCAATCTTCAATGAAGTTAGTTACAAAGACTTGAAATGGTAACATCGCCTCCAAATTTGTTGCCCATTATTTAATAAATGGGCAATCTGCAAGTTTGTACCACATTTAGATAACTTATACAGTATTTGTGTTGGGTTACATTTTAAATGAATTTCTGACATGATTTTGTCCTCAAAGCTTTGCTTTTAGAGCAGTGCTTATCACAGATTCATGTACAGGTGTGTGATAGTTGGTTTGCTTTTACTTCTGCGTGTCTGCCATGGAAAAACAAAGAGAGCAAACCTGACACGCTGTCAAAAGGAACAAGCGTTTCCTAGATGAACTGTGTTGTTTGACACAACTGAAGAGTCTTTGTTACATCAACTCAAGGTTAAAAATGAAAGAGTGCATGAGGTGTGGTGGCTTCTTGCTGGTGTTTGCAAACACCTGGTGCCTTCTCTTTTCTACGCTGAGCTGGGTGGCTCTTTAGGAGTGAAATAGTTTCATTGGATAAGCCCCTCTCTGATATTTGGGAGAAGAGAGAAGGTCACCGTGAGGCGACTGAAATCTTTAGTGTGTTTGTACAGGGTGGTAAACGTACACCTTTATTTTCATACAGTCTACATAAGAGAGAATGAACTTGAAGTTGAAGCTCTACATTGGCCTGGTGTCCCCTCTCTCTTCCATCCCTCCTTCATTCACCCTACCTCCTCCCTTTGTTTACGTGGCAGCCATCTTGTTCTGCTCTAATGAGGGGACATCTAAAGCTGCTGGGATGGAGAGGGGGACGGGGCACTGAGATAAGTTAGCATTTTGACATTTGCCAGAGCATTTATTGAACCAGACATGTAAGCTGATTCTCTCTTTCTGCTTCCTCTGCATAACCTTTTTCAGTGTGATTTCCCTGGCAGTGGTTGAGTAGAAATTTAAATTTTAGTGATATGTTGAAATTAGAATTTGTGTTCTAAAGGAAAAGCTTTGTGATGTACAGTGTAAAGTTTTCTTTTTTAAAAACATTTCATGATTGTTGAAACTGGATGGATAGGAAATATAATATGCTAGTTATGCAATGTCTCCTCTCTGGCTGATGGATTATGGAAGTGATGCCAATTATGTTATACACCAATATGCTTTCATTCAATGGACAGCCTTTATGGTACAGGGCATACCTTCCCAATCAAATGCCACTGATTTATTATTTTTATATGTCAAAAAAAATCCTAAAATTCTTATGTTTCCAATCTTTTTTTCTTGTCTGTTTTCTTTTAGACTGATTGTAGAAAATTATTGAATTTAAAGAGACAGGACAGACCTAAATTTAGACATAACAAAGAGGCAGCTCTGAGACAACAATTACCATACAGGCATATTCTTGTCTGAAAACTAAACCCAGTCACCATTTACATAAACATTTGCCAATCAGATGAGATCATTTCTGTGACACCACAGGGACAGCAAAAGCTGTGGCATCCCCCCATTTCATTCACTTGTTGCATATATATTCCAGTGTTTTAAAAGTTGCCACAGAGAAGAAGGAAGACAACCAAATACTTGTAAATAAATTCACAAATGAATATTTATGATATTTTGAGATAAACTGAGATTTTATTTGTCACCACAGATGAGAGATTATATGGATTGTAGCTTTGGAGTGATTTATCCAAAAGTTGATTCACAAGATACAAAAGGTTTTTCATCTAACATACCTGGTTCATCTAACACACTTTTATACTATTACTGTATACACACAACGTTGATAATGTGATGGTAGGTAGTGCAAAGCTTTTATGGTTTAAGGGGAAGATTGTTTTTGATATACATTCAGACCAGTGAATAAAAGCGCTAAAATCAAAGTAAAATGAGATTTAGAGCTCCTTTGAAGCAAAGATATATGCATCCCCAGCAGCATTATATAGGTTTACTGTTAACTGCAGCACTAATTACTTTTTTACTTTAGATTTTCATTTTATGTTGTACAATATCTCCAATGGCTATTTTAATCTTCAAAAACCACACAAGCCCAACAACAAAGAACAAGAACCTGGTACATGAATGTGCTACAAAAGACTGAAAACAGCTTGACATTCATTTTGGTACATTAACTAACAATTAATGTAACAGTTAAGGTTTGGGGAATATTTTTGATCATTTATGTTCACCATTTCTATCACAGTTTTATCACTCAAATACTGAAAAAACGACGAATTGCAATTTTTTTTGCATCAGGGCATCTAGACTCATATACAAAATCAAAATTGTGTTACATTCATGCTCAAAAAGTAGGATTGAATGCATACAATATACATTTACAGAAAATGCCCATTCGAGTCTTTAATTGTATGGGTATAATATCATCATTTCCCACCACTGTCATTATCACCATTAATGTCATCTGCTGTATTATCGTATGTGATGTGGTATAGTTTCACAGTCAACAGTCATGGAGAAGCCCCTTGTTCCTTTCTTGTACCTAATCCTCACTATACCACAGAGCAAGTTAGGGTTACAAACACTGATTGGCCGATGACTGAGTTATGAAGTATTTATCATACTGTGCATTTCTGTGATAACGAGTATACAATATTCTATAACTGAGGCTTAGCGATGCTATTTAATCACAAGGAAGGGTTATATACAATAGGGAAAACTCATCAAATATTCTTGCCTCATCATGACTAAAAACATCCAACAAGCACAGAGAACAACATGCAATATGTGGTGATGTCATATTACCATTATGTTTTCATGAGTGTCTGCTGTCACACATGTTAAATTGCTGTTGGATGGAAGCATTGTAATCTATACAGAAATTCATTATTTTCCAAAATGCAGGGAGTGTAGTACAAACAGATGAACAAAAAAATCAACATTGACAAACCTACCACCAGGAGAGAGAGAAGAAAAGGTTTTAAAAAGGTGCATAACAAGTTGCAGATGACAGTACTTTTCGTTCTGGTTTAACTTGCAATGATTTCCTGCTTCCACGTAGCACCAGCTTATCATCTTGAGTTCAAGAGAAATCACATTAGTCTCTGACAACTTTTTACTCACAAGTAGATGAGGCTGTAGATGGATAATAATGTAAGTGAAGGGAGAAAGTCTTTACAAACTGTTGCAATCTTTTCATATGAAGGTAAGACAGGCGAGTTTGTCCCTGCTATCTATTCGATGTCTGCTTTATACTCCAAGAACAGCTCTGATGGGAAGTTTTCCTATTGCCCCAGATTCTTCAGAAGAGTGTCTAAAACTAGGTCCATATTGTCAGTTGTGCCCCTAGAAAACAGACACATACACATTTTAGGAACCAAATAATTGCCTCTAAACCTGGAGTAATAGTATTTGTGAAAAAACAACAACACTGAAATGGATTTCATGCACAGGCATGAAGATATAGACTTACATATCATGAGGGAAGACAACAGGAGAGTCTGGGTTGAAATCCACAGCAGGAGATGCTGAAGTTTCCATTTGGTCTTGAGTGATGGACTCTTGAGGGCTGAATGGTTGCTGGAACTGATGCCTGAGAGAAACAGTAGGAACAGGAGTGCTATCAACAAGAACTTTAGATTCATTAATGACCAGCAACAGTGCAAGACACAGGCATCTTACTAGGGGTGTGCCCAAATGCAAATACATTACTCAGCAAAGCATAAATAGTGTTTTTTTATGAATATTTGTTTCATTCAAATACTTTAAAAATTATTTGTTTTGGGGGGGAAAAAACACCATATAAAATACCAGTGTGCCGGTCGGTTGCATCACTATCTCAGTCTCTCTCCTCTGCTCCACTGCTAGGTCTATCAGTAGGTCTCAACTAGGAGAGTCATATCTATCCGTACATGACACATTTCCTAATTTGGACATCACTCCTGGAGTTGGCAGTGTTCCCCAGAGTTAAATTTGAGCTACTGACATACACAAGTGCTCCTAAGGGACTCTCCATAACCTGTTGTTCACCTTCTCCTTTCAACAAAGTTAGGTTGTAAAAAAAGGCAATAAATGAAAAATGCAAAGCAAGAATCACCTTTGAAGTTCCTCCCTACATGTTACACGGTGTGCTGTCTCTGTGTTATGGGTGTATAAATATGTAGAGATCTGTCTGCAATGAGTAAAGTTTTAGCTCAGTAGTCAGCGCAGTCATCTTTGATCTGAGAGACTTCAGTTCGAGATCCGGTGTGGGGACCTCCTTCATAAGGTAGTTTATTCATGAACACTAATTGTAACACTTTGATTTTTTTTAAATTAAAAGCGTAATAAAAATAAAAACTGGATTTTTAAGTCTCTTTCCACTTTCATTTGAATACAAATACAAATAATTTTGCAGTTTCAACAAATACAGATACAAATACTTGGCTCTGCACATCCCTAGTTCTTACACAAAGTGGGCCTACAGCTAGTGATTCTTTCCATTATCAACTAAGTGTCAATAGTCAATTAAGTGAAAATGGAAGTAGCGACTTCTGGTGCGACAAGAGAACAGTATGGACGCATAAGTCAGGAGCTCCTCAGGCCAACACGTTAAACTCCACTAAAACTCGAGACATAGATGCTGACGAATTCAAAAACTGAGAATATGAGTGGAGTGTCAACAAAACCAAAGAATAAAAAGAACCAGGACACCCAAGGTAAAGAAATAAACCAAATTAATTAACGTAAGCAAGCTAACTTCAGAAGCTAGCATGGCCTCATTTCAAAGAAGCCTGGACGGCATTAGCAGACAAATTCAAACCGTGCAAAAAGAAATGAAGACAGACCTGAAAACATTCAAAGACAAAAATACAGCACAAATGAGAGATGAACTGACAGAACTCAAGGGAGATATCAACCAGTATTTTGCGAAAATAACCATGGGCATTGGAGAACAAGATGAGAACATAAGTGCTGCTCTGGCGTGCACAGAGGAAATTGAGTCATGGAGTCATGAAGCAAAATGTCCTCTGCAAGAAATAATGCAAGAGCAGAAAATTCTCTTGGTCAAACTAGTAGAATCAAAGTCCAGGCGAAATAATTTACGGGTTTATGGTATTCAAGAGATACATGGTACATGGATAGATACATGGTATTCCATAATGAAACAACTAAAAATTGGTAAGGAAATAGGACTATTAAAATGGATTGAAAAGTAATTACAGCCATGTGCACAACTATTAAAAATGGTGAAATGAAAAGCTTCCAGAAACTAAAAAATGCACATGATCTAACTAATCAGGACTTACTTAGATACCTGCAAATGAGGGACTGTTATATCAAAAACATTGAAACAGATGAGGATAAAATGCATCCTATCATAAAACTACTGGTTAGGGATTATGCCATGCCATCCCAAAAGTGATATCTGTTTTATACGGCTACTTAATGGACTCTAGAATACAATCAATATTATACGTTAAAACCAAGTGGGAAAGGGAGCTGGGTGAAGAGATTCCAGAGGGCATATGGTATGATTTGTGGAAAACACACCAAAATCAGTCTCTGAGATAGAGAGAATTCAACTGGAAGAATTTAATTTGATATTTTATCACACCTAACATCAAAAGTAAACAGATAAGTACTCACCAGCCATGCTAGAGATTGTGTAACGACATGGATCCAGATCACACACACATTTTTTGGAAATGTATGAATGTACAGCCCTTCTGGGCGAATGTCCAGTCACTTCTCTGTAATGTACTGGGATATGTGATTCCTAAAGCCTGTCTTATTCTGTACCTTGGACACTTGGGTGGATCAGTGCATGTAGGAGACCAATATCTGGTCAAGATTCTCCTGGTGGCTGGGAAGAAGGCCATTACAAAAAACTAGTTCAAATCTGACACCCCCAGTAGCAAACAATGGATGTCAACTATAGATGATATACTGGTGATGGAGCATCTTACATATAAGTTGAAAATGAAAGAAGATTCTACATAACTGTACGCAGGCTCTGTTCTTTCTGATTAGTTATTACTATTTTTTTTATTAGTTTGTCTGTTTGTTCCCTTTTTATTATTATTATTATTATTATTATTATTATTATTATTATTAGTAGTAGTAGTAGTAGTAGTATTTTCTCTTTGATAGTTTCTTTCCTAATCCACAATTCTGAGGAGATTGTCTTGCAACGTATTGTCAACACTGATAACTTAAAAATAAAAATTGTTAAAAAAAAAAAAGAAAAGAAAAGAAAATGGGAATAGCATATGTTCATACCACCAACTTTTACAACATAACCTTTACAAAACGAACACTGAGATATTGACTTGATTTGACTAATTTGGACAGCTGAAGCTTCATATTAGCTTCAGATAAACTTTTAAATACATTTTTCCACAGAAGGAGGACTGTGGATTTTGGTCCCCATCTCTTACATTGTATATGCATTAGGAAGGGATCTCTTAATGGGCAGTATGAACAGGAGGAATGATTATGCCAATAAAAAAATACTTAAATGTTCATTTAGGCCCCTGACTATTGTTTTAAGACAAATTTGTAAAACTGTGAACCTGTCCTTAAAATTGAAGTGCATTGCATGTCATGGTTTATTTGCTGTAGAACAAATTTAATTAACATTTGGTTTGGTGAGAACTGAGAAGTGATAGACCATGATCTTATATGATAATGTTGATTGTAAAATATGAGGTAAGTACACATTTTGACACGACCAAAGTCCAAGACGATTCAGTGAAAAAGGAAGTAACACACCACTAACGATCACAACATAGCCTTCACCAAAGAAACAGAGATATTTAAATGGGAGACTTAACCTCTTAAACACATCTTTGCAGGTCCATCATTTCAAACTGTGTGTCTACTGTTCAAACCAGAACTTTGTTATTAATTAAGGTGAAGATTCTAAGATTTTCTAAAGAAAAGTATTTTATACAGAATTACAGTGAAATGTGAATAAAATGGTGCCCAAATAATCCTGAATAGGTGTACATCATTTGATGTAATAGGTGCAAATAAATAAACTTGGATTATGTAAAAAAAAAAAAAAAAGTACAATCCAAAATAGGTCAGCAATGGCACATCATCAAAGCAAATGCCTGTAGAGCTTCAAAGATATTCAAGTAAAATATATTCCTATGTCCTGACAGCACCAGGAAGTGAGTAGATGGCATGAGAATAAAGTGAAAGAGAGAGATGTGTAGAAGAGTGACTCACATGGGGTAGGGAACAGCATTGTGAGGGCTTTCACCATGAGATGCCATATTGGGAACAGGAAGTGCAGCTGATCCAGGGTCCCTGCAAACACAGACACACACATGTTACAAATGTTTTCTATTAACATTAAATTGACTTAATTGACTTGAACTTGCACTTGATGTGCATCACCTTACATGGTTTGCTTACTGATGTACTATTAAGAACATATTTTAGTTGCTGAGACTTAATAGAAGATGATATATGATAAGTTGCATGTAAAATATAAGCTAAGTACACAATATGATACATGACCAAAGTCAGTTAAGTGAAAATGGAAGTAACACATATATATCGCCAACAGTTGCAATGTAACATTTGCAAAACAAGCACTGAGATATTTAGATTGAGACTTAACCTCTTAAATACACCTTTGCAGGTCCATCATTGCAAACTGTGTTTCTCCTGTTGTGCAAATCACTGTTCAAATTAGAACTTTGTTTTTAATTCAGGTGAAGATTCACAATTTCTAGAAACCAAGTATTTCATATTGAATTACAGAGAAATGTGAATAACATGGTGCCCAAACAATCCTGAATAGCTGTACATCATTTGATGTAATAGGTGAAAAAAGTCAACTTGGATTTAAAAACAATCCCAAAAAGCTCAGCAGGTTATGTTCTTATTGGGTGTTCAAAAAAGAAATCAGCTAAAAAGTAGAAAAAGTGGCACACCATCAAAACAAACAATGTCTGTAGTCAAATGTGAAACTCTACAAGCATTGTTGCTTTGATGGTGTGCAACTTTTTATAATTTTTAACTGATTTGGATTTAAATATTTCAGTCAATACAAGTGGTACATAGCTTTAGGGAGACACTGGAACAACCATACAAAATACATGATTCTGTAAAACAACAGAAAAACTTCTTATTTAACTTGTGCCTCTTATATTTTGTGCCTCATTTATTGCCTCATATTTTTCAAAAATGTTATGAACGATCTCCAGGATGCCGACAGACATCCTGGAGATCAACCTCCAAAATGCTCACAGGCATCCTGGAAGTTAATACCTTAGGCCCGCATGCATCCTGGAGGTCACAATAAATCAGCAGATATAAACACTGTGTAAATGTTGCTGACGATTGAGGGCTGGTTGCTAGCTGGAAAAGGACAGCATCAGGAAATGAGTAGGTGGTATGAGAATAAAGTGAAAGAGACAGATATGTAGAACAGACACTTACATAGGGTAGGGAACAGCATTGTGAGGGCTTTCAGCATGAGGTGCCAAATTGGGAACAGAGAGTGCAGCTGATCCAGGGTCCCTACAAACATGGACGCATGTTACAAATATTTTCTATTAACGTTAAATTGATTTAACTTGATGTGCATCACATTACATGGTTTATTTACTGTTGTGCTATTAAGAACAAATTTTAGTTGCTGAGACTTAGTAGAAGATGATATATGATAATGTTGCATGTAAAATATGAGCTAAGTACACAATATGATACATGACCAAAGTCAAAGTCAGTTAAGTGAAAATGGAAGTAACACACATGCATCACCAACTATTGCAACATAACATTTACAAAACAAACACTGAGATATTTAGATAGAGACTTAACCTCTTTGCAGGTCCATCATTCCAAACTGTGTTTCTACTGTTGTTTAGAGAATCACTGTTCAAACCAGAACTTTGTTTTTAATTAAGGTGAAGATTCACATTTCCTAGAAACCAAGTATTGCATACTGAATTACAGAGAAATGTGAATAAAATGGTGCCCAAATAATCCTGAATAGCTGCATATAAATCAACTTAGATTATGTAAAAAAGTACAATCCAAAATAGGTCAGCAATGGCACATCATCAAAGCAAATGCCTGTAAAGCTTCACAGATATTCAAAAAAAATATATTCCTGTGGGCATCCTGGAGGTCACAGTAAATCAGCAGATAAACACTGTGTAAATGTTGCTGGTTGTTGAGGGCTGGTCATTAGCTGGTAAAGGACAGCACCAGGAAGTGAGTAGATGGCATGAGAATAAAGTGAAAGAGAGAGATGTGTAGAGCAGTGACTCACATGGGGTAGGGAACAGCATTGTGAGGGCTTTCAGCATGAGGTGGTATATTGGAGCTGAGTGCAGCTGAGCCAGAGTCCCTGCAAACACAGACACACATACATGCAATGTTACAAATGCTTTCCATTTAAAACTGACTTAACCTGAAGTGCATCTCATGAAATGGTTTATTTGTGATAAATAGTTCCTTACATTCCCACTTTGGTATGGAGCGATACAGGGATGTAGCCCGTGGTGCTGGGTGGATGTTGAGGCTCTGTGTCAAACAACAGCAGAAATATAAGAAGACCTGTGTTAGTTGTCTGTTCTCAGTTGAACTTAAGAATAAAAAACTTACTGGCAAGTAAACCATTACCTGTGTAATACTTGTGGAAAGCCTTATGTTTAGGATAATCAGGATACAGAAACGTTATGTGGTTTATGTCTTGGATGCGGTCACCAAGGCTACGGATCTCAAGATCTCTCTTAGTAAAGGGCTGGATGTTCTGGATTTTTTGTCCCCCATCTGTAAAAAAAAAAAAAAGTTTGTATATGTAGAGAAAGAGAGAGAGAAAGGAGAAGTAAGAGAGTGGGATTGACTTAATATGAATTAATCTAACCTTTTACCACCCACTGTTCTGCTTGTGAGTCACTAACACAATGTGGAACTTTCACAGACTGCTAATAAAATGAAAACGTATGTGAAAATTGATGTCAAGATTCATCTCAAGGGTCTTAATGATACAAAACAGTAAATTTGTTTTTATTTAGGATTTTCATTACATTACAAAATGTGGGAATGTGATAAATGGTTAAATAACAATTATCAAAATGAAGTTACAAACTGCTTCACATAAAAACAACATTTTTATTAATGTTATTTTTATGTGAAGCAGTTTGTAACATAAAAGACAAATGTGTGACATGTGATTCCCCCCCGACCGTGTCCTTTGCAGCATCATAGTCCAAATTAAAGCTGCAAGCAGCGTTGGACGGGCCTTTGCCCAGCGCACGCCAGGACCCGGCGCCGTCCGAGGGCGTCTGTCACACTCACTGTTTGTGGACCCGGTCTGAGGGGTGTGACTTGGCAGCCGTGTAAAGTTCAGCGCAGATAGGAGCATGTACAGTAAAGTTATAGCAACCTTTCTGTCATGGCGAAACATCAAATGTCAACAGTGTGAGAATGACAAATTTCTGCAGAAGGAGACGTGTGTGTGGCTCACACAAGTGTCATCAACATTACATAATTGTTGTGCCACTGTACATTTCCATTAAATACATGGCAAGCTTCTGATAAGTTTGTGTGCAAAATAAATCAATTTTCTACTTTTCATCACTTGCATTTTTAAAAAAGTAAAGACTTGTAAGCCACATGACCTGATTAAAGTTTGATTTAAGTGTGTATTATCAAGTGTGGAGAGACAATGACAAGCTGTAGGCAGACAGAGAAATAGTCACGTATGTGAATGGACGCGACGCTGTCCGAGGGCGTCTGTCACACTTGCATGGACGTCTCGTGACCCGGGCTAAGGGGTGTGACTCGGCAGCCATGTAAAGTGCAGTGCAGATAGGAGCATGTACAGTAAAGTCATAGCAACCTCCCTGTCATGGCGAAACATCAAATGTCAATGGTGTGAGAATGACAAATTTCTGCAGAAGGAGGTGTGTGTGGCTCTCAACAGTGTCATCAACATTATGCAAGTATTGTGCCCCTGTACTGTCATTTAAATTAATGCATAGAAAGCTTCTGAGAAGTTTATGTGTAAAAGAAAGCAATTTCCTCATTTTCGTCAAGTGCATTTATAGAAAAGTAAAGACTTGTGTACTATCAAGTGTGCAGAGACAACAATGAGAAACTGCAGAGAGACACAGAGAAGTACTCCTGTATTTGAATGGAGAGTGTGAGTGAAGGCACAATTTGTTGTGTAGAGACAAAAGTAACAGCAAGTGGACTCAGAGGAATAGCCATATATTTCATATATAATAAAGGAAAAACCTCAGTACAAAGCTTCAAAATGTAGTTATGTTTATTTATCTACAGCACTGTATTACTTATCATGCATTCTCAGTGCATGTCTCCTTTTGATCTGGAGTCAACTGTTGACTCCGCCCACTGCTGCACTCTGGAAGTCTGAGTGGAGAGAGAACTTCTTCTCCTGTGTAAACTAGTACATATAGGCCTTAAGTTTTGGCCAAATTGGACTGAAAATATATGCTTTTGGTAGGCATTTTCGTCACGAATCCAGTGGTACAGATTTCAAAGTCATGTATAGTTTAGACGGTAGGTCTCTAATTGACAGAGGTGTGCGAAAAATATTTGTGTCCATTTTGTGGATTTCCTGTTTATTTAGGTCTGGGGTGTCATTGTATGATCTGTAGGTCTTGAGGAGACGAACAATTTAGTGTTGGCCCCATCTCTCTACGATATTCCTACGGGCCGTAGCGGCCAAAATAGTGCCTAGGTGGCGCTAGTGAGTAATTTTGGGGTTGGGGGGATAATTTTCTTATTTTATCAAATTTTTCGCCAGACCAGACGTACATGCCAAATTTGGTGAGTTTTTGAGCATGTTTAGAGGGTCAAATTCAGGGTTGAAGTCGTGTAATAAGAAAGAAAGAAAGAAAGAAAGAAAGAAAGAAAGAAAGAAAGAAAGAAAAAGAATAAAGAAAGTAACTGCACAGTAACAATAGGGTCTTCACTCTTTCAGGGTTCAGGCCCTAATAAGAAACAGGAGACTTTTAAGCAAAACATTGAACTAAACACACTCAGACTCAAATACTTACTCTCAGTTGCAGACACATAAGCAATTGTGATGCCTCCGATCTCAGAGTCACTAAAGCGAAGCAAGAATGTCCCGTTGGGCCTGTCTTTCAGAATCAGGTGTAGATGCTGCTTCCCAATGAAACCGAATATCAGCCTAGTGAGGAAAAACATTGCAAACAATTGTCATTATTAACAAGCTGTAGTAGGTTGCTAATATTCACTACTGAAAGAGTAGAAGTCTCCTCACCCGTCACTCCAGTAGGTCTTTAAGTGCTTCTTGGTCAGGTCCATTACTCCCTCAAACCATTGCCAGAAAGTGAACGGTCGACCTGGTAGAACCTCCTGGAAGATTATAAAAGCAGTGTGAGATTTGTGTGTGTATGTCGGTGTAGGTATGAGGCTATGCACATGCGCGTACCTTATTAAACTGAGCCCAGGAAACCATCATGTTGCTGAAGTCGTCAGCAAAGTCGGGCTTGTCAAAGATTTTCTGGGCCAAGAAGTGTTGGTTGTATTGATCCAGGTTGTGCTGCGTCTGAACTTCGGAGGTGAATTTACTGTTGAGAGTGCTGCACATCAGCTTCCAAGGCACGCGCTCCGGCACAACAAACGGCACTCTGTCCTGACGACAAGAATAAAGAGATTGACATGGCAAGAACACTGATATGCAGTTACGATGGTGTCAGTGGAAGAGAACAAGACACAAAAATTGAGAACAAGCAGAAAAATACAGATACCTAATCATCAAAAGGTTTATTGTATAGATTGTTAGAAGTTCACTTGTTTCATTATTCAATTTATTTCTTACAGACTACTTCTAGTCAACACTTACAGTTTGGACAAATGGACTTGACAGAGCAAAAAGAGCAACAAACAGCAAACCATGCTCACAGTGCCTTAGTGCACATTACTGTAAACTGATTGCAAGTCAATATAGTTAACTGGTAGAGCTGCATACAATATTCATCTGATGAAATATTTCATCTGGTGTTATGTGCTGGATTCTGCAACCTTGGATTTCCAGCAGAGGATAATATTTTATTGGCGTTTGGGATGTAAACATGACCACCTCCTTGCACACAGCCCATTCACACTGTAATTAACCCTGTGTAATAAATGCCTTTATGGAAACCTTAGTATGTCTTCTCCACAGCGGGTATTTTACTCATCAAGTGTCTCAGTAGGCCATGACAGTGTGACAGTGAGTCAGCATGCACAATACCTGTCAGATATTTTTGGACAGCCAATTACAACTGTATCATCTGACTGCAATATTTGGGATCTCAGGCAAAGAAGGTAGGCTAGCTTTATTGAACTGGAAAAGCCCATAACCCGCTATTCATACTCTATAGTTGAGAGAAGTGATGTAGTAACACCTTAAAGGGGACATATCATGCACATTTCCAGGTCTATATTTTTATTCTGGAATATGTTTGCATGATTTACAGTTCAAAAACCTCAACGTATTTATCTTATACTGTCCCTTTATGCAGCCCATCAGTTCAGCCCCAGTCTGGAACAGGTTGTTTTAGCTCATGTCTCTTAAAGCCCCCCCTCCTGATGAACCCACTCTGTTCAGATTGGTCAGATTCTGGAAACTGACCCTTTTGCTGATTTCTGACAGCACCGGAGGCTACGAAAGCGAACTGTAGTATTTGGATTTTGCTTCTTTTTCTAATTTTTTTTGCAAAATGTCAACTTCACAAACACACGTTTGAGCCAAAATCCAATCCAAAATATGCGTGTGGGCAATGCAAACAACACATGAATTAACCTTAGCAACAAAGGCTACAGAAATGACAGCCGTTTGTGGGCATGCACAAGCAATCTGATGTCATCACAAGGAGGAAGTAGAGCTAACATTGCAGACGAAGAGCTCAGAGCAGCCCAGGCTTTTGACTTTCAGAGAGTGTTTATACATACATTCACCTCATGTTTTGGAACCTTGACTGTGTTAACTTATACAACTGACATCATAACAGTATATAAATGACAGAAAATCACAAAAAATTATGTCACCTTTATCATGATCTTAAAACACATCACAGTGTAATGCTTACAGTATGTTAATCTCTGAGGCAACTGTGTCCATTTTGTTTTCTTGATAGGCTTTCAGTCTGCTATGTTTGGGGGAAGATCTAAATGTATTCATCTCAGTTCACTAAAAAGCATATTCCCCACAGTGGTTGAAGGTGTTTTGTGACCCCACAGCCCACACAGAGCAGAGAGATTCCACTGACAACAAGTTCTGTGTCTACTGTGGTTTTTCAGGGAAAACAAAACATGAAAAGCAAAATGAAAGAATAATTTGACACTTACTGGTTCAGAAAAAGCACAATCCCATATGATGGTGGCCAGAGCATTGTTGTCTTGACTGCCGTGGACAATGACAACTACTGGCAGTGAAATCATCTGCAATGACATAATTCAAATTTTGACATTACACCTGTTCTGCGGGGGGGGGGGGGGGGGGGGGGGATTTAGGGGATTTTAGGGGATTTTAAAAATCCCCTAAAGGAGGAGAGAAGTTCCTGTGATTTCTCATAAAATAAAAGCCATTTTATTTCTTGTGAAAAGTCTGTGTATATTCTCATTTGTCCAGGTCATAGTTATCTCTAGGCAACTGGACTTAGATTTGTCTTATGAAGACGTTTTGCCTCTTATCCAAGCGGCTTAATCAGTTCGTAACGCATCGGTCTGACTAGTCCTCACTAGTCTGACACAGTGGAGATAGACCCAGGTATTTATCTCTGCGAAAGTGACCAGTCACTGGTGAAAAGCTGAAAACTCCAAATTATAACTGCAGCATTCTTTTTGCATCATGTCCTGCCTCCTGCACACTCTACCCTGCGCCAACCTGCATCTAAACCAAATGAAGTATTTACATTAGGTGATAATGCATCAGACCCAAACAATTTCCTGCTGTTTGCTACAATGACAATGTCCAGACCTGATATGCGCTCATAGATATTGTGAAAATATAGAAAACAGTGTGATACAGGCAGCAAAACATACCTATCAAATAACAAGCCAATACTGGCATTGTTAGTTAATAATGTGACAGGATGTGATGAATCCTACATGTAGACAGAACAAAGTGGAAGGTCAGACCTGTATCCTGTAGGGAGTGTCACAGCCTGTGATACTGATCTCTGTTGAGAAGAGGAGGGCAAATTTCTCTTCTGTCACAGACTCTGATCCCTTTCTGTCTGCTCTCTTGATCTTCTTGATGGACTGTAAAAAAGAAATTAAGAATTTGTTAAATACACTACAACGATAACCAAATCTACATTATAACAGGGGAGATCAAGATCAGCACATACCATATTCCTGAAGGTGGCACATGTGCTCTTGCTGGCTGTGTTGTGTTCTAGGATGGCTGTATTGTTGATCAGTTCCCCGACATTATCACTGCAGTTAACATAACAGAGAGTTTCCATGTCATGTGTTTTTCCTTCATATACCTTCACATAATGTACCTTGATGGAATCCAATTTGAAGTCTTAATCTTCATTGTTTTTGTTTAATTTTATTTATTTATTTGTCACACATCATAAAACCCAGCCAATTAGGGCTTACAAGGCTATAAGCAACAACCACAACATCCATACATGATGTTTTACAGTTTCACAAATCCACAAATATATTTCCAAAGATCCACTTTACATAATAAAAGTGTGATTAAGGATACATATTAAGTCTTGCCCAACAACCTCTTCTGTAAAAAACCCCTTCAACATTTGATCTTTGGATAACTAAAACAAACCAGGATACTTTATTTTTAAATATGAGGAACAAACACCAGCATATTAAGGTACAGTTTCAAACTTAACTCTCCTCCTCTCTGACAGTGTGCAGTCTGTGTTTCCTACAGAGCTCCTGTGTTTATGACTCACCTGGGTACACTGCCCAGGCTCCTGGCCTGCAGCTCAGTGATGATTTGCGCCTTCAGCAGCACAGGCTTCCCAGGAGCCACTTTTTCCCCCAGGAGATATCGCACAGTAGTGGAGAACTTTGACTGAGTCTTAATGACCTGAGGGGGCTGCTTGTCCACTACAAGAGAGCTAAAGGAGACATAATTGATATGAGATACATCTTGAAAAGATGTAATGGGGGTAAGTCTTCTACGTTGCTTTTTGTGAGTGAAGGAGAGGGGGAAAGTCTACTTTCATTCACAGTTTTTCCAACTTAAAAAGAAATATTAATAATAGGAAACAATGTGACTCTGAACTACCTTTGAATCAGAACTTGAAGAAGTTGCCCGAGCCTTTCCTGGAGCTCTGGGATGGGTTCCCCTAACAGCATCAATTCCTGTCTCAGCTTCCCATTCACCCCGAGCAGCTGCTCACACCTACAAAATTTATAAAGACAATCAGAAACATGAGAGAACGTTACAACACAATTAACTTAATATAGAATGTTTTTACCATAGACTGTGAATGAATTATTCTATTAAAACAGGAGAACATTGGCTGGAAGTCTATGTCAGTGTGCTTTGATATAGTACTGAAATTATTAGTCAATTATTTGACTTGTCGATTTTGATTTGATCATTCATCATTCTAGCATTGCATATTTGACTATTTGCTTCTTTATTCTATATCATCATGAATTCAACAGATTTAAGTTTTTGGTCATACAGCAATTTATATTTGTCACTCTGGGCAAACTGTAATGGTCAAGTTTTATAATTTAGCGATTAATCCAAAAAAAAATCAACAGATTAATCAATAAAGAAAATCATCATTAGTTACGACCCTTTTATGATGTAATCAATCTTAAAATGTGAACTTCAAAGCATCCAGCAGCTAACGATTGAGATGTAATTGTGTATTATAATAAAAAACAAAGGTATGGCACAGTACCATATAAGCACCAAAGCTTGTCTTGTTTAAGTGTTATGTTTAATTAGGTGTGTGCCTTTACTTGGATAGGACAAAGGAATTCAACACAAAGGGGAACGGGCTGAGTGTGGTGCTCCTCACCAGGTCTGCAGGATGTTGAGGTTGTCGTCAAAGGGGTGTCCGATGGTGGCCTTGTGCTGCTCCCACCTCCATACCTTCAGCCTGTTGATGAGTCGGGTCTGACACTGGTCCAGACAGTCCACACACTCCTTCAGCAACTGGAATCGCTTCTATAACAATCAACATCCAAACATATTACACTCACACACATGAGAAAACACATGGATGTACGTGCGAATATTACATACATGTAGTTCATGACACAGAGAGCCTCATGTCACTTTCATGGAAGTGATCAATTACTTCTATAGTTTTATAAATATATAAAATGTACCCGTCGTATTTTCCCATGGGTTCATCTTTCAATTGTTTATTTTGCCTGGGCAATATAAAAAAAACACATTTTATATTAATTTTAGAATGATATAAGATTAGATAAAGATAGATTACTATCAGAGAAAAGCTAATTCTAACACTGAAGGAAGCAGAACCTACAATAATTATGGAATACCATTTTATGATGACTCTATTCTATTTGAGTTACCCAGTAAGACGTGACAGTGAGTCAACATACACAATACCAGGAACCTAAAGCTGAAGCGGCTAAATGGGATTCAAACATTTTTTTTTTTACACTTGTGTATTTCCTACTGTGACATGGAAAAATGTCTCTCATGACTTATTGATTGTTTGACTTGTTTCTGTACTAGATCGCAGGATTACATAATGAATAGCTATATACCTATTTAATGAACACCTGTGTGATAATTAGCATCAGAAGACTAAAACTCTGGCTTTAGACAAGCTGCCTACTGCTGTTCTTTTGTCTACAGTGTTTTGATCATGTTCATCTTTAATCAATGATAGCAGTGCTTGTACTGGCAGCATAAGCGCTCACCGTGGCCATGGCTTTCACTTTGTACTCCAGCTGCTGGATGTGGTTCTGGAGTTTCTGGATTTCTGCAGGTATGGGATCCAGTCCATTCTGCTGGATTGTCCCTGTGCAAACAGGAAATGACATCACATGTTCAGTCCATCCTGCTACTCAGAATAGAAAACACTGAGGCAACCATTACCACTAGTTACTGTTTTTGCCCCTCTGTCAGCTGCTATATTTACTCAAAACTATCAAATCTGTTCTGTCTGCTGCATGTGGATAAACAACAACCACAGACAAAACAAATTATGGAAGGCAGCTTTTCTTGAAGCCCGAGCTGGACAGAAAGAAAAAACAAACATCTTTCGAAACAGGTTATATAAAAAAGGTTAGATTAAGCAACATGTTAACTTCACAGTCACATGGGTCATACAAGCTCAAATAACAAGGACACACATTAAGCTTGCCTGGATATGGTACTTTTTTCACTGTACATTTAAAAAGTATTTTAAAAGATTTTAAAAAGCAGAAAAGAGTACATGGATAAAACTTTACTTGAAATCCCCCTTTTTAGCATTTATAAGGAGAATATACAGATATCGTAAATGCTTTATAACACTATAATGTAGCTGTAAAACGATATGAGTATTTACTTATGTATTTGCCCACATCTATAACTCCTCCTGTGGGAAGCTATGAATGAATGGAGGCTGGTGTAAAAACAGTTGAAGTTGTAATTTTTGACAAATGTTCATTAAAAAATACTTTCTGCTTTCAACTACATTATAAATATATATAGTGTTATAAACCATGTATTAAATGTCTGTATAATGCTTATAATAAAAGACTGAAATGCAAAGATAAGTTTTCTCTGCTAATCCTCTTGTATATACATATATTGAAGGACACTGTTTGTACATAAATAGCATGTGGGAGGAGCAGGGGATTTCCAATTAAGTCACACTTACATTTTGGAAGAATCAGTGGCTTTTGGCCATTGAGGAAACCAGATCAAGGAACGCACAATGTCATGTGTGTTTTCGTTCCTACACTAATGATTCACAGATCTGTTGACTGATCAACTGATCTGAACAACTTGATACTCTCTATACAAATGGCTTTCTAAAATTCAACAACCTGGGTAAGACTATATTTCCTGCAACTACATTCAGACTTCTTTCTTCTTTCCAAAATTGAACTAAAACTGAAAAACTGGTATCAAAGTAATTGAAATAAGTCAGAAAAAAATGTAAACTGAAATAAAGATAAGAAAACAAAACTGAAAATGAAATAAAACCATAAATCACTGTAGACTATGAGCTTTATGAGCCCAGCTGTAGTGTGTGTGTGTGTGTGTGTGTGTGTGTGAGTGGCTCTCACCTATAGACTCGTAGTTCTGTCTCTCCCAGTTGAGCTCCTCTTGCACCTGGTGCATTGTTTGCCGGACCTCCTGGACCTCCAGCACCTTGAAGACCAGGCTGTCCACATCCTGCATGTTGGAGAATGAGGACTCTCTGTACTGCGGGTACTGTGGAGGGCTGATTACTGTGGGGTGCTACAGACATGGAAAAGCACTTAGTATCAGTGTTGGTATCAGAACTATTGTACACATTACCTGTTTACCACTATTAAAAGTACATTAATATTAAAAGTAGAAAAAATGCAGAAAACAAAGTAACTTTCTCCCTGATACATAAATCAAACACAATAAATTCACACCCTCAGGTAACACTGATTTAAAAAAGACGGAATAGGTAATTATCTTTATTATTTGTTACTTCCAAAGTGAAGCACTAACCAAAATGACAAATGGTCTTAAAGTAGAGACAGTATTTATTTCAAACTAAAGCTATTACTAAACTTATTGTTAACCATTTTCAGAGGCCCAGGTTTTCAAGCAGCTACTAATTTCACTGAAGGATGAAAATCAAATTTCTGAGACCTGAAACTTACTTTATGTACTCTAGGCAATCCATCAGAGTAGACAGCTGTAAAAAAAACTAACCAGTTCATATAGCTTTTAGTATTATTATTATTAAAGCACTAGTGTCTAGTTTTGCTCCTTTGCCTAATTATTATTCACTACAACATTATCAGACAGCTTATCAGGGTGAGGCTTGTATTTAAACTAAACTGTATTTGTTAAAAAAAAGATCTTACAGCTCTGAGCAGGTTCCTCTCTTTCCTGAGCATGTCCCTGACCATCACTCCAAACTGTAGGGGCTGCTGCTGAAAAGTGGTCTGTAAAACAAGCACATGTATTATTAGTTCATCAATAGCGCAGTGTAGCTACTAGTAGGCCTATACAGTGGTTTATGTTATGGATAATCCATAACTGACGAGGACAACAAAATGTCAAGCTGTACTCTTCTGTTCTCTCAGACAGAAGATAACATGCGCTGTTTGATAAACCAGGAGCCTCATGGTGAACCAAGGCCAGAACGCAGGCCATCGCCAGATGAGACAAGACAAAAATCCAAGATACAAATTGAGGTCATAGATTTAATGATTGGGGACTGATGACCTAAATTCTCTGACTCGCTTAAAGGCTGGTTTTTGGACTTTCAGGGTCAGACGAGTTTGGGGACACCGTCCAAACAACAGGGACATGTATCTCGAGTCGTTCTCCCTTGCAAGGTTTTTGTCATTAAAGCATTTCCAGAAACTTTAAACAAATTCTTCTTTGGTCTTCTCTTCTTCAACCTGAAAACTGCCGGTGTGTCAGCTCTGAAATTCCACAACAGTTTATTCAGATGATTTCAGAGGCAATACATTTCTAATGGCAACTTGCCTGCCTTCATGTTGTAACAGGTTGGCACAAACATATGAAAGGAAGCTGACGTTATCATAAAATAGAAAAGCTGTAATTACTCACACATCATGCGTAAGTGCAGTGATTCTTAAAGACAGCACCAACACTAACGACAAAGCTCTCCAAAGTTCTAATGAAATAACTTTTCTTCAGTATCTTGTGGTCATGTAAATGCAGTATGTGTATGTAAGTTGGGGGCATTTCTCACCCTACAGCGCAACAGGCACCTTAAATTGAGAACTACCATATTGTCCTACATGTGAAAACACCATCTTCCTGTCTTTGGTTTTTTCTGTGGTTGCACTCAGTGGGAAACTCAAGCTTATTGCATCTACTGGCAGCTGCTTGGCATTTTACAGAACAGCTTGAAGAAGTTGCATTGAACTGCACTCAACCTCAACTGCAAAAAACAAACAAACATGCAGAGTGACACCCCCTGAAACCTGTCAGGGATCCAGTGAGGAACCCAAATCTGGTTCTCAGAGCTACTGAATGATCCGGTCCCCCTACCATACTCCTGCTGATCTGCAACAGCTTCATCTTCTCCACCACATTGGCGTTCTCCTGAGCCATCGACTGCAGCATGTTGATGATCTGGTCCAATAGAGCCTTAGCCTGGCCCTCCTGCTCCACTTTTTCTAGTACAAAGTCCTCCCTGTAAGTATACACACACACACAGACACACACACACACAAGCATATACAGTATGTACATATGAACACACACACATACATGCAGACAGACACACACAATATGCAATGTGATCTCAAACTATGGTGTACATATACTGTAACTCTCTGTGTGCACATGTATGTGTATATCTATGTATACTAAACTGTGTACATGAAAATGAGTGTGTGTCTTACCATCTTTGTTTCTCAATCCAGTCAGCTAAAAAATGTCTGACTTCTATGGGGAAGGAATTTGAAGGGTAGAGGTCATTGACTGTTGGTCCAGGCAGGTACTGTATCAGCTGGGTCATGTGCATCCACTGGGCCATGATCGAGCAGGGCTACACAAGTCAGAATGAAATGACATTATGTATGACTATTCAATGTGACCACATTTTTTAATTTACAGTGGAACCAAACAGGACATGTCGCATTAAATGATGAAGCTAACTTTATTTTATGTCTCTTGTTATCAACAAACATCAAAAATGCATTACTGCTCTGTCTGTACTTTCCCATTTGCCATATAGTCCTTGGTTTGAACATGAAGAGACAGAACAAATTAGATGCCTAAATCCACAGAGGAACTGCGGCGAGTTCTCCAAGATTCTTGGAAAACCTGGCCTGCGAAATACTTTGAACCTTGACTGCTACTATTTTAAAAGCAAAGTGAGCTCACACCAAATACTGGTTTGATTCAGGTTTCTTCTGTTTACCACCTAAAACTTTTGCACAATCTTGTAGCTTCAGTAAGGAGCTGCAACACACTGACATAGTGTGTATGATACAGATACAAACTGACAGAGTGGTATAAGCTAATTATTCCAAGGGGAATGAAAAGAAATTGGATGTCAAGGAGTTAAAACAGGCTAAACAGGTTCCTAAAACAGCTGGGCATATTTCTCAAACAAATAAGTAAATCGTGCATTTGTTGGGGACTAGTTTCAGCCGCTTTGAATAATACACACTTGGTGCACTAGTGAGTATTTATGGTGCCAATATATGGTGCCTACATATGTGGGTTTGACTCAAAATAAACTACAATGACCATGTTCACTGCAATAAAGGGACATGATACCCAGTTCAACAGTGTAGTTCATTAATTTGTTGTTAGTAGGATTAATACATTGTTGGTTTTGGTCTTTTCACAGGATTTGTTTGCAACGAGAGGCATGTAGTATATCACCAGCCTTTTGCTTCATTGCATTCCCTCTGAAATGTCACAATAACCCATTTTTTCAATTATCAGGGGGAAAGTCGTATCTTGTATTTTGATAAATGTCAAGCAAAATATTTCCCTTGAGAGACTTGACCGTTTAAATTAGTAGCAAATAGACAAATGGAAATGTCAAAGGTCAAACAAACTTCTGGAAAACACGTACACAACCACCGTGGAGAGTCTTAAATCTATTGCTGGAAACAAGCAAGCATATCCTGTGAGCTTTATCAGCTTCCCGCATGTGGGGAAAACCATATAAAGAAGAAACTAAAAGAGTCCACTAACATCTTTGTTTTAAGACTTGTCTTTACCAGTGGTAACTGTGAAGGTCAAATCATTAATCCCTCCACTTCTGAATGAGTAAAATATACCACCAGTTACTATCACTCATGTTGATACTCCTATTGACATTAATTGTATCTGAAAGCTTGTAAATCTGTCTGCAGGCTGACTATTGGAAATGGTCCCTCTTTCATTATTAATCCAAGCTGGTGGTTTATAAAGGCTCATCAATTTTCCCACAAGGCTAAAAAAAAAGTAAAAAAAAAAACCAAAACAAAACAAAAAAACAAAGAAAGTAAAAACTTTAAAAACTTTAAAAGTAAAGTAATTCAGTCCATTAAAAATCCTTTTTGTTAGTCATGTAGTCATGATACAGATCTAGTATGGGCCAGACTGAGAAACATTTTACAACTGTTGTGTCACACTGAAGAAATGGTATGTTGTGCAATACCTTTTGGATCGAACCTGACCCCACCCCCCCACCCCCCGGGTGGAATATGTATAACTACAATTCTTTGTCTGTGCTCTCTCAGGTGGCCCTGATCAGATGATTGAGGGGGAGGGCCTATAAAGGAAGGAATGTGGCTTGGAGTTTCTCTCTCTTCCGGTTTCCAGCCTGAGTAGCAGCAGCAGTTTCTGTTCTTGCATTCTTTATGTTTTAGTTGGGCTTTTGTTATGTATAATTATTAAATTCCCAGTGAAGTTTACTGTTTCAGTGCTCTTATGTCATTGTATACAATAAAGTTTATTGTTAAACTGTAAAATATCATGCCTCCATTACATATTTTGTCACAAGTGTTCCATAACCACATTTGAGGGATCATTGCAAAAAATGTGTGTTTATCATCACACGTCATCTAAGCCATAAACTATTTATAAACTAAGTCCATAAGTAGTTTAGGGCCCTTTGAGATTTGTTTTAATTTCCTCCAGATTCTGATTTATTTTTTCCCAAAATCGGTGTTTTACAATTTAAGCACATTTTGTCATCAGAAAGAGTGTCTCATCATATGGAGGAATAACATTTAACTGATTTCATTTCATTACACTGAATGAAATGAATATGTATCAATGAATTTGTAATGATGCAACACAACATTGAACTATTTTTAATCAAAGAAAGGCTTCAATACACAGTACACTCAGATATTGAAGACATAAAGTGGTAAAACTGATATATAAATGCTATGGGCTGAAATAATTATTCACATTTTATGAGTGATCATACGGTGCACCATAAAAAACAATAAACAGGCTTATAGTGAAGGGATGTAAACAGTGATTAGCTCACTGTTGGGATGGGGATCATTAGGATTTTATCTTTATCTTATTCATACCCTTATCGGTATGGTTCATACTCATTACTAAAGAATTGTTTTTTTTAAATCAATGTATTAATAAAATAATACATTCAAAACAGGATTACAATTGATTTATATTTAAAATATAACTAAATACTCTTTCTACAACAGCAACAGTAAAGTTTAAAACAGCAAAGTAACTATATAAAATCTAAAATGTCAATAAAATAAATAATATCCCTGACGTCAATGGTTGAGAGGTGGGACTGCCATCTCAGCCAGCCTAAGTTTACAAGAGTTTGCCACATTTTAAGACTTGCGGGAAACTAAGCTAGACTGTTTAAATTACATACAGACAGCTTTAATTCTAGCTTGTTCATAACAATTCTTTACAGACAAAGCAGTTGAAAATATTGCTTTTCTACATGTTTGTGCTTGTTCAACAGTTGGTTTGTTAAATTCCTTTCAGTTCAGTTTAGATCTTTATTGTGACTCAAGCGAAAATTGGATCTGCAGTAGAGGGTAAAAACACAAACACAACATACAAGATGACACAGGACATTAATCATGACAGTTACAGAAGACAAACAAAAAAACAAACAAAAAAAACGGTATCCGTTCATTGAAAGTACCAAACCATTGGAATGGTAGTCATACTAGAGTGCTGCTTACCAACGCAGTCCGGGTTTAGTGCAAATGAAGCTTTATTTATTGCACTTAGAACAAAGGAAAAGTTAAATGATTGCTTTATACTCTGGGAGGCTGGGGTTTTCCACAACGCCAAAATCATAGGGCCGTAGTGAATTACCACTGGGTACAGGAAAAACTAAACTCTGTTCATCTGCCAGGAATACAGAAAAAAATGATCAGGCAATTTAAAATTTTCAACAGCCATTTGTCTCTGAATACTGTCATGCTCAGTCAGACTCTGTGTGCGAGATCTCATCAGTAATGAGGATACTGCTGGGAGAACTAATTCCCCCTTAAAGGAATAGTTTGAAATTTTGGTCAGTATACTTATTTGATAGCTTTTAAAGTTAGATGAGAAGACTGATGCCACTCTCATGAGGCAAAATAAAATCTGTCTACTACTGCTACACCTCTAAAGCTTTATAATTAACATTTTATATTTCAATGTTTAATGAATACAATAATCAAAGTGTAAAAACAAGTTGAGTTCATAAGTTGTAATGGGGTTATGTGCAGTATCTCTATGTGAAGTGACTGTTTGGAGACTTACTGTCACTGAAGTTGCCAGGCAAGTCAAATTTTATTTGTATAGCGAAATACCACAAATCACTAATTTGCCTCATTGGGCTATACAATCTGTACAGCAATACAATATCATCTATCCTTGCATCCTTGATTCAAATGAGGAAACACTCATCCCAAAAAACCCTTTAATGGGGAAATTAAGGAAGAAAACTCTTCCAGGATGGACAGACAATAGATGTTGTGTATGCAGAATAGAGATAGCAAAATTAGAGAAATACAGCATGGAAAAACAGGATGAAAAATTTATAGATAGAAAGCAACAAGCTGAGACTCTAGGAAGTCACTGCACCAGGTCTAGAAATAGTCCAACACATAACTCTTGTAACACGCATTCATGTATATTATAGATTAGTTAAGTCAAAGATATCAAAAGACTAACACAAACATATCAGCAGAGTACAAGTGAGATGGTTATTACAGCTCAGGTTGTAATGGCAAAGCTGTACACCTGCATTACATGATTGGACGTTATTATTCAAATAGCGGCCAAGCAGTTGATGAGAGGGCAGTGATATTGACACATAAATAAAACAGCTGATGCTAATCAGCACAACCACAGTTGTCTGTCTGAACAAATGAAGTGTTCATTTCAATGTTCTTAAATGAGCTGAAACTGTTCAGATTTAACCAGGTCTATATGCAGTATAAGAGACAAACACTGAATTTCTAAAGATAATATCAAAACGGGATTTCATGCTCTTCCGCTTTGGCTAAAAAGCTAAGCAGATACATCTAATATAACATCCTAGTGACATTCTATAGATATTTATTTGATTTTACACTTAAATATGTAACTCTTGACAAAGTGCTGCCTAATATGACTGGGTAGAATATTGAGTCTGGCAGTCATGCAGAGAGGCTTCAACAATAAACAACTACAGTGAGATATAAAATATTGAAGGCGGGAATGCAGAACTGTTTTACAAATAAATCCAATGCTCTTTGTGTTGTTTATCCGAATTTGCTTTAAAACCAAAATTGGCCATGTGCAAGTTATAAGAAGTCCAAAAAGTCCAAAAGAAGTCCAAAAAATGAGCTTGCTGACGGGAAGTGTGTGGAATTTTTCTGTCAGAATTCTCACTACTAACAGATGACATCAGATGGCTGAAACAGGATCTTAAGAGCAAGGATGAGCTCATCCTAGGCTTTTCGCACCTAAGTGTGAAGTCCACCCATGAACCCCATTGATGTATTATAGGAGCTGGATACCGGACTAGAAATGGCACCCATTCAGTCCTATGATATTGCTCAGCTGGTGCATATGCCAAAAAAAGTTTCTAGCCTCCAGGTTTGTTTCCACGTTGTGTGGCCCACTGAATATGCGCAGTAGTGTTTCCCCCACTGGCCCCCTGATTTTTAAATTGCTTTTCTCGGCTCAAGGAAAGTTTTACAAACATAAAACCTCCATGGATCAAAAGTTCATAAGCGAAAGAGTTATAATTGATGTTGTTTGCAGTTAAAGGGGTCCTGTCAACAGTTTTACAGGCAATGGTGGTCTATGGGGAAAATCCATTTTTGGGCCACAGGGGGATTTTTCGCTGCAATACCACAAGTGGCCAATGGGAAAGATTGGCTGCAAGGCTGAGCGGCGGCGCCCTATCCAGCTCTTATTATACATCCATGATGAACCCAGGCTAATAAAACCAGAGATCTTCCTCTCCACTTCCACTACACAAGTCTGCCAGCTGATTGTGCAAGCACAGGAGCATCAAAGCAGAGCTAGCTTGCCTCTAACTTTGTTAGGACTGAACAAAGAAACGATCTGGGTCCTCCAGTCTGCACAGTTAGATAACCAACAGCCCAGCAAAGCCTGCACCATTCAGCCTTGGAGACAGAGCTTGTCTCAGCCTGACTCATCCATGGATTGGCAGCTCAACAAAACAGCACCTCTCTCACTCCAAAGACTGATAACAACTGAGCCTAGCCTAGCAAAGCATAGCACAGCATAGTAGCTTACATGGCTAAGCATAGACTGTTAACCGCGTTGCTGTACATATACTGATTTTGGTTTAATGTTGTTCATTGAGCTCTATTTTTGTGATGTCCTATTCATGGTCAGGGTATTGAATAGCCACAGCATGCTTCACACATGTTCATCCAGTAACAAGGCCTAATTGCTTCCTAACTTGATACCTGATGCAGAAACATACATGCACTGTCTTTGTTCTGACCTAACAGGTGTTCAACAAACGGAGGCAGAACAAAGAAGACACACTTGCTGTTCCTTTGTCCCCTCTCATGCCGTGTAATTCTGGCACACCACACACAACACACCTGGCAAAACACACCACACACCTGTATATAGGTACATTTAGCTAGATTACATATTGTGTGTTTTCCTCTTTTATCTGTTTAATAAATTATTTGAATATACCAGCTGGTCTGTTTAATGTTGTACAAGGATGAATACTACCAATCTCTGCTCTGCAAAGAACTCCAAAATCTTTCAACCTTGAGTGGATTGGGCATCCACTCCTAAGCTGGTTGGGTTGGTGGCTCCTCTGCTGCTATGGACTGGGCCTCACCTGCTGCTGCTGGGTACAGACATCTGGTTGGTCAGGCATTCACACTCAGGCACCTCCCAAGCCGATTGGTGGTTCGCCCACTGTTGCCCAGATGCAGCCCCCCCAGATGGTCAGGCATGCTGACTTTGTGCTCATCCTCAAAGCTTTTTGTTGACACCTCTATGGTCTGGCAGATAGCAGTGCACAGTGGGCACACTTTCTGCTATCCAGATGCCTGCGTAAAGGACATTACATCCACTGCTCTGCAGCTGATTCAGCAGTAAAACTCTGACTCTGCAGTAATTGTTCAGGCTGGCATCAATGACATAAAAAATCAGTCCAAGACTCTCAAAAGGGAATTGATGTACCTTGTGGACAGTCTGCTGGACACCAGGAAGCAGAGCATCATTTCCTGTCCACTGCCCTCCACGTTTTGGTATTGTGAAGGTCAGCTGCCTACACCAATCCCACATCTGGCTAAAGGGCTAATGTAGAAATATAGATATTTAATTTGTAAATGACTCGACTTTTTTCTTTAACCGACTGGAATGCTGTATAAAATCTTCACTGCACCAAAGTTAAATCATTTTAAGCTGTTAATTCACAACTTTTATTAATATATACATCAGAAAAAATACTCGAGTCCTAAATGGTGCATACGGCTCCAAAACAACAAGTATTACCATGTGACACTAGTACTAAATGTTTATAAGACAATCTTATCCCTAACTTGTTCCCTCTTGCAGCTAAGTTGCTGTATCCATGTTGGGTCAGCTCTGCATTTGCAAACCTGCTTTATTTACACACTGTTGTCACAGCTTCACAGCACTGGCATAAACAAGCAGGTCCAGGCATGTTTCTGGCATATTTAGTGGGCTGTTTGCAGTAATTAGGGGACTGTTTGGCAGCAGTTTTATTCCAGTTTAGGCATACAGTGCTTGAGCTCCCATTCCGGCCACTGTTTGGATTTCCATGCTTACTATGTTGTGTTTAGCCAGTACATTAAGCTACAGAGCAGTTTTCTTTTCTAGTAAGGGAAAATGCGCCACTGCTTTTGCAGAACGCTCTGCAGAATAAAACACCAGCGACTCTGATCCACAAGCTTTGCCCTGGTAGCTACACAAAGGCTGCTCTGACAACCAAGGGATAAGCTAAACCACACCACTAGGATCATATAAATGAGGCTTCTATTGTAGTTAAACTCATATGTTGTGTTAGACATGTTTAAATAATGAATTACCTTTTGTCATAACACAGTTATCAGGAGAATGTGATGACTCATAGTCTCTAGTATTGCTAAACCTGCTTCCTCACCTTCATTTGACAGCCTAGCACTAATGGCGCAACTCAACTCAATTCGCCTCACCTTTTTTGGTTTTCCATTACGAAAGAGTACCTGGTACCAACTTTTTTGGTATCACCTCCGTCGAGGTTCCAAAAAAGCAGAGCGGGTACCAAAATGTGACGTCAGAACACTGCAGACCACTGATTGGTCAGAGAAGATCGTCACTGCGTGCAATGTGCAGCAAAACCAAACCCGCCAGTTTTAAATAACCAAGCTGCGGCCGCAATTGTTTAATCATTCAAAGTGACAGTATGGCAACCTGCAATTCCACGCCGTGGTCGGTTTTGTCTTGCTGCTGCCAGCCTCTTCTGAAATAAAATCCGTCTCTTTGCTGTGACAAACAGCCTCATACCAAGTATCAAATACACTAACCAGTGTTTCCCCTAGGTTGAATGGTTTGGCCTGGGCTGGGGGGATTAGCAGGCAGCTACACATTTCTACGTTTTCTATTTATCAGTTTAGCGTTGTCAGGCTAGGCTAACCCATTGTTACTAACTTTGGAGCTAACCATCACTTTTACAGCAGTTGGGGGAAACAACAGACGTGACTTTTCATGGTGTTGACAAGCTGTAGCATTTATTAACTGACACACTGTAGTCTGTACTGTACATTTACTGCCAGACTGACAACTTACTGTTGCTGCCAACTGTTTTCCTCTGCTCCGCTAGCATTCACCGTTATTTCAGACACTCTCTCTCTCGCTTAACTACTCACTGGCTAAGGAGTTCCGCTACCTGCAGTTTCCATGGCAACAACACAAATGTTAACTCATGTTTCGAGACAGTGCTGCTCAGTGGCTCCCAAACGCTATTGATTTAAGAATGAATGGATATTTGGCGTTATTTTCCTTCGATATCCTCCATTGTTCCTTTGTGTGTCGCGCTGAAGATGGCGTCATGGCAGATTCATGCACCGTACGACCAGGTACCCTGAGGGGGTACTACCTTGTAATGGAAAACGACACTCAGAAAAGTACCTGGTACCAGAGGCGAGGCGAGTTGAGTTGAGCCGGTACCATGTAATGGAAATGCGACATAAGTTACCAAATGTTACCACAACTTTTCTATATGAAATGGCCAAATCTACAGTCCGCTTCTGATTTGGTCGAGCTGTCACATTTTCTATCACAGTAACTTATATTACATTGCAGGTAATCATACTATATTTTTATGTTAATGGATTTCTTTTAATGGCAAAGTTTCACAAATTGTGTTGTACTATGTGAATTGTAAAATGAAATCAACTCAAAGTTTTCCATTATACTACTACTACGGAACAATCAACGCTTTCTTTGTGGAAATGACAATGATAATTATCTCGTGGCCACGAAATATTAACTTGTGGCTGTGAGATACATAATGTGTGAGCACAAGAAAAATAATGCACGGCCACGCATTATGTATCTCGTGGCCACAAGATATTAACTCATGGCCACACAGTATATCATGCCCACGACACACATAATGCGTGGGCACAAGATATTAAAGAGTGGGCACGAGTTAATATCTTGTGGCCACGCATTTTTTTTTCTCCAACATGTCACCAGAGGGGCTCTGTAGAAGACAAATAAAAGTTCAGTATTTTATTTTTTATATAACTTTGAGCCTGTGGTTCTCGTGTTCAGACAATAAATTAGCACTGAAATATGGTTCTTTCTGTGATATGCAGTATGATTTTTATCAAAAAAAGTGATTTCATATGACTCTTCAAACTGCATTATTTACCTTTGCTTGCCTTTTTTCCCAATTCCTGCAATTTTACCACAAAAAAGCACATAAAACATTGCAAATTGTGTCACATTTTCTGAGCCAAAACACTGCAAAATCAAACATTTTTGGCCACAATAATCACAAAAAAAGGTGTGTGCATGTAGTGCTCAAACATTTTTCATTCTCAAAAATCAGAAATACATTCTCTTTTACATTCAGATAAGACTTAGGATTTGTTCAGTATAAACTAGGGCAGCTACTACTGATTATCTTCATTATCAGTTCATCTATTGATTATTTTCTCAATTTATCGGTTTTTAAAATGTCAGAAAATGGTGTTAAATGTTGATCACAGTTTCCCAAAGTTCAAGACAATAAACAAGACAATAGACAAGAAAAATCTGTTTATTGTCACAGAGGACTAAAGAAACCAGATATTATTCATATGTAAGAAGCTGGAACAAGAGAATTTTGGCATTTTTTCTTAAAAAATGACTTAGTGATTTTCTGTCCATTAACTACTTGACTACTTGATTAATCGTTGCAGCTCTAGTATAATCCACTAGGTCAGGCGAGTCTCTGGTGCACAAATCTTCACAAATCTTCCCCTCTTATTAGCTCCTATCTCATCAGTCAGGTCATGGAACAATGTTAATGTATGTATAAAAATGTATAATATAATAACAATGTATAATAATATAGAAAGTAATATTCTGCACAGGGATTTTTGAGAGGATTATGTTTCAAATTTGAACTATAAAATCATCTCAATATTTATATGGGTCAATAATAAATGGTAAATGGACCGTACTTGTATAGTGCTTTTCTAGTCTTCTGACCACTCAAAGCGCTTTTTACATTACAAATCACATTCACCCATTCACACACATTCATACGCGGAATGGGTACAGGGGCTACCATGCAATGTCCCAACCTGCCCATCAGAGGAAACTAACCATTCATACACATTCACACTCTGATGGCACAGCCATCAGGAGCAATTTGGGGTTAAGTGTCTTGCCCAAGGACACATCGACATGTGGACAGGAAGAGCCAGGAATCGGACCACCAATCTTCCGATTAGAGGATGACCCGCTCTACCTCCTGAGCCACAGCCGATATAATAAACAAAAGTCATTAGAAAGTGAGGGTAACCAAAGTATACTTTAGGAAGAATGGAAAACGTTATGTTCAGCTGTATTCAGAACGTTTTGTTGGGGAAACCTGATCAGATTTTTAATTATTTCTGTTCAAAAGACATACAAAGCATCATACAATCTGGTTTTGATTAGGGCTGAGCAATATGACCGATATCGCATATCAAGATAATGATACTTATCCCGATATAGCACATTTTAATTCAACAAGTAAATAGTCCCAGAAGTGGCACCATGTCAGGTACAAGGTACACTGACCCTAACAAATACAGTCAAACTAAGTTAATTTTATTTAGATCATCCAAATTCGTGTCAGAGGGCTTTAACTGAGTGAGAGAAAGAGATGATCTTTCATATTCAACACACAGAATCAAGTTGAAAGTATCACATATACTCACCACTGCAGCTCAATATCTGGTTGAAGACACTACTGAGTGATATCTGTTCATACCACTATATGATGATGACATATGTTTAGATGTGGAAACTCACGTCAGGTTGTGCAGTAGATGTCACTGCATAATGGGAAATCAATGTGGGGGGAAATGTAATCTCTGATTAGATTAACAACTGATTATTTTTAACTTATAAAACATCATTTGTAATCAAAAAATTGTCATCATTATAATTATTTTCCAATATATATCTGCACTTTTCACCAGCCCACTCTCACCTCTACTTGTCACATTATACAGTTAAGACTTGTACAGAAAATGTTCACTGCAAATGCTGCTGACTTTCGAGCAGTGCTAGAGAACAAGAGACTGACAAAGACTATTCAAAGCAGTTATTGAAACACTTGCACTTTACAGTAATGAGGAGTGGTACACCATTGGTCTTTACAATATAGATTTTTGAACTTGAGAAAACAATTAGTTAAAAGTCTGAATGCAGAATTCTGTAAAACTGCTTTAAGGGAACAGAGGAAAGTACTACATGATGCCAGCTACATGAATCTTGCCAAGGAACACAAAAACTCATTATCATTTCTTCTGCAAACAATGAGCTTTAAAACCATGATGGTCTTTGAATGCATGGTTGTCAAAACACAACTGGCCAAGCTCTTAGTGTAATATGCATTACTCAGCTTTACCAAGCTAACACGCCAAATCTTACATGCCAAATGCCTAAACTTCCTTCATCAGGTAAACAAGAATGAACATCCCTATATTTTGAGTGAAATTACCAAAAGTGCCTTAAATCAAGTATTTGTATTGTCCAAAATCACAAATGTGAGGCTTTATAGTCTTAATAATCTGTACAATATATAGACATCTATCAACATCTATCATTAGACCATCAAGTCGGATAAGAAAAAAGAAAAGGGAGGAGGACCTCAGAGGAGGAGCAACAGAGGAGAGATTCCTCTTCCAGGACAGATATGTAATAGATGTTATATATACAGAGTAGACAGAAACAATTTTTCCACAAAAAATGTATAATTACCATGTTAAAATCCTTAAAAAGGCATCTACTCCATCAATGTCATTATAAATTAAAAAATTTATTAATATACAAATATTCTGATATTTCATTTCAAAAGTTTAACTGCTGGGTGCAAAATGTCTGCTACTTCACTGTAAAGTCTATTCTCAATGTTTGTGCACTGGAGGCTTTAAGTTTTCACATCACGCGTGTGTAAGTTGCATACTGAATCATGATTGACTCCAAACAAGTTGTGATGTCACAAATCATGCCCGAAGCTACACCCCTTAAACTGAGACTTTCAGTGAAATGAATGTGAAAACAGCTTGTTAATGTCAGATTATGCACATACGTCATTCTGCACAGTGAAGCTGATTAAATGAAAAAAAAAAAGAAACAAGAAGAGAAACACAGTTTTGACAGGAGGGGAACTTGAAGACCATGAATGATCATTTTTGTTCTTTTTTTGTTTTCTATTATGTATCTGAGGTCATACTGTAGATTTTTTAGTGTGTACTATACAGTTCTTCATTAGATTCAATTCAGCATACATACTGATCAAATGATTTGATTTGATTCAAAAGAGAAAAAAGATCAGTGATAATTTCTATAACACATTTATAATGCATTATAAACATACTTATAATTTGTTATAATCTTCTTATAGCACTGAATAATTATGGTTGTAAAGCACTCATAAATATTCACAATGCTCTATAACAACAATCAGAACACATTAAAAAGCATTTTATAATGACATATAAGGTCAAGTATCATAATCCTTCAAAATTACTGGTCACTCGTAGTCATCTGTTTTTTTTTTGCAAGAATCATAGTGTATTATGAGTTGTAATACAACTATATATACAACTATATTATTATACTTTTATAATGCACTATAATCACTTATCAAGTTTTTTTAACAAGTCACTTTTTTGATCAAAGATTCACATAAAAGTAAAATTTACAGCTAAAGGTAAAGTAGAAGTTGTTTTAGTCCTTATCTATAATTTGAGTCAGTTGAATCTCTACAGTGAGTTTTGTCATCAAAAAATTGTGTCAAACCGGAGTACTCAATTGAGTCTGTTGACTCGTTAAACATATAAATTAATTTTACAATGTTATGTGTTGTTCTTGCATAAATTTAATGATTTTCTTTTTTTACTTAAAGCAACCACTTATAGTGACTTATCACCAGCTTGTAATGCTGCCTATACATCAGGAATTTCATTACTTCACTTAAAAGCAATTACCATACCATAATATTATGATACTTGACCTTGTACGTCATTATAAAGTTATTTATAATGTGTTATGATTATTATTATAAATCATTACAAATATTTACGAGTGCGTATAACTACAATTATACAGTTATAAGCAGATTATATGTTCTGTTCTATATATACTTTAAGTATGTATATAATACATTATAGACATGGGCCTCATAGAAAGTGACACTTCCCCCTTTCACTTTCTCTGCTTTCTCTGTGTGGGTGGTAGAACTGTGGGTAATAACAGAATGGATCTTTCTAGGAGTGCCTTGTAGCTCTCAGGAAAAAACAGCTGTAGCTACTCAGTATGAGCTATTATAGAAAGAACAGGAAGCACTTTGCATAGTTCAATTTGTAAAATGGATAATTTTCATGACAGATTCCACTGATCCATCTCATGGTAGTGTTTCTGTGACTCAACTGCAGTCGACTGTTGTCAACAGATTTAAAGCCTGGACCTGTTTTATTTCTGTCAACATTGAACTCCCATGCTGTTCTTGCTGCTATGGATCACAATTCCTCTCACTTTTATCTATTAATCTGCTGATTATTTTCTCAATAGATCGATCAGTCATTTGGCCTATATAATGTCAGAAAGTGGTGACAAATGTCGATCACTGCTCTCCAAAGCTCAAGATGGCCTAAAATGTCTTTTCCCAACCGACAGTCCACAACCAAAGATATACAGTTTACTGTCATAGAGGACTAAAGAATCCAAGTAATGTTCACATCATTTTCTTAAAACAATTCACCTTTTATCAAAATGGTGGCTATTAATTTGTTAATCGACTAATCGTTGCAGCTCCAGTACAACCGTTACCCATTGTCAAGCCCTTCCTCAGGTGGCCATGAGAGTTACACATGAATCTGATGTTTCCCTCATGTTGGCTCTGTAAATGTGGAAAGGCTGCCAGTGTTTTGTAAGTTTCTGTTAAACTTGCACAAAGAACATGATAGCTGCACTAACTCGCCCTCCATCACTCTATGTGTTAACGCCTTACCTGTGCATGCGGGATGGATAAGTGAAGATGTGCAGTGTTAGTTACAAGTTCACTTTGGAGTCCAATGCAGCTGCACACTATAAATAATTCTATTCGCATATATTGACAAAGTAGGTGTAGTGCAACAAGCTGCTTCGGTGCTTGGCTGGCATATTAATGTATATACAGTCCTAATATATATCTATATATTTGGAAAGCTAATAAGATATGATATGATATGTTATTATGTTACGTTATGTTACGCTGCAGGTTACAGGACTTCTAGAAATATCAATGTTGATATGTTGATACCAATGTGCTTATTGGCACAGAGCATAAAGGGAGGGACTAACCTGATAAAGAAAATGTTCTTTCTACCTTGATCAATACTAGCTCCCTTTTACATTTCGTGAAATACAAGACAACAATTAAAAACCAAGCTCGAGCCTCTTTTCAGCTGGTGACAGTGGACACCATTGCGGGTTTGTATAACAGTAGAAGGATATAAGGCCGACACACATCCTGCAACAGCCTGTTTTTTTTTTTTTTTTTTTTTTTTTTTTTTTCAAGCAAACATGACAGAGGCGCAAACAGCCTTATTAATAACGCACCATTTCTACTTCAACTGCCAACTGCCAACTTCGGGCCCTACTATTAGAGAGAGAAATCAAATAAAACAAACATTTACACTTACCTTCAGCAAAACATTGACAAACTGTTGTGATCCGTCGCCTCTTCCTCCTCTTCTGTCTCATAAGTACACCGCCACTCCGAATATCCTACTGAACATTTCCTGGCCCCATCACTAAATTTGACGCAAAAAACTGGACAATTACTGTCGTCTTTTAAACCGAGGAGAAATTAACTTTAAGCGCCGAGAAGAATGCGTAGCCACGGACAACTTTTAACAACGTAGAAAGTAGGTTAGTCTTACTTCCCTGTTACGCACGATGTGCCACTAAACGGAGGAGCGCGCTTTATTTCCTGCCCTCACGTTCAAGTTCACACATGACCAAGATACAGTAAGTAGACCAGACAAACATCAGGGCTGGTGTTAAGCGATATGGTGATGTATATAATTATAGACTGTGGGGATTTTCTCGCACAGAAGGAAAAAAGACACAATATGTTTTGGCACAAGTGTGAAGCTCATCTGTTTTGTCAGTTGTCTGTTCTGTTATTGCCCAAAAGATGAAATAGTAACGCACTTTGCAGCCTTTGTGTCAGTAGAAGAGGCTAGATAATGGTTTGACCGAAATAAGAGGAGAAATACGGTAGATATCCACCGCCTTTAAAACTGAAACTACAACCGAGTCTAGAGCGGTAAACTTCCACAGAATGAGACGTAGGCGGAGTAATGCTCAGTCATTTCACCACCATGCTGTAACTTCCAGTAAGTCTTGCTGAGACACTCGATACCATATCTGCAGATGGTAGTGGCTTCAAGTCTGAGATCTTCCCAACGGTACCCACTGACAGGAAATCATCAAACCCTTAGCTTTAGTAATAGCTCCACTCATGATTTTTCCTCTTACGTCTAACTACAATTAAGACATTATTCGGTGTTTTAACTCCAAAAGAAGTTGAAATATTCCAGCAGTGGTTCTTTTTTCTGGGTGTGTTTATTCCGTCGTCAACATATGAGGTCATTGCAGTTCATCTCCAGCTCCACGCCTTGCTTCAAGACAATCAACTTTGCACCCGTTGTGAAATATAACTACATTTACCCAAGTATTGTAGAGAAGTGCAGATGTCAGGTACTTGTATTTAACTGTTTTACTTTATTTCTATTTTATGCTGCTTTATTACTCGAGTTCACCTCCATTTCAGAGGCAAATCTACTTTTTATTCCGCTGCATTTATGCGACTATTATAGGTTAGTTACTTTTCTAATTAAGGTTTTACTTTAAAAAAAAAAAAAAAAAAAACCCAGCAATTGAAGTAGTTAAAATTCAGTCCATCTTGCGCAGCTTTAATCAGAATAAAATACTGCGTACACATATTTGCATTAGTAATAATAGTACAATAACATAATAAATATTAATGTTACACTGTCAGGAGTTACTCTTCTGCATAATAAATACTTTTATTTTTTATATACATAAGCACATTTTTTCTGATAATATCCTACATTTGGACTTTAATATTAATATTTTGATTTATATTAAGTATTATGGACAAATGGTGTCAAATTCATTTCCCAGGTAATTCAAGTCAAATTTTCAAATTTTGTTTATATGGAATAGAAAAGGAAAAATAATCTAACTTTCAAGTGGTTTCCATATGGAGCCACTAGGGGTCGTTAAAGAGTTTTAATACGTTACAGTTCAGCTACTGTGTAAAGGTTTTACTGTGTAGTGATACTGTTCTTTGTGTAGTTTTATGACTATGAAACTGTGTGCTGTGTTTTATATAGTAGTGTGAACATTTCACCCTGTTTCATTCTCATATTCCACCTGTTAGTTAGATTTAAAAACAAACAAACAAACAAACAAAATACAGCTGGATTTGATGCTCTATCATCTACATGAGCACCTGGCAATTATTATTATCATTATTATTATTATTATTATTATTATTTGCACATACCTTTTGCTAAATCTATATTTTGTTGGTTAACACAATAAACCCATCCTAACATTTCAGTTGAAAAGAGGCGTGACAATCTATTCATCCAGCACACAGTTTCTTGCATTGACCACATGAGGGGGATACAGACTTGCCTTAGATCTGCCAGTCCTCAATGTGGTGAGGAGTCTGTTAGAAATTAGATGCCATCATAGCGAGATCACACATGAGCAACTGAAGACTACCCAACATGAGGTAAGTCTAACTTAGTAGAAGTATATTCATGTTAATCCTTTGATCTCTTTCTAATAAATTGATACTCTGCTGCTGTTCTCACGGTGACATCTATGTTTCAGTTGTTCTTCAACAACATTCAGTTTATTCTCCTATATTCCTGTGTGTTATTTATTTATTCAGCGATCAAATTTGAGTCATGTGAGAGGGGGCAGGCCAAGGCATTTTACCGGGACATTCCACCTGTCAAATCCAATTTCCTGAGAATTTTTGATTGACCTGTCTAACACAGAAACAATGCAGCTGCAAAGATTTGATCATTACCTTTCAAAGAACCAGAGGAGTTTCCATTGTTCCATTTTTCCCCGTGAATTGGGTTTCAGATTGTATTATTTGTCTGGCTTGAAGCTGCAAACTTCATGTTTTGATTGTGATTCATTTTCTCCACAGTTTCTCTTTACATCTTGTTACCATGTTTAAAACTGCCAAATAAACCGGATGGACTCAGTCACAGTTACCAGTAAGATTACACACATTGGTATTCAGGCCACATATTCATGATGACAACTACACTCTCCAGGAAAGAGCCAATGGCTAATGTAAGATGACATAGATCCCATTCCCCAAAGAAAACATTCACTTTTTCTGTTGCAATATGCAGTTTTTCATTTTCAAAAAAACATGTTTGATGGATATTTAGAACTTGACCACAGACAGAATCAACTTTTAGCTTTTCTGCTGTCTGTTGGTTGCAGGTTTCTTTAGTTCAGTGTTTGCATTGTTGTTGTTTGCTGCATAACCACTCTCTGTGCAGGTCTGTCATCATTTTCGGGGTCCTCTTAGGTAAAAGGCCCTTAGTGCAGGATTGCAACATCTGGAACCAATACAGCTGTGCTGGCTATCTGTGGAACCAGGGGGCTCGGAGGTTGTGGGCTGGAGTGGAGGGGGTGGACAAGGGGTTGGGCTAGTTGCTGCTTTGGCCCTGGGGGTCCATGTGTCCCTGACTTCAAAATAGACTTGATTGCTAACAGCTGGCAGTCCTAACTCACCCAGTGTCAGAGCTCTCCTCTGATGTCAACCTTGTCAGTATCAAGGCCCGGACAATGGAAGGCCAGCAGCACGGAAAAGGTAGAGAACAGAATTGTGTCCATGTGAAATGAGATTCGAAAAATGACCTTTTTTTATGAAGGTTGTTACCATAAATAACTTGAAAGCTTTTGTCAAGGCACCTTTGAATGAAGCACACATTGAAGGTGTGCACGAACACCATAAAAATAAGTTATTAAAGTTAAGTGCATGCTGAAAAAACATTTGAATTGTGCAGAGTTACAGGAGAATAAACAAATCGTATGAACAAAATAGTCATGAATGCATCCATCAGTAGCAACTAAAAACTTGGTGTCTACATTTAGACTATATGAAACTATTATACAACTAATAATTCCTATATAACTTTCTCCTATATGTAGTTATATTCCTATATACTCTATATCCCCAAATATATAAAGGTAATTATATGAATAATTAACAAGTATGTCTTTTAATCATGGTGAAATGTATTTTGAGTATCACTTTTTATTGGAACTATATCACAGTGAGCAGCGTCTGAGCTGTGCCCTGCTATTCACTGCCACAGTATGAGTAAATAGGACAGCAGCTCATTAGCATCTTTTATTATCCAATTACAAACTCCGCTCGCCTAATTACCTCCAATCAGCAGGGAGAAGAAAATGATTGACTTCCTGGAGGACAGGAATCACTCAGGACAAAAAGGACAAACTGGAATTCAGTCATTTATTTTATAGAAAGAGACTTGCAGGAAGTCAGACTATGGAAATATATATAAACATAAAAGACAGAAGCTATTGTCTCTGTGTTTAAGAAAATAATTATCATAAATCCCCTCACAGTAACACTATCACACTGTGGAGGTGAGGCCTTTATAAGTTTATTTGTGACTTTATTTTATCTTGGACTGTGTTGCAAGACTACAGCCGACATATTATCAATATTGGACTTCCAAAACATTTCATTCCTGTTGTGTGAAAATTGTGTGCAAGTAGTGAAATATGCCTCATTATATACTCCAATGTCATATTTCCACATGGTCTGTTCTACCTTCACAAGGTTATATTGTTGTGTGGATTATGTTATTGAGTTTGTGACAGGAAAAGATAGGAAATAATTTTTAAACAGCTGCAGAAATGATTATCCTTCATCAGAGGATGAAGGGCAGCCGCTGCACAAGGTTGTGCTTATAACAGAGCTATGCATCATTATTAGACAATTAATTACTCTGTCATCAACACCAGCACCACTGTTCTACTGGGATTCAGTCACAGATGTTTCGAACTCGGCTTTGACACCGCTATCCATAACTGGGGAGGAATGGATCATGTTTCAGGCTTCGACTAAACTTTAACTTCTTTGCGCATAGAGTTGCTCAGATTTACTTCTTCTCTTGGTTAGTTTTGAGTCTTTGAAAGATGTCAGGAAAGGCCAGAAATAGCATAGGGCAGGCCGCTGGGACGAGATGTTGTTTACAGACATTGACAGGGATGAAGGACCTCTGTGCTCTGGTGCCGGGCCTGAAGCCTCAGGGGTGTGCTAGCACTGCTTCTGTTGCTGTCCTGGACGATGCAACACACATAAAACCACACCAACATAATGTGCACATAGACACACAAAACAAACACACACATGGCTTCACTTCTTGATAATTTCTCACCCCACACAAATACACACATTCACAACAAACACAGAGACTCAACAACTGTGAAAACAGCTGCGCACCCTCACCTGAATGTACCTGTTTCTTTGTTTGATATTGACTCTACCTGCTGTCTATACAGGCTACTGTGTTGTCAATTCAAGTTGATGCTAGAACAAATCCAAAACGTCACAATGTGTTTGTGTTTATACGTTAAACGATTTAGCAATCAGTTTAAGTAACTGTGTTGACCTTAACATTGGGGTCAAGCCAGGCTACAGAGAGAGAAACATAAGGTAAGCACCACCATCATGTAATTTCTGCACTCTGGTCAATTACAGTCCCTTGACTGCTGAAATCACAGAAAAACACAAAGAAATAACCACAGTGCAATATTGACAAATTCTGTTTAATATTGTGTGATACTCTTCTCTTAAAATACAGTCTTTTCTGAGGTAGACCATTACAGTTCAAGAACATTATTATCATTTTCAAAACAGACATCAAAAAAGACATGAAATAAATACTTTCATGTACAATATGCCGCAAAAATGAGGTAGAAATGGTTACAGAAAATGTACAATAACCAAGAACAAATTTACCGCAATAACAGATCAAAACATGTAAAAAATAAAATCTTGTTTTGTTGGACAAACTGTCGGGTGTCATGTGTTGTCACTATTTGTAGCTCCAAGTCATTATTATTATTTAATTTCTGTGATTACATATGAATGATCACTTGCTTTATCTAGACCATACAGCTTGAGGCTTCTGTAATTTGTAAATGTGTTTTCAGTTTCTTAGACAGTGAACAGTATGCACAGCGGGGGTCACTCTGATTGATCTGGCTGTATGGCATGACTGAAGCCACCAGCTGGAGAGGGAAGGCTGCACTGTGATATAGGGTTGCTGGACATCAATCAGACCACTTCCACTCCAGAGGAATCAGTATAAGGGAAGGGGCGAGGGGGGGAGGATACAACGCCACATGGCCACTGGGGCTCGTGGCCAGGGGGCAATCCAATCTAATGAGATTGCATTGGGGAGAGAGAAAAAGAGAAAAAGAATGATGAGGGAGAGTAGGGAGTGAGAGAGGGATGGAGGGAGAAGGGGGGGGCAGTAGGAAATATTACATCATACTGTGTATACCTCCTCAGGACCATGGCAACAGTCAGTCTAATATGCATGACCTCTGTACCTGCAGTCCAGTGACCAGGTTTTTCCAGCTTGTTAAAACAGAACTGTAAGACTGCTGGAAAAGGAAGGTTTCTCTGGATTGTCTACATGTTGGGTTCATCCACAATATGTACACATCAACTATGAATTTTTAGACTTTGGGATTTGTTAAAAGCTACATTTTTTCACAAATGTGTTTTTGTTGTCCTTTTCGATGGAATATTGTGCTCAGATGTTCACTATGAGTGCATGTGTATGATTGCATTATATTTACATTTTCAAGTGATATTTTGCAGCCATAAAACAATAAACAGCAGACATGCATATGCAGGATATGTAAACACTAAATAACACAGAGATTTGCAAGCAGTTTGTCCAACAAAAAAAGGAATATTTTCTGTATTCTACATAGCATTTCATCATTCCACCATAAACTACAATAAAAATAAAGGGTAAAAGAACACAAAAGAAAACTTATTTATATATTCATATATAATAATACATGGATTTATGGCATCAAATATCCTTTGAAATACCTGAATTACATTCAATGTTACTCTTTGTAGCATATTCAAGTTTCTCTCCCGAGGTAAAAGCCCAGCTGCAGTGGGTATTAAAAGACCGTCAGGTTTCTCCTCGCTCCTTTATCTTGCTCCGCGCCACTCTCTACTAAGACCCTAAGATTACATACATTCTTTATTTTATATTTCTGAGGTAAAGAAATTCTTCCTGAGCATTTCAAACAAGACTACATACTAAGAAAACAAAAGGAGTAAGTGAAATAGAAAACAGACGCTGTGGGAGAAGCTGTGTGCAGGTGGTGTTGTTTTGTAGGATTCTCAGGAAAACTGCAGTGGATGAGGAATGTGAGATCAATAACAAATGCATGTTGAACTCAAGGACAACAAGTAAATTGTCTGTGAATTGTACCATTTTAAGTGTGAATATAGTACCAATGGTGAGTTCAGTGAAGATACATGTGAAGTATTTCTACAACCAAACACGTTGAGTATACTGCAAGGTTTCACTTGAACAACTGATCTCCAGGAAAGGGCAACCGCATGTTCGAAATTCATAAAAGTCATTTGATTTTCTTTTCTTTTTTCAGAATAGTAAGGACTAATTGTTTTGATTTGGTGAGCAGCTATCAAGACAGATTCATCTTTTGTGATTTTGAGGTCCAGTCCGATTTGAGAAATATAACAGTGCAGCTCATTATGCATTTGGTTTGACATGTTTTTGGTCAAGAAACTGTGGTTTGCTGTAATGCTGCAGATCCCAAGCCCTTCACACTGAATGATTAGCAGAAATCCAATGACTAAATCAACATTAAGATAACATGGAAGTGGACTGGCAATAAATAGAATCCTGAGAGTAGCAGTCAAAAGGGGGGATTTTCCAAACCCTGATTATCCATAATCTTGGACCACGTCACCTAGCAACAAATAATTGATTTTGTCCTGGACCAAGGCTAATCAGGATCTCCGAGAGTATCCAAATAGCTATCTTTGATTTTCCCATTGGCCAAATGACTAATACACTACCCCACTCAACAAGGCCTATTCATGTTTCCTTCCTTTGGGAAAAATAAAATATTGATATTCATAGCAAAACAAAAACAGCACACCATGGCATGCTTATGCCAGTAAAACTACCTTTTCAGCTCTCCTGTACCTTTGAGCTTGTCTGACTCTTTTGGCTGCATAATTGGTAATTACAAAACAACAACAAAACATTCCCAAGGCTTGTTATGTCAAAGCAAAGACGGGATCACATGGCAGTCCTAGTTCAGTGACTGGCTGCTTTCTCAGTGGCTATACATCTTGCTCCACTCTATACAAGTGTCCAGTTCTTTTGTGGTGGTGTGTGGGCGCACCTTGCAGAAGGCATTCTCAAAGTCTGTGAAGGCTGGGGATTTGGAGGATGTGGGCAGGCCGTGCATGGCCCCAGTAGGGGAGGACGCTGAGGACAGCGCCTGCTGGCTGAGCTGCAGCAGCTCCCACACTGAGAAGCCCTCGGTGCGCTGCAGCACAGCACTCAGCTCCCTCTCACTCAGGCTGCAGCCCTGGGGTGACAGTGCCTGCAGCAGCACCTGCCTACGCATTCCCACATCTGGCAGGCCAACATGATAACGCTTGGCAAAGCTCCGATGGACTGCGTCTTGCAGCAGATCTGGCCTGCCAGTGGCGCATACCAGAATCACCAGACCCGTGGTACCCACCTGGGCTTTCTCTAGGGTGGTGAGCAGTGTCTGTCTCAGCCCCTCCTCTTCCATGGCCTCCACCTGGCTGAGCAGCACCACTGAAGGCTGCCGTGCCCCTGCCACCTGCAACAGAGACCCTAGAATGTGCTCTGCCTCAGCCTTTCCTTTAGACACCAGCATGGCTCCACTCAACCGGTAGAAGGAAGCCCCCAGCTGTGAAGCCAAAGAACGAGTCAAAGTCGTCTTACCCCCTCCTCGGGGGCCAAACAGCAGGACGGTTCTCGGTGGCCGCATCACTGGACTGGGCCTCAACACAGGCCACAGAAGGTCCTCCTCCAGGGCAGCCTTGACATGGGTGAGCCCAGCCAGCTCCCCCCAGCTTAGAGCTGGGCTGCAGTCCAATAACTCCCCATTGACAAGGTCCAACACTCGGGGGTCTTGGCTCTTAAGAGTCTCAACAGTTGGACCACACAATGGAGGGCGTTTGTGGGCCTGGGAGCAGTGCTGCTGTTGCTGTTGGGTAAAGCCCTGTTCTGCCACTCCATTCTCCCCTGTCATGCCCGCTGGAGGGCTGTACTCCCCTGCTGCCCCATATTGAGGAGACACCAGGGGCTGGGAGGAGGGCTTACTGGACTTGAAGTTTTGAGGGTCTGTGCTGCCTGAACTGTTGAAGCCATTTCCCCGGCACTCTGTTTTGTCATTCACACTGTAGGGCGAGTTTCCCCCGGCCTTCAAGGAATCATAACTATATTTCCTATAACGAGAGCTGTCTGCACCTTCATCATCCTCTACACTCATCTCAAATGCTTTTCTTTTTAGTGTCCCTCCAGACTCAGATGTCCCAAGGTTGGTGCTTTGGTAACTATAGCTACCTCCTACTACTGTGGGTCTCGTTGGAACGGGAGTAGGGGCTGGCAGACCTGAGGGCAGGTATGTTGCAGAGGGGTGGCTGTAGCTGGGAGCAAGGCTAGTCTGGGGAGGGTATGTGCTGGGGGGGTAGTTATAGACAGGTGTGGTAGGGCTATAGCTGGGCACCAGAGTGGGAGTGGATTGGAGGGTATGGAGGGAGGCAGGGGGAAGTGCTGCACTGGGTTGGGGACAGTACCCTGAGGAAAGATAGGTGCCATTGTAGCTAGAGGGGTACTCGCTGGAGCCACTGCAGGAGCTGCTGCCACTATAGCCAGAGTCTGAGAGGTTACTGTTTACCACTGATACACTGCTAACCCCAGGAGGGCCTGCGGATGTGGCTACAGCCTTGGAACCTGGGAGGCTGTCATGGCCTCCAGGGGGCACTAGGGAATAGGAGGCATCAGTGCTGTGCGTCAGTGGCCAGGGCTCCAGCTCAGTCTTCTGACCGTTGAGGCCCCCAAAGGCCCCTGGCTCTGGGTAGGTGCCCACAGTAGGTGGCCGGTCATATGGTGAGTCCAGCACACCAGAGTACTTCTCAGCATAGCGTTTCAACAAGTTGGAGGCTGTGAGGGCAGAGATGTCGTCATTGGCCCAAGCGTAGTTGTGGGAGCCACGACTGCGGCCAGAGTACAATTCCGACTTGTGGGCCGGAGAGGAGGTGGTGGAGGAGACGTCCAGGTGCTGCTCAGGCCACTGGCTGAGGGGCTGGGCATGCTCTGGGTTCCAGTGCATCTTTAACAGACCTGACAAAAGAAACATACAGGGAGGACTGTTATTACAATTATCTCAGAAAGTATCGTATTGATGATGTACAACTCATAATATTTGAAAGAACTAGAGCAGCATTTCTTTTTAGATATCAGACCAATATGTTCGTTTATTTGTTAAGTGTGAGATGTTAATATCATTTTCACCATGCTATGAGAATATAAGGAGAAGAAAACAGAGTACCTTTTCTTTAAAAAATGATAAAGGACAATCAGCAGCATTTGAAATTGCTGTTTACAATATAGCATGACCAGGAATCTGTATGATAAGGTTGTGCAAAAGATCAACACTACTTTGAACCAAAATAATAGTTTACATTCAGTTTTGATATAGATTAGTAAACAAGAAAGTGCAAAGTTTAGACACTCTTCCATGACTGTTTTCCTCAGTACCATGTAGCATCATGCATGGTAGTAGAAGAGGCTCGAGTTTCCCAGAGTGGCAGAAGACGGTTAAGAGGAGGTGAAGGGAGTAAGAGAAAGCTGCAGAAAGAGAGTGAAAGCAGATCTGTAGGCTGTATGTGTTGTTTTGCAGTTTCCCAGCTTGTGTTGGAGTAGCGATAAGATCCCACTACTATTCCCTGCACTGCTAGCATCTGCAGGTCTCCCAGAGGAGCTATTGTTATCTCCCCGTGCATGTTGCTCTGAATGCCTGCTCTCTCTGCCCTCCACCCCCACCTACCACCCACCAATCCACCCACCCACCGTACACCAGAGCTCCAAAGGCCTAGTGGCCGGCTGGACAGAGGGAGGGAGGGAGGTAGGGAGGGTGAGGGGAAGGAGGTTGTTTGTGTGTGTGTGAGCGGACAGTGGTGTGGAGAGAGTGAGAAAGAAAGAAAGACAGAGGGGGGTTGGGTTTGGAATTGCAGCATAGTGTGCTATTCATCAGCACAGTCTCCCATGGAACATTGGGAAAGTGGAATGTCTGTTCCTCTGGCTGACTTCAGCACTGGCTGAGGTCTGATTGATCATGGCTGCTTTGCACAGAACACATCGTCGAGCTAAGAGGAGAGAGGGCAGCTGAAAAAAATAAGATATTTTGGTCCATGAATCTTGTTTTCCCTCCATGTCCTCTCATGCAATGGTCTTACTTTCCAGTAAAATATTAAATGTGATTTGCATTTGAAATGTGTGGAATCCTTTGCCCAAATGTATAATGCATCTGGTACTTTTCAGTGTTTACATACAATTCTTCATATATATATATTATATATTGGAGAGAGAGAGAAAGACAGAGAGAGAGAGAGAGAGAGAGAGAGAGAGAGAGAGAGAGAGAGAGAGAGAGAGCATAGCGGAAGAGGCATACAGGAAACAAGGGGAGAGAGATGAGTATGAGATGCAACAAAGGTCCCTGCTGGCCCATTGTCGTTGTGTGGCATGTGCAGTAACCATTTGGGTAATGGTGTGCTCCAGTATACTGTATGTTGGATACTCCAGTATCTAAATACTACATATATGTGTGTAATTACTAATTATATTACAATATTATAGTTAAAGAATAGTGTATTTCATGAGAACTAGCACTACCTCTTGCTGAGGCATTAGCTTGACATTCCACACATAGCTTGGCATTATTGAACTGTCACAATTTACCCTGAGGTGAGGACTGCTCCAGCCAGAAACAGGGAGGTAAAAAGGAATATGGCAAAAGCCGTCATTACTGGCCTTGCTGCCTTCCCCGCAGTGGACGCCTGATGATTCATTATTCATGGCTGTCTGTGTGTGTGGAGCCAGGCTTCTTATTGCCATTTAAATCAAATCTCAATATCCACAGCTTGCGATTCTGCTCCTGCTCTCCCACTCTCTAGCTCACTCCTAAACTTTGGCCTCTTTCTTTACCCTCTGTCCAAACCTCCCCATGTGTGTGTTTTCAGATTACGTCCGTTATTTATTCAGTCAGATGAGACCAGCAGACCAGATGGCCGTTGGATTATCATGTCCTTCATATTCAAATCCACTGCCTTAAGTTCCCAATGGCCAAACCAGTTCAAGTACTTCCCTAAGCTTCAGCCAACCCACACAGCCACACACCCACTGCAGCAAGATGTGCAAGAACATTCTCACACTCTGTTCACTTGTATTTTCATCAACATGCTGAAGACATTGGCTTGTCCACACCCAGATGACCACATATTTTTGTGGTCGGACTTGCAGGTCTTTGTCCAGGCTGTAGAAACCATATATATCCTGCAGGCCCTTCCCATCTGCAGCCCAACCAGTTTTTGAGCAGCCCCAATAATGGGGCTTGTGTGTGACAGAGATGGATGAGAGCCCAGGGGAGCTCATAAAACCTGCAGCGGGGAGGGAGGGATGGAAGGAGGGAGGGATGGAGGGAGGGGAAATAGTGGACAGCAGGCGCTTCGTCCTCTCTAAGCAGACTGGAGTGGACATTAGAGGACTCAGTGAGGCGGTCTAACTGCTGTCCACTCCATCATCAGAGTAGCACCAATATAGAATGGACTCTCACACAACCCCCCGACTAACGTAATGGCCAGCTGCCCATACCTAAGGAACCAATTCACTATTAAATCTGAGAGTACAGTAATTACTTTCTACAAGTCTTTTAAAAAAGGTGCATTATACTCTATAATTCTTTCTGGATGTACACAGTAAGTTAGATGAGTGATAGGCCGCCACTCACCCCTGATGAGCACAGCGGGGTTGCAGTGCAATTTAGCCCTTTCCATGTAATTAGATCTTGCCTTCTGCTGGATTGTGGTTTTTAGAGCAGCAGCGCTCCACATTAAACTGAGCAAGCTCTAATCTACACTTCTGCTTAAATCAGAGCCATCATGTAGATTAATTCACTAGAGGGCCAGCAAGAAAGCTAAGATTAGAAGTAGGAAATCAGGACAATGTGGACATACTGTCAGTAGCAGTGCAATCATTAGATTAACTTCAGTGTATGCTCCAGTAGGATGCTATTGTAAATGATCCTATACATCATACATATATATCATGATACATTGTTCAGCTTTATAATGCAACTGTGTGACTTTTCCCTTTTCGGCCACACCCCCATCAATGATTCTTTTTTCATAAGCGAGATGGATTGCAGATAAAAACCCACATTTATTACTGACAAAGGTGTCAGTGTGTTCGAAAATGGGAATCCTTATTCAGTTATTTCGGAAGGTTTTGTTGCTGTTGTCAATAAGAGTAAAGCGGTTCTGTGATGCAGTCACAAGGGATCATAAGGAGTATTTTTTAAAATCATTTATCAGTAGCACTGTTGAATTTGTTATGGTGAATATCACAGAAATAAGTTGTGATATTTTGTGACCAAATTAAGTATATATAAATGTGACTAGGCTGCTTTTCTGTTGACCGATGGCCTTACTTGGCTGCAAGGAGATTGATAAGAACCTTGTATATATAAACATTAAATTTCCCACTGTGTGTGTGTGTTTTCTCGGCCCCAGGAGAGACAGATGTTCCTCTGCTGACCGCCTTACTGTCTGTGCGGCCATTGTGGTGGACGGCCATCTAGCAGACGTGCGCTCCTCGGACAATCCAGTTGGCCCTGAGACAAAGCCTGAAGGATCCTATTGTCAGGAGCCTGTCTAATTATGGAAATCTTATTAATCTATTCAGCAGCAGTCCACTGACAGCTTTTGTGTCAGCCTGGGATTTATTGAGGGACCTGTGTGAGCTGCATCCTATTGTAGGAGTGCGTGATGAAGACAGTGGTAAGGCTCTCTTCAGCTGAAACCAGCTTTACTTTGAGGAGGCCCTAAAATTAAAATTAGACCACTTACAGCTCAGGGGGAATGTGTTATTTTCATTTGTGATTTCATTTCTCAAATGCTCAAATTTGCCATCTGTGAAGTCACTGAATGTCCTGTTGACTCTGTGAAATCAAAGTAGCTTTCAGCCCATAAAGGCTGGTAGTACTCTAGACAGTGTTGTGGTTTCCTATAAAAGAGGTATCAGTGAGTGAGGTGAAACGTTATCTTGGCAGGAAGCCCAGAGACGGAGGGCTCCAGTGCTGTTTCACAGCTCCCCTGGGGTTCCTTTGCCTTTCTCCCTTCCTGATACTTTTGTTTTTCCTGCCCCGAGGAACAAAACGGACACGGATGCAACAAGCCTTCTGGGACAGTGTGCTATTAAACTGTGCCGATTGTGAAGAGGTCGCTTGTAAACAAGAGCGCTGTGGATCAATCCAATCAGAGCTCTATTCAGGTTTGAGCTTTATCCCCACCCACCAACTAAAGAAAACTACCAATATCTCCACTCCATCGCACACCTCCGTACAGAGGCACAGACTAAAGAGAGCATGTGTTTCTAAAAATGTACACAGAGCTATAAATCCTTTGATGTTTCGTGACTGTTTTTTTGTTGTTGTTTTTTTTAGCAAAATGTTAAGATTAATTATGTTGCAGACCTGCAGTTTGCTTAGCTGGTCAATTTCACATTCACAAAATATACAGCACAAAGAAACAAAGGCAAGAATTTACTTAAAAAGTCATCCGGAAAGTCATGCTATATGATACATTTTCTGTGGAGACATTGTGCTCTTTTTTCTGCTGTAAATGAATCTGTGGGCTCCACAGTAAAAAGGTAATTCTATCTATTCAACTTTCAACTTTCATATTTACCAACACCTGCCTCAGAAGAATCCTACAAATTAGATGGATAGATAATATCAGCAACCAGGAACTGAGGCAGCAAACAAGACAGCAACCTACAGAGGAAGAAATCCTGGAGATGGATTGGTCACACTCTTCGCAAGCCTTCATCCAGCACCACAAGACATGCCCTCTTTTGGAATCCGCAATGGAAAAGGAAAAGAGGCAGACCACGAAACACCTGGCTCCGTGACCTGGAGGCAGACATGAAGAGAACTGGCCATACATGGGGACAGCTGGAGAAATTGGCCCAGGACTAGGATGCCTGGAGAGCCTTTGTTGGCGGTCTCTGCCCAAAGTGTGGTCACAGGCTTGAAGTATGTAAGTAATCTATTCAACATGGAGGAAAAGTATGTTGGAAAAAAAATCAACATGACCAGGTTCACTTAATCCCAAAGACAAAATTCTTCATATACTTTTAAACAAATGTTGCAGAGAGAGCAGTGTTAAATGATTTTGAGAATGTTGCTCTGGCTGTTGTGGCAGTATGTCAGGATTTCAATTTTGACAACATCTCAGAAACAGTCACTTTAAAGAAAAAAACTTGAAAAGAATACAGCCGAGTTACAATACAAAGCACACAGCCGTACCTAAGGGGAATGACAGGCAGAAAGTAGAGAGAAGGGCAGAGTGTGACAGACACTACATTTGTGCTGATTAATCACAAACCTGATGCTCTGATCACTGCATCAGTTGTTATGTATTCAGCAAGCACAAGCTGATCAATGAGCTATTGGATGAAACTCCTGCTTGCTGAACATAAATATGTAGAACAGATTATCTCTTTCTTCAGGAATCTTTAAACGCAAACATATCAAATAAACTGCTTCAAACAACTGAGCTCTGGGTTTGGTGTGCAAAGCCAGAAGCCTCTGAACTCAGAATCTGTTATTTATCAGAGTTTGTTATCTTGATTTGTCGTTGAGTCTTGAAGCCCCTTAAGTCCTCTCTTCTCAAGTTCACTGTGATTTATGACACTAATATCAAGCAGGACATTCTCACTAGGCTGGCCGCTGCGTACTACCTGGTCTGTCGTAAAAACACCAATCTGAGAGGCCGGCCACATTTCACAGCGTGGCAGGTGGAGACAGTGGAAAATTGTCTCTGGACGTTCTCTCACTTTGGTATGAAATACACATTTTATCAGCTCTTGCACAGTTTGTCCTACAGACTGGAAAATGATGATGAATCCCTCACAGATATTGTGGATTATACATGTTGTACTATACTCGTGTTACACAGACAATATCACCCCACAGACACTGAATAACCTCTGTTATCATGTGTGGGGTATTGCCAAAAAGCTGTCAAAGGAAGTGTGAGGTCAGACCCTTTTCAAACTGCCTTAAGACTGGGATAATGCGGACACCGGACAACAGGGATCATAATTTATCAGCCATGCATAATTGGGCATTGCTAGGGAAAATTATTATAAATCTATGCGTTAGTCACAGGGCTGCTATCAATCAAAAGAAACACAATCCCACACTTCCACTCTGCCTCTCTCTCCCTCTGGCTCATCTGCTCCCTCTTTCATGGCCCTAAAAAGATGTAATAACAGAAGAGTGCGGGAGCTCTGGTGGGGAGTTTTCACACCTGCTGCCCAGAGCACGAGCAGACGCAATTCTTTTCAAACACGCCTCACCAGTCCAATCCCTGGAGGAAGAAGCACATCTCCTGCAGTGGCATTGAGGGATGTCCTCTGTGTGTGTCTCTCTCTATCTCTGTACCTTCCTCTTGCCGTGGATAAAGCTATCTGTACTCCATGTATCGGAATGACAGTTTGACTTACTCTATTTTTTGTTTCATCCCCCTTTGGGAATGTTACAGGCCAGCTGTCAGAATGGTTTTTGTCTGTGTGAGCAGCTAATACGGTTTTATTAGAAGAGAAGGGCAGTATGACAACTGTGTACTGTGGATTTTACAGATATACAGAAAACAAAATGTCTGCAATAAAAAAACAGTGAGGGTAAATGACAGTTATTTTTTTTAAACCAATCGATAAACAAAATAAAACAAGCTTCTATGAGGTAAATCTCCAATTCATTAGCAGCAAATGCATATTCAGTGTCATTAAAAGTTGTTGTTTTGCAGAATGGATGCAGTGAAGCAGTAGCCAAACTACGTGATGACATTTGTTAAACATTGATTAATTGACAAACGTGTTTAGAATTGCTAATGATAGTGCAGCAAGAAAATTCCCATCTGAGAGCGTGCTCATTTTACAGCCCTTTTCTCAGTACTCTCCAAAACTAGAAAGCCTCTGGAATAATTGCTGGATGCGTCACTTCATGCTCGTAATTTTAGAAACAACTCCCCCATCCCCCGTGCCTGCTAACGCACGTCCACAAATGGCAGAAGCACCCCCTCCCACCCCCCTTCAAGAAAAACAGAGTCCCTATTTTCTGTGACTGCAGGCTGGCTTTAGGTCATTGTGTCCACTAATATATCAAAGAACAGCTGTCCTAAGGCTCGGTGATGACCAATCACCCCTTCCATCTGTCTCACTCGCCCAATCTCTGCTCTATCTCCCCCTCTTCAGCTCTATCTTTTTCTTGCAATCTCCTTCTTTCTCTGTTTCTCCACCTCCCTTATTCCCTCCATTCCCACTGAGCATGTTGCGTTCCCTCTTTTCTGTCCAAATCCCCTGGCCCCTCTGTGCTCCCAGCTTATACTCTCAGCACATGGACAGCTCTGGGATTTGTTGTTTTCTGTTAGAACACATATAAACAGAGAAATATCTTCAACACTCCCCTCTGTGGCAGTGCTTTTTATGATCACTGCACAACAAACACCTAATGGCATGCCGATTAAAGTATGTTATTTCTCAAGTGTAGTCATTTACTAATTAGCTGTGCTGCTGTGAAAGGCGCTGTGCCTCATTGTCAAGCTCTGAATTCTGCTGCCTCAGGAATCCAGTGAAGTGTTGCCATCCAAATGAGCCTCACCGTCCTGCTTCTTAATTGGGCCCTTAACAGGAGCGGAGGCCTCCTTAATGAGCTGATGAACCCTCAGAGAGACAGAGGACAGGGCCAGTGGATTCACAGGGCCCTAGGTCCCTAACCTCCCTGTTTTTGTGGGCAGAGATGCATGCGAACACACACACACATACACACACACATAGACTGGAGGCTAATTAGAGCCCATTCACACCCTGCACTAATGATCTCGGCTCTCATTCACACACACTTTAGCAGGCTGTGTGTTTATTCAAGGGCCTCCCAGGCTCCTCCACTGCACCACTCATACCACTCTGCCCACAATGGGGATAGACACTGGTGCGTCCCTCCAACCTGCTCCTTCAGGGGCCGTGATGAGATCTACTCTTTCTTTCTTCTATAGAAACTGCTCCATGACTTAGCAGAGTCCTTCACAAAGACACTCGCGCAAAACATAAAAACAGCGCAACAGAAAGAAAGGCAAGGGAGAGGGGTCAGTCAGAGGAGAGCTATAAAAACTGCCAGATCTGGACTGCTGTGTGTGTGTGTGCATGTATATATGTGAGTGTGTGTGTGTGTGCTGTTTTAAAAGAAAAGGTATCGCTACACCAGCGGGGGCCCCCAGCAACAAGAGTTAGGGCACTCCTGGGTTGGCGGCCTGGGACTGATTTAAGAGTGTGTTTGAAGTGCAGATTACAGATTCTTTGCACCAAATCCCTCCAGGAGTATCCATGGCCCCTGGAATCTCTCTCAGGTTTCTTCTCAGGTCCGGCTGAGGCTGCTCGCCCCAGCTTGAAGTCCTCCGGACTGGCCGGAGACAAGGCCCAAGACCGGACACGCCAAGGAAGAATGAGTCACACACACACCGGCTAAATATAGGATCTAAATCACTGAGACTGGATATATGATGATATATATATAGTCATGATAACAAAGACTAAAGTGCGTCATTGGGTGTACCTGTCCTAACCATGTGTGCATTTATACACTGGGGCTTGTCTATGTGCAAAGGCAGAAATGCCTTCTGCAGGAGTCAGAAGTAGCATTGGGAAGTGGGAATGCTCTACATTCCCACAAAGGGAATTCCAACATGGAGGTGAGAGTCTTCGCATGTCCTGCACATATGCAGAGTCCCTCACAGTTGGATTTGTGCTCGGCAGAATCATGACTACGGTCTTTAACTAAAAGACAGTGAGCTGCAGTGTCACCAGTGAGCACAGGGGTGTGTTTGTGTGTCACTGGTCTGAGAGTAAACACCGTGACTACCTAACACTGCTGTGTGCGCTCATACGATCCATCTGTCTACATACACGCACATACACTAGCAGGCTGTTCTGAAATGATTTCAATCCTGCAGAAATGCTGTGCAACAGAGCTACTCTGTACATGAAAAAAAATCAAACTATGGGACAGAGAAGATGAAAACCAGCATTGTATGTCCTGATCGTAAAAGCAAATCACACACAAAGGCTAGTACGTAGTGTACTGGAGGGTTCCCAAGAAAAGACCAGCAGTGTGAGTGCTCCGAAGGCATGCTAACTATTCCACCAACAGTTTGTGACATTCCTGGACTTGCTGTCCACTTCGGCAGAGTGTTCAGTCAGTATGGACTAGCAGGGTGCAGGGAGCTGATGGAACAACCAGTTAAACAAGACTTGATGGGAAGCAGCACAAGCATGCAAATTACTGATCTATCAGTGTTATTCAAGCAGCTCAGCCTAATTAGATATATAAACATCTTTTAATGGGAAAAAACACAACATTTTCTGTGAGAACTGGCATTAAATCAAGCAACAGCCACTTCTGAGAGGACATGTTTCATAACAACATAAGGTCAACTACTTATTGGTCTGGCAGCAATACTAAATTCCATTCATCTGATGAGTAGTCAAATAATAACATTGGCTATTTCGGGCGATAAATTTACAAAAAGCAAACAAAGTGTCATGGTTACTGTCAAACATCCCCACATGATGCTTTAATCAAGTCGTTTTGGCCAGTTTGAATTCACACACCCACACACTTGTCTTACACTGACTCTACAATTCATTTTTTGCATGCTAACAAAACAAATCAGAAGTTTTTACCATCCGTTACGAAGTAATACTTTTTAAATTAACCATTCTGTGTGGTTTCTCCCTCTTTTCTTGTAACTGTCATGCCAATAATGCTCCTTTGAGGCGAGTTAAAGAGCTGGGAAAAAGGGGCTCTTGAGGCCGAGGGCATGGAGGCAGCCCCATGCTGGCCGGCAAACAATGCTGTTTTGGAGAGCCCGAGCACTGGACTCAAATGAAACCTGGTGGGAGGGTAGGAAGGGGGGAGGCCAAAACTGGACACGTCAGTTATTAGGTCAGCATTGAAGGGAGAAAAGATAGAGAAGGGGAAAGGGAGGGAGAGCAGGAGGCAGTGTGTGGTACTAAGTCCTGAACTGTATTGGTAAAATGACACTGGCAGAGGCGAGGGGTTTCTGCTGCTTAAACCATCAGCCCTCCAGCCTCCCTCTGTCCCTCTTCCTCCCCCCATCTGCGTCTTCCACTGGTGATGAAACATTCAAACAGGGCCAGTGCCCGGAGTTTAGCATTTCCACAGTGTTCGTCAAGGAAAACCCCAGCTTTCTGCATTGAGACTTGCACATTTTCACAGTTACCTGTGCTTTTTTTTCCCCCTTCGGTTTGCAAACTACAGAACACAGAGTCCACTCCTGCTTATTATTGGAGTGGGGGCTCATTGATTTAGGCAAAGTCCAACTAAAGTCAAGTGGGGCTGTTTGGTGTAACATGCAGCAGGGTAGAGAGAAAGAAAGGTGCAAAGTACTCACTATATGGGACAATAGGACTCAGCATTCTGTGGAGCTGGTCTCAGTAAAGAGGAATGCTGTTTTGTGAATGCCAGCTAAGGTTAGCGTCCGTCCGGCTGTAGTCCATCACTGGCATGAGCTTGCACTGACAACAGAACAGCCCTGAGAGAGATAGATAGATAGATAGATAGAGAGAGAGAGAGAGAGAGAGAGAGAGAGAGAGAGAGAGAGAGAGGGGTTAGGCAGTTACAGGCTGCTGCACAATTAAATGTCTGGACAAACACTCACATGTCAACTAACCCTTTCACACAAGCTCACACGGCAACACACGCCGAAAACACTCACACCAACACAGAGACCAGAATTCAGCCAGTATGATAGAATTACTGACCAACCTGAGAAGCCTATCAGTGTATCAAAAACAGAGTACTCACATACACATGCATACACACAGTCTGCCAAATTGACGCACACAAGGGTATTCATTATAGGCAGGCATTAAGCTGATTGTGAAGCTGCGTCCAGCCTCTAAAGAGAGCTTTCTAAATCTGCCTCACAAAAAGACTCATGCATACCATTGCTCTGTGCACTGGGGCAATAAAGACTGCATTCTTAGGAGACCAAACACTTTTAAGCAAAATGCAGAGGAAAAATGCTTCCTGTAACGACAAAGTTACAATTTTCAGTCTATCAATATTTTTAATAGAGCTCTGTTAGAGGTGTAGTGAAAACTGAAATCATACTACACAATGCAAAAAACATATTCATTCAAGTATTGTTTGTTTTAAAAAATAAGGCATAATAAAATGTATTCTGTCTCTGTTCTGGTTTGGGTTATACATGTCATATTTTAATCATGCACAGATTAAAGGAGGTTTAATCTTCCAGTTTCAATTGTTTTATTCTGATTTGAGGCACTTCTCTGAGCAAACCATGAGATTAAAACATGTATTTTCATTGCAGCTGTTTAATTATTTCTTCATTCTGTCGACACCAAAGTACAATTTTTTATCACCACTGGTGCTAAATTGCTTTAAAATACACACACATGTATATAGGTGAGGTGAGATATACATACATACATATATATATATATATATATATATATATATATATATATATATATATATATATATATATATATATATATATGAAGTATTACACATTTTTATTTCCTTTTTAAAACCATTTGACAAAAGAACTCTTTGACTGATAAACTTCTTTAGTTTCCATAATGTTTGTTTTTGTAAACATCAGACTGACTCACTCCAATTTGAAACGTCTGGATACAATCTGGAAGCATCCATTTGTTTTACTTTATACATTAATTTTGCAAATCTCTAAATCTGAGAGCATGTGAGTTCATAAATAATATGTTGGTTACTTCATGATAATCAGCTCTGTTTACAGGTTCTTATAGCTCTCTTCCGTAGCATAAAAATCAGATTTGTGATTGTTTTGTATGTGTTTCCCAAACCTCCACACAGTAGGTAATGTATGAAACTATAAAAGAATGATACAATATACGTAATGAATTTAGATTAAGAATGTCTTTTGTTTTGTGCTATATTGTGATGGACTTGATGATGATGATTTATATGTGGTTTCCAGCATAGTTTGTGCTCTATAAAAACTCCCCAAAATGTATTTTCATGATCATTTTCTATTTAGACATTATATATCATGATTTGTACTTAATTATTGATTTTTCAATGTCCAAATATTATAAATGTTGTTTTATTTAAATTCAATGACAGTTCGTTAATATCAAACCATGGTTTTAAAGTTTTCAATTCCGTTTCCACTGAATCCAGCATCTGCTAGAAATCTTTACCAGATCAAAATAAATTTGTATCATCTGCAAACAAAACAAACTTTAGCCTATTGGACATGTTGCAAATATCATTAATTTACAATATACAAATAACAGCTTTGGAGCCCGAACTGAACCTTGTTGAAACTCCACATACTGATGTTTATTATCAAGATAGCAACTAAGCCATGAGTATGCTACCCCTCTTATACTATATCATTAAAGTTTCCTTTTATTGTGTCAAATGCCTTTTTAAATATATATAAATACCCCTACAGTACATTCCTTATTTTCTTTTGCTCTGGATAGTCCTTCCATTATTTCCATCACTGCCATCGCGGTGGATCAATTACACCTAAAACCATATTTATGGTCACTCAGTAAGTTGTGTTTTTCTATGAAATGATTAAGACATTAAACAAACAGTTTTCTTTAAATTGAATTTTCAAAAACTGAGGAAGGAGAGAAACTGGTCTATAGTTTGAAAAAAGCACCTATCTCCATTTTTGTAGATAGGAGTGACATTTGCTATTTTTCATTTTGTTGGGAAAGATGCTTGTTTGAAGTGACTGGTTACACATATGGGTCAGTGGTTTCACTATATATTCTAATGTCATGTCAATATCAGTACAATCAATGGATTTTTTATTCTTAAAATTATATACCACGTCCATTAGTTCCTTCTTTTCTATTCTCTTCAGAAAGATGCTGTTGGAATTTATATCAATATAATCATCATCTACACCCTCCTTCATCATTGGGTCCAAAATATAATTTGCTAAATTATAACCAACACTCACAAAGTAATCATTAATCAATTGTCAATCTCTTTTGTTTTGGTTATGATTGGTTGGTTATTTTTGATAAAGTAATTTGGATCATCTCATTTTCCTGTACCCTTTTTAATTATGCTGCTAAGCATTTGTACTTTGTGTGTTACTTCTATGCTGTTCCAATAGTTTCTTGTAATAATCCCTCTTATTGAGTCTCATACTTGTCAATTTATTTCTATATATTTATTTCTTTATTTTCTGATTCCTTTGTTCTGCTTCCAACTTCATGTAAGATTATGACATTTACTGCTTTTGCACATTACTACAGAGACTTTGTTTTTATGAGTAGATATAAATAAAACAAGGCATGCAGTTATCAATTTACATTCACTCATGTACCATTCATATGGAGGAGAGATTACGCAGTGACCACACGGCTGCCCCTGAACACCAACAGGCTTCACGTACAACACTGCCTCCTATTACGACCCCCTAAGCTCTAACCTACAGTCTATGGCTCCAACTGACAGTCAACTTTTAACACTCAGCTCAGAATAACTTACTAGCAGCAAACCACAGCTTCTACTTAAAACAAACACAGCTTTGTCCTTGCACAGTCCAGGGAGAGGCTGAAAGGACAAGGCAGAGTTAGGAGGAAGGTTTGCTTAGAAAAATGTCTCATGATCAGTGGCCAAAGAGGAAAGCTGCTACAACACGCTCAGCTCTGGTCCTCTTTCAACTTCAGCCAGCCAGCAGAGTCAAGTCAAACAGCAAGGAGAGTAGTAGGATATGACAGCAGATCAACACAGAGATTCAGAGAAGACAGACAGCCTTACCTATTCATGCCTGCATGTCCTCCATCAGATCTGAAAGCACTAGGATAATCCCTGGAGCAGACCAGACCCGTGTGTGCACTGCTATGCTTTTTTCCACATATGGGACACAACTCCACACACTCTCTCTCTCCCTCCCTCTCTTTCTCTCTCTTGCTCACGCTCTCTCTCTCTCTCTGGCCAGTGACAACAGAGTGAGCACTGAGCTCCCCTCCCCCATGGATCTCCCATCCCCCTCTCCCTCCCCTCCTTCTCTCTCTTTATGCTAAAAGTATTTAAGTAGGGAGAAGGGGCAGCAGGGAGGGTGGGGAACTGACCAATCGCGCTCTGAAGGAGAGTGAGGGTGATCACACTGAAGCTTAGACACAGAGGACAGTGGAGAGGGAGAGAGAGAGAGAGAGAGAGAGAGAGAGAGAGAGAGTTTTGGGTTGGAGGGATATGGCCAAAGTAAGTTTGGTTTGCCCCGGGAGGATTAAGAAAGAGCTGAAGGAACAGTGGTCAGATTGTGGTATAAATACACTGAGGAACAATCTCTTATTTCTTCTCTGACTGACTAAAACAAACGATGGCCACTGTTGGGCATATTACTTGGAAAATGGAATCAATTTGGTATTTATTACTCATTAAGAAGTAATGACATTGCTTAATAAATTAATTACACAACAGCAGAAAAAACATTACATTAATTGTTACATAACTTGATCATTACTCAGCCAAGCTCAGTCAAAGGTGCTTTCCAACAACTTCAAAGCCATCACACCCACACTTTGCCTCTTCTGTATTTAACACATAAAGAAACAGAAAACTAGACATTGTGGTTTAACAAACAACCAGCTTAGGAAATCGACCATCTTAGTGAAAGATTAGGTGGGGAAAACAAGAAAACATAATTTTCCTCAACTAAGAAACTTATCTTTCATTAGTCATAGCAAACCACATTAAATTGAAAGGGACACATTATGTTCATTTCCAGCTCTATATTTTTACTGTGACTTCACTAGATTAGCATTAGCATTGCATGATTCACAGTAAAGAAAACTCCTTATTTACCTTGCAGACCCTCAGTTCAGCCTCTGTCTGTAACAGGCAGTCTTAGCTCCTGTCTCTTTAAGGCCCACTCTGTTCTGATTGGCCAGCCGTCTGGAAGCCTACTGAAGGGCTGCCATATAATTTTGTTAAGTTACCACCAATGAAAACCCCATACTTCCTGCTTTACTGCTTCATATTGAACTAAATAATGGGAGACTTTGTGCCAAAAATCAGGTGACACAACAACATATGGAGATATTTGGAGCTATTAGTTCAGGATATCAGTCAGAAATAATGCAGGGAGGAATAGTACAAGCAGAAACAGTGATGATGATGTTTGAGCTGTAAATGACAGTACACGTCTAACAGGTGAACTACTTATTTTACTTGACTATATAAATAAATTCATCACAAGCCAACATCAGCTCAGGCTGACATAGAAAAACTGTAAAGTAAAAAAAAAAAACGTTGGAAACCGAGTATTCAGAGCAGTCTGAAGCCTAAGATTTTTGCTCACAGGCATTACTTCTACATATGCTTACCTCATTTGACACTTTAGCCACAATATGAATATCCAACATTGTAAATCATATATATATATATATATATATATATATATATATATATATATATATATATATATATATAGTACAATTGTTTTTTCAATGAATTATTATGGTCTCAGTTGCCTAATTCAGGCCCTCTAATAAGTGCGCTAGTGGTTATTTTGGAAATTATTGCTCAATGAGATTTAATCTGTTAATAAGTTTTGAAGACTTTGATGTCTGCCGTATGGGCGTTGATTGACAGCTGTGATTAACAATTCACTCACCTGCTGTTCTCCCCGGCTCCTCGATTCACACTGGGTCGGACTATTGTTGCATTATTTCAGTAGGTTTAATGTTACTTGATACCTGTCAATTTAGCTAAAGTAGCTAACATTGAACAGGGTGTTCTCAGTAAGCTTGTGTTAGCTTTGGTCCTTCGTCCATACCTAGCATTTGTATATAGTCTATGGTCAGAACATCTGCACCATCCTTTATATTTTATAGTATTTTTTTTTTTGCAGTAATGTTGTTATTGTGTTTTTTTATTTATTTTAGACCTGCTTGATGGTCATTTTCCCAACAAAAACAGATTGCCAGCCACCTGATAGGTATTTTCAACATTCATCCTTTATCGCAAGAAGAAGGTTTCTAGCTCATGTAAAACATGTTTTACCTTTTCAGCTGATTAGATTTCTTCATAATAATACTTTTCAAAGAGAACAAAGATTTTTAAAAAAATCAGGTAATAGCACTAGTTGATCTGTCTCATAGTCAGGTGCTGTTCTAGTTTCATTTACTTGCTCTTCACATGCAGCTGTCAGGCTGTTTTTAGCGCCACACTGAGGGCCACATGGTCCAGTCATCTCCTCCAGTTACACGGAGCCGGTACTCCAGTCGAGCTCCAGGATGCCGCCCACACACACGCATAGTCCAACACAAATATCCATATACAAGTGAGCAAATAGAGTGGGTGAACCAGCTGAAAATAGAGAGGGACATTGTGATCATATGTTTGGTGTTCAGAGTATCCAATGCACTTCATCATGTGACAGTATTATGGAAAGTGTTTGCTCTCAGAGTAGGCCAAAGGCATGCTGACAAGAAATTAATCATCCTGTAGTTCATAATGTTGTCCAATGATACAGCTTTGTTATATCATTGGACAACAATATCAATACAATTGTACTCCTTAAATTAACTGCTGAGTTCTGGGAACACAGGGGCACAAAATGGAAAGTCAGATGACCACGTAAGATTTAAACAAACCTTCAGGTTAGCCAAACTTATGTGAAAGAGAAAAAAACAATATAATTATACCCAAACAGTATGTTGTAAACATTCTTCATGATTTATCAATCAACTTTCTGGTTCTACTTTGACCTGCACGACTGGACATAGCGATGCACATACACACTTTTCCTGTGCAAAGAGGAATTATTAGCAACATTTTTGCTGAGCTAAATTTCAGTTTTATCTCAAAATAAAGCAGTTTAGATAAACTGTTAAACTATTGCTTCGTTTACAACCTACCTGATCATAATTTCTTGCGATGTTTGTTGTATGAATGTCAGCTTGTTCCTGGGTTTCAATTACTTAATTGTTAACAGAGAGAAAATAAAGTTGTAATAAACCAGAAGTGCCTTTTAAACACATGGTTTCTAAAAACTTTCTTTTGTAAGACATGTGGGTTGAGCTATTTTAGGAGATGCCCCAGTGGTCAGTGACATGGCTCAAATTGGAATGTAGGGCAATAAACCCATTGGAGGAAACGCTGCAACTCATTAGAGTGGTTACAAAACTTAACACACCCAGTGAGTCCCAGTTCACAACCACAATTAGACTCCTTAATGTTTTCCCTAATATGGGATCCTCAATAGATTTGCTAATGGTGCCTCTGTGGGGGGTTAGGTGAGGGTACGGTTGAGTAGGGATGTTGAAAGCAGACAACTCTGTGCTCTCTCTATCACTCTATTGCCTTATTAGTGCTGAGGCAGCAGTGTGTGGACACAGGCAGCATGCTGAGCCCAGCACTACTGAAGCACAAAGACTTCAGGGCCCCAGGACACGAGATGAGCCAAAAACTGAGGAAAATGAGACTGAAAGAGTGAGTTTGAATGAGACAGAGACAAAGCAGGTATGACTGCACTAGCTCCAGTGTCACATGAGTGAGTTTGACAGGTGTCAGTCTAGAAGATCCCGCCCCCCTTCTCTGACATGCATTAAGATATTTCTGCACACTTGTGACGGCTCAGGCTCCCCAAAACACTCAGAGGACACTCAGTCCAGTGGACACTGGGGGACACGGTTTACTGTCAGGACCCGGAGGTTGCGTAGGTGCCTGATAGTTGGAGGTTAATGGAGAGATATGAGAGGCAGACAAAAGAGCCATGACAGCCTGAAAGTGACTTCTGAATGAGGGTACAGGTCAACACGCTAGTGTCAACTCAACACCTCCATTCAGCAGGTTGTTCGCCCAAACGATGAACTGTGTTAGCGGGTCAGTTGGTTTCATCAAGCCAAACTGCTGATTCAGCCCTGTGTTTAATTTGATTAAATGAAAATCTGCATGCAGCACAGCCCCAAAAGATGATTCGGTAAGCAAAGTATCATGCTTAATGGCTGTATAGACATAATCCCTCATCTGAGAGTGTATTTTAGAGTTGTAGTTGTATTATGAAAGTACAGTAGGACATCTAAACATATAAACATTATCTAAGGACTGGCAAGGGTGAGGTTACTTCTAACTGCACAATTGTGGTGATCCAACACAACATGCAGGGTCATGTGTTTAAGGACAGTGATGGAATACCCAAGTTGTCATATGCGCACAAGATTGCTGAGTGAAGTGGATTATAAATATAAAAGTTGAAATCTTAACTAACACGTTTAAGTAATTTATGAACGAGCAGTTGGGGCCAGTAAACATTTTCTTTTTAGTTAAAGTTTGAAAGTGTACCAGCCAATCAGGTGTTGTTTAACAGCAATTACACAAATGAGCAATTTTCATATACAGCTGAAACTAAATATAGTCAATATAGTCGATTATCCGCAGTAAGTCTGGTCCACAGTGTTCAAACATTGCCTACTTTGACAGCAAAAGGTCTTTTAACTGACAAGTACCAAAAAAAATGATGAACCATAGACTGTCATGGTCATTGCAAATGAAGATAAAAAATCTCTAAAAGGTTTGTACACTGCCAGAAAGATTGTTGAAATGGAATGCAATTATTTTTCCCACTACAGATACATACAAACCAATGCACCTGTGTAATCGGAAAGTTTATAGGCACTGTTCATAGGCACTAGTTCACATTATAGATAGCCAATGAGGTTGGAATCTTGTGAATCTGGAGTCTCTGAACAGCAAAATGGACTGCGTGGACCAGACCTCAGGTATCAGACCCCAAGGTCTGACCTCAGGACACTAATTGCTTCCAGGACTGTGTAGACTGGCCTGGACCAATGCACTACTTAAGCAAAACTAAACATCCAAACTCAAACATGAAGGCCTGTGGGTGTGAGACAAATTTTGCACATTTTGTTTTTCAAAACACACACTACTTGTAATTTCCTGTCTGCCCCCTCCTGTGACAGCATTTCAAAGCTCAATGAAGCATTAGAGTGTTAGAGGACACAGTGAGATATTGGAAAAACAATCCACTGACACTCCTGAAAGTTAAGTGTGCACATTTACCTAGACTGAGAAATGTGTGTAAGAATTATGTGTGCTTTTATGTATACAATCCACAAATGTATACGTGCATGTGTATGTGTGTGTGTGTGTGTGTATGTGTGTGTGTGTGTGTGTGTGTGTGTGTGTGTGTGTGTGGTGGATGTGTGCGTGTTGGTGGCGATAATCAGTTCCAGGCCCCCAAGGTTGACCAGTATCATTTCATTAGAGCAGAGGAACGAGTGCTGGGGCTTTGGTGAGATTAGGGCAGAGGGAGAAACTCTACCCCAGGCCCAGTTGCCCTGAAGAGGGCTGGCTGGGCAGTGGAGGAAGGGGCAGTGTGTGTTTGTATGTGTGTAATAAAGAGACAGACGGGGACAGAGTGGGGGGTGTTCAGGCGGATTATTAGTGGGAGGTTCAGCTGTTTATTATTCCAATTCTATCTCTAACAGCTGAAAATTGGAGAATTAGGCGGCAACCCTGAGCAACTTGAGGATCAATGAAGGCGGGTTAAATCCCGTGGCATGGCTCCACAACACACTGACAGCACTCACAGATACTGACGCAGCACATACACACACACACACACACACACACACACACACACACACACACACCACAGAGGTCATTCACAAAACTTAACAGACACATCAGATTTACCGCTCTGAAGTGATAAGACACTCACAGACTTCACAGGTCGATGAATAGCTTCACACTTCAGAGGTGGGTGAGCATTTGATAAACATAAGGCTGTGTTAGTTGGCTGCCAATAGCTTGAGGTTTCATTGAAATTCTATTGATTTTCCTCTTTAAAGAGAGAGCTAGGTGCCTGTGGAGCCTCAAAAACATAATCAAAACTCTTTATTTTGTATTTGTAACATTTACAAAGAAACTCTTTTCACCTTGCCTGCTCATCATGACTTGTGACCAGAGAGGAACTTCTAAGAACAAGTCGAACAATGTCCTCAGGTCAACATGTTGGAATGCAGGCTATCCACAGATTTTCTGTTACATACACTACTGCCATCAGCTTGTAGTGAGAGAGGGTCCGTGGTCACGCCCATGCATGTTGTTAATATGGACAGGGACATGTGACACTGGGAACTGGGAAACCTGAACTTTCTGTGCCATGTAGGCATGCAGTCTGAGGGTATGGAAACAGGTCTTTGGACATATGGAGGTCAAGGAGTTGAATTTAGAATTTAAATGGACTCCTAGCTGTTTCAAATTACAATATGCACAGGCATTCTGTTGTTTTGGTGTCTGATTTCTGTGCTGGGGTAGTAGAGAGGCCAACAGGTAGACAAACAAGGGGAGATAAAGGAGAAAAGGTGCTGACAAGACTAAATCCTGATCCAGTCTAACATTAACTCCAGATGTGGAGATCTTCCCTTTTATACCAGCTATGTGGATCAGTTACAATGTTGGCTGGCATTTGCTCTTATAGTTCTTAATGCCTCTTATGTTGATTAACAAAGAAAAGATCTAAAATCAAGGGCAAGGAAAAACAATTATGTAATGTAGATAGTGAGTGCTGCTTGTGGGATTATTCCCACTTGTTAACAGTGGATTAAAACCTATAATGTATACGTGCATGTGTGTGTGTGTGTGTGTGTGTGTGTGTGTGTGTGTGTGTGTGTGTGTGTGTGTGTGTGTGTGTGTGTGTGTGTGTGTGAGTGCCCATCCTTTGAACCTGCCATCTTTAAGCTGTAATTAAAGACAATGAGCTAATCCTATAGCTGCAGGATGTAACTCTAGTTATTATCAATAAGAAACTAAACGTGATTCAATCCACCTCAAACCTCTGCGCTCCACACACTTGTAATGCATGACAGCAAAATCTCCCTTAAATCTACAGAGGCGTGCTTCTAATTAAATTTTAAAAATCATCGGTATATGTAATGACATAAACTAGAGTCACATTCATCTTCATGTCCTATAAATGAGGGCAGGGTGATCAAAAATGATAACTGATGCAAAACAGAACCTTGCTTACTGAGGCAAGTTGTACGTTGACACTACAAGTCACTGACATTAATTTGCAAAAATGCTTACTTAATGAAGATGATTTCCTTAAATAATAGTATGCATTTATTCACTGTGAATAGGTCAGCTGCAAATTGCATGAATGTATTCATAATTTCAAATATCTTTCAATTGATTCCCTCTTTTGGCGTGAGGCTGAACAATGAGTCACAGGGCACAGTGCACTCTCAGCCAACTGTGCTGGTTGAAAAACTTTATCCTTGTAGTTTGTTTACAGAAGTGGTTGCAAAAAGCAAAAAGAAGCAGCACAGTGGCAAGCGGATACTGATACAATTTTAATGCTTCTCTGTTCCTTTGAATGTTAATGTGCAATTACAGTATCAATAAGAACTTATCACAGCTAAATGAGATAAACCTGGCTTGTTTTATATATATATATATATATATATTAGGGGTGTAAAGATAATCCGTTTTGGATCGGTTATCAGTCTGTGACCTATGCGATCCGAGTGCACCGGTCCATGGAGCCCCAAACAGTTCAAATGCGCTATGAACGGTTCGATGGCCCGGATTTATGGCCGCAAATCGGTTTCTGGCTCCACTGGTTCACATCATAGACTGTTTAAAGATATGTAATTTCAGCCGCTAGGGGTCTCTCGATCAAAACAATAACAACAGACGGAGTGTGATGACGGTGTGAAGTAGCAAGGGATCATGGGAGTTGTTGTCTTCGTTGTTAAATAATCAGCTTCACCGGGATGCGATTACTCCGGTGTTCATGGTTCAGGATGTTTTTACCGGGAGCCAAATTATCCGCAGAGGTCTCCTCCTCCCCAGAACAAACGGACCCGGTGATTACAGGTAAAAACACTGAATAAAGCAGTTTCACCTAAAAGATCAGTGTTTTTCTGACGATGTACGGCGACCCACGGACGTCAGATACAGGCTGTTAGCTGAGCTGCTGCTAACAATTGTTTGGTTTATTTCTCTTATAAGTTTACATTCAGACATTCGTCCGGTTTCTTCCGGGACCCAAATTATCCAGAGTGGACTCCTCTTCTCCAAAAACAAGCTTACACGCAGATTAAACTTGTTAAAATATTAATTAAAGCTGTTTTACATTAAAAACCAGTGTTTCTCTGACGATGTTTGATGACCACCAGACGGCTGTTTTGCCGAGCTGCTGCTAACACTTGTTCAGCTTATTTCTAATATAATAAACATTTAATCTATTTTGAAATTTCATTTCTTTTTTTCTCTTTCTTCTCAGTAACAAAGCTTGGGAGATAAGTTGTCAATTTGTATTGAATCGAACCGAACCGGACTGGATTGAATCGAATCGTACTGAATCGTTTAGTATTTTTTATTAATCGTCCCTGAATCGGATCATAGGCTGTGAATCGAGATCGAATCGGACTGTTTCGTGAGTAAAAGGTTCACACCCCTAATATATATATATATATATATATATATATATATATATATCATATAAAGGTGCAGTGTGTAGAATTTAGAGGCATATAGCAGAATGGACTTGGGAGAAGTGGAATATAATATCAGTTTTTCCTCTATATTCACTCAGCAGCAACATGCCAGAATCCTTCCTCTCCTCATTCTTCATCTACGTGAAAGGTACTATTATAAGAGTGGCGTAGCTCCTTTAGGGCAGTGTGTAATGAACAAGCAGAAAAGTGATGTGAATGCGAGAAGAATAGAGGAAAAGGTTAGCAGTAAATTACCAAGCTGCAGTGCTGCAGCTTCTCAAGACCAAGAAAAGTCTTGTCTGTTGTTCTCCAACTGCTGGAAAAGTGAACTTAGCTCCAAAGTTAGCAACAATGGCTTAGCCTAGACTGACCAGGCTCACTAAGGTGGACCAGCAATTCTATTTTTAGTGTCAATCTCTGCCTCTCTGATCTAGAGAATAGAGAAATGTCCAGCTGCTGAGTCCCTTTATATCTACATAGGGAGCGGGTGCTCTTCCACAGAACCTGCCATGTTTCTACAGTAGCCCAGAGCAGACAAACCAAACACTGGCTCTAGTGAGGGCTTTCGGCATTTTTTCTGAGTTTTGCAGCCACCGCAGGTTCTCCACCCTACACACTTGGAAGAGGAGCGTGAGGAGAGAGGTATTCAGTTGGTAACAATCTGCAATCTCAATGCGAGATGCAACTAAATCCTACGCACTGGTCCTTTAATTATGACTCAATCACCATCCTCTCTAACCAGCAGCTATTGATAGATGTGTTTGTGGTGGAAAAGACTCTAGAAAATTGATTGAAAATTGATTTAATTTTGAAAAGACAATTCATATATGCAGGGCAGGCATGAGGGAAATCAATGTTTGCCATCTGCATGCAAAATAGAAGAGTAGATGTGAGTGAGTACATCTAGTGACACCATGACTTCACTGGGAGGAAATATGCATGCATGTTTGAATGTAATAAAGAGACAAGCTCACATACACACAGCTCTAGATAAGATAGGAACGCAGGAAAAATCATGTGAGGTGTAACAACTCAAAATTTCTTTAAACTCTGCCTTCTTTAATTTTGTTGGCCAAGTGTTTGATGTAGTATTTTCTCTGTTCGGAATTGGAGGACCAGTCAGGCTTAACCTCAGGAAAGGGAATTAGTTTTCCCTTATGTGATTGTCACAGACTGCAATAGTTCTTGTTGGTCTATTGGTCCCTCTATTTTCTCCTCCATCAACAGAGGTTGGTAGGGAGCTAATGGCTATTCTCCACTCCTTATTAAATCTTTTCTCCAGGGTCTAACTCGTGCCCAGTGTTCAGGGAAACAGGGGCAACAGAGCGGGGCATGGCTCACCGGGGTGTCTTTTCTAAAGTGTCCAGCCTGTTGGAGAGGACCTGGACAAAGCAGGAGCCTGGTGAAAGCTGCCTGTTGTCCACCTAATCCTAGCTATGGCCCCGTCTCCATTGACAACGTGAACCCAAACAATGGTCTCTTTCAAGAGTCGTTTTCTTCACTGACACACTGACATAGCAACAATAGAAGAAGACACTCAAGGAATGGAAAGCCTTGTCCATGATCACACATGTGCTTTCTTCACAAATGATACAGGAAGAAAACTACATCTGTAAATTACTGTCTAAAATAAATTGTTTACCTCTAAGAAGCTCTGGGAGCAGAAATGTGAAGCCACAGGCTCATAAGATCACACATAAGTCTTCCATATTTTCACTGATGAATGCAATAAGCAGAAGCCCAGCATAGCCAGTTGTACCAGACCAAAGGGTGAAATAGGCTTCATCGTGTGGTCTGGTATAAAATGATTTCACTTCTTCGAGATCAGCTTTTCTCGCTGTGCTTTTTCCTTTCCTTTGAGCACAATTGCTGACCAACAGAAAGGGAAGATGAATGCTTCCATTTCAGATACCGAGGCCCCCTTCTCTCATCTTCTTCGATCCAGATTTCACATTAAACTTGTAATAGCATACGACCCTGCAAGGCACGATTCTCATTCAGGTGGGCCATGTTATATGAATGAGATTTGGTGAAATGCCAATATTTATGCACATACATTCACATTCTGTGGCTTTCTCATCATTGCCATCTACTTCAGTACTAAAGGAAGAGCAGCTGTCATTTGATACATCAAATTATACTGAGGAATACACAAGCATGTGCATGTGCACACACACTCACAAACACTAAAGCCACTGCACACTGCAGCCACAAAACGTGTAACCGCACAACACTGCCCAGACATTGGTTAGCCTGTAATAAGCTCTCCACTGCTCTGTGCAGCACCAGCTGGCTGCCCAGCTACAGCTACAGTTGTTGGGAAGGTCATCTGTCAGAGAATGAACTAGGCTGTGGCTGTTTGGCATCCCCACAAGGTCTGCAGAGAAAGGAGAGGCGTCTCTGAAGGACACTTTCCCTCCTCTCCTGTGCTCTAATTCAATCGTTCTGACAGGATAGCGGTGTCCCAGTGTCTGCCAGCCCAGTAATCTTTGTGTAATTGAGTTCCCAATCAGCCATCCATCAATAATGCATTTGGTTCCATGAAGGAAGAGACGACCACACTGCTCCGGCCCTCTGCATGAAGGAAGGAGACAGGATTCTGCCGCGACTGACCAGAACGATCTATTACTTCCTGGAGATAAAATCCACACTCACCAGCCTCTCTGGCTTGTATCACTCCCAAACACCAGCTACTTTGAAATGGGATAATGTTATATCAGACAGTATCATGGTGGTGGGTGGTTTGCAAGAATGTAAAAAATTGTTGTTAAAGACAAACAGATATGTTCTGGAGTCAGCCCACACATCAATGTTACAAACATCACAACACAATGGTGCTTTCAGGCCAGTGATTCAGTGCTTTCAGCAATGTGTTGTGTGGTTGGGTGATGGAACAGATTCAAAGAAAATGTCATAAGACATCAGATAGATATTGAATCACGTTTATTAAGCATCTCTTATGGTGTTTTGTAAAGCTTTCTTGAAACACAGCATCTCCATAAAAGCACACACAAACAGCTTCAAAGTCCACCCACATACTCCTCACTTTTCAATTGGCAGTGCATGCCAACCCATCAATTAGTGACTAAGACCATGGTCCTCCAAGGTTAAACTGTACAGCTGTCTGAATGATTTTCAATTACACAGCCAGGAAGCCCCCGACAGCTCACTGGCTCCCACCTCCCTCTCTGGTCTCACAGGGTCATTTATAATACCGAACACCTTCCATAGATAATTGTGTATCACCACCTTCCTTCCCTTTCCTCTTTAGTGTTATTTCCATTTTCAATTTCCAATCTTGGAGCACCTGGTATCCCCTTTCGAAGACTCAGTTTGTTGCTCCCTTCGTGTTATGAATAAACTGCTTTTGATGGAACATTTTGATCAAAGAAATCTCTGTCGAGTAGCGATATATAAGTATTATTAGACCTTTGATAGATGTAATTGAAGCAAGATTTAGTCTCAGAAAACCGTCCACTTTTGATTATATTTTAAATTCCAGTTGCCATTCTTTTTAATTTATGAAATCACAAATAATTTGTGATCATCTGCTGTTCTCCACATCTTGGTTACATCATGCTCCCTGGATGCCTGTTGTGCTGTCCCTTTACCCTTGGGTCCGCCAGATTAATGGCTCATTTAAGTCCCCATTATATTACATTAGCCCATTCAGTGTGCGCATACTGTACACTCCCCAGCAAATAAATCACATCATGAAAATATTAATCAATCTCAATAAGTGACTACACATAATCTGTTTGATGTTAAAGACTATGACAAAGGTTTATACTGAGAGCAGCAAATTACTGTCACTCACAGGGACAGACTGACTCTAATAGCTCTGGTGCTATTGAAGCTATTGGCTTATCATAGAAATTAGTCTATGAAGCTAAGAGAGGGAGAATATTCTTGCTACCTGCTACCTTTTTTCACAACCTGAAACTCAAGAATATCAGCACAAGGGTGTATTACAGTAGTCAGTTTTCTGAGCTGATTCCTGTGGTTGGCTGGTTGGGCCAAAAGTCACAAAATGCCACAAAACAGTGCTGCTTCCCCAAGCAATTTTAGAAAAACGATTTTGTGCTGTATAATAGTGTGACAGTGTGAGTTCAAGAAAATCCTGTGAATTGCAGGCATGGAAAAGGCATGTGGTTCACACCACACACCAACACACACAACAACTCTGTTCCCAGCTGGAGGTTAATTCAATCCAACACGTTCCATTTTGAGGCTGCTGTCAGGCTCAGGTTTGCAGTGTGACATTGTGAGGGAAAGGTAATTACATTTTGGTCCAGTCTGGCAACTCAGCGTCTATTCAGAGGGTGCTGTCAGTGCCCTCCTCCTATAGACCAGAGCCACCAGAGGAATGTCCAGCTCTGGACACACTAATGTGAACAAACAACTCAGCAGTAGACTTGTTTAATCTACAAAAAAATTAATGACTCTGTTATGTTTCATGTTAGATATCAGAGGCTTTACATGTTACTTCAAGTCATTAACTACTGAAGAAATATAAAATATTAAGCTCTGAAGTTTATCTGATAACTCACAAATTTACTTTTGGACAACTCCAGATTTAAATTTAAAAAATCAAAACTATTCTAAGTTAAAGAACCAGTGTGTAGGATTTAGTGACATCTAATGGTGAGATTGCAGAATGTGGGGGAATCTACGGGGACCACAAAACTCACAAAAAACACCAAAGGCCCTGTCTAGAGCCAGTGTTTTGTTTGTCCATTCTGAGCTACTGTAGAAACATGGTGGTGCAACATGGAAGAGGACCTGCTCCCTATGTGGATATAAAGGGCTCATTCTAAGGTAACAAAAACACAACTTTTCAGGTAATTATCCACTAATTAAAACACACTTATGAATATCATATTCCGTTTATGCCAAGCCTGTTCTACTAGATGCCACTAAAGTCTACACACTGCACCTTTAAGTGAAAATCGGAAATGAATGCAGTAATCCAGGCTGCTTGGCTCCATATCAGTTTCCAACTGGCAGGCTGTAAGAGACATGAGCCTTTGAGACAGCTCCTCTGCAGTTAGTAGTCACAAGTTGTGAAACAGATCTATCTCATGACAGAAAGTGATTTTGCTTTAGATAGCTGAATACCATTTTGTATTTACTTTTAAATGTCTTTTTTGGGAAATGTGGCAGCATGTCAGAACAAATGAGAGAATGCTTCACATCACATGTGACAGTCCTCCTTGGACACTGTATGTAATTATTTAACAATGAAATGTATCTGTGCTGTAAGTCAAAGGCTGTGGGCTTTGAAGTAGAAATGAAACACACCCATCTGCACCTGACCACAAAACTTCATGATAGATTTACAGCTTTGCTGATGCTCTCAGTTCATGTATGGTCATGTTGTACTTGTCCATTGTGTACTATTGATCAGGCTCTGGTGAAACTTGTGACTAAAGCTTAGTCCTATCCCAGCAGAATAAATCACAGTATTGACCCTGTGCTTATCAATAAAGGTAATGACAAACATCTGGCCCCACCTTTAATGGAATCGACAGAGTCTTCCTGGCAGCAGCCCAGCATTGGCCACACATAGATTGCCTTGATCTTTCCAGTGGGAACCCACTCTTAGTATGCAAATGAGAGGGGAGAAATGCAATCGCCATCTAAAGCTAAGCAGTACTCCTATTGAATAAGGAGCTGAAAATCTCCATATACACCGAAGGAAAACCTCAGAATGTCTGCTGACAATACGCCTGTTTAGACTGACTAAGATTTATTCTGTCAAGGATCTCTGACACAGTGTATCTATGTCAATGGAGGAATAAGTGAGGAGATCAAATCAATGGTCACTTCACTAAGGTCCAGAGGTGCTGAGCTGGACTTTTGGAGCGGCCTGCAGAGGCAGCACTCTGTCCTGTGTGTCTTGGGTGTGTCAAGCCTGGATCTACACAGGATATCTTATTATTAGGGCCAAGGGTCTTCTGTAACAATATGCTCCCATATATGAACATGTCTGACTCTAGTAACAGAAACACAGGCTCAGATAGGAGTGTTGCTATGGCGTTATTTGTGTAAAAGAGTCACATTGTCCTTTTAACCTTGGGATCGATGAGAGAAGGAATAGATGTCTCTGTTTTTTTCTTCTTATATGTAGAGTGTGTGGATGAGGCCACACAGAAATTCATCATATTGAAGGGACAGCGACACAAAGCAGGTTGATACCCCGCAGCCCAGTTAGTTAGTTCAGTTAGTTCACTGCAGGTGTCAATCAAATGGAATATGCTCAGCAGACTAATAGTGAATGACACAGAATTGCACTCTATCGACAGTATTGAATTCTTAAAGGTACCACAACAGCAAGCAATTACAGCTCTCTATCACATACAATTTGAAATAACATCATTTTGCTCTAATAGAAATGCTACATCTGACATTTTCCTTCATAGATTGAATGACAACACAATGATTTGATGTGTCACACAACAAGAAAAGGGTTGTACCTTCTGTAATGTTGTATTTATGCTAAACAAAATAGGCAAAGTTTAAAGATGTAGGTGTATAAACAACAAAGATGGGTTGTATGTGTCAAAATGGAATGATATAACATAAATATAACAACGACATCCAACATTATCCAATGAGACAAGAGCCAGTGAAATTTTATCAGCACATCATAAAATTCAGTCATGTGTCTCCAGGTTTCCATCATCAGTTCTTTTGGGTTTCCACTTCATTTAGTGGATGGGCTATAGTCCAATAAGTGAGTGACTCATAAAGTAGGGATGTGCACACACAACACACAGAACGAAAAACGTAAACATTTACTAGAACAATTTCATTATGAGAGGCTTTAGGGGAAGCTGTGGCTGAGATCACCTCATTCGAAGCTGAGGAGACATACCTACATGTGCAATATAACACCTGCAGATAAATACACAGTATGAATTTTCCAAATTACAGTTAATTCAAATTTCTAAAAGTTAGCTTGGCACAAAAACACACCATTGAGCTCAGCCTGATCGTAAATACAAATGGAAATAAACCACAGTAGGAGTTCATAAGGTCACAGATTATTGTAGAATGAAAAGGCAAAGATCAAAAATGTTTGCGCCATGCCTCCAAAATCAAACTTCAACTGTCAAGTTTATTGTTTTACAGGTAGTATATTACATTTGTCTCTGGGATAATAGGACAATCATTAACTGGAACCAAAAATAAAATCTAAAAACTATGGTTCACTAAGGTTTTGAAAGTTACAACTACAACTAAAAATGTCTACCTCCAAAAATTAAAACTTGAGGAGAATCACCTCTGGTTGGTTTGCAAGTGAAGTATAATTGTTTGACTGAGTAGATAAACAGCTCCAAACTCAGGGTGAATTTTTGTCATCATTTTGTGTGACTTTTTTTTTTCATTTACGGTAAGGTGAGGCAGCCCTGAACCTTTCAATTCCCCGCCAATCCTGTTACTGCCGGGATTTGTTCTGCTACCCCTATAAAAGATTAGTCCTCGAGGAGAAAGAATGGACTTGATTAGCTAGACAGCAATTTAATGGGATTGTCAGAGGGCCTACAATAAATCAGCTTTTGTGATTAAATGGGATCTCCAGTAAAAGTTGTACGTCTCCAAATCAATAACTATTGAATGTTTCTCCCTTTGTTCCAGGCGAAGGTAAAAAAAAAAAAAAAAAGAAAAAGAAAGAAAAAAAGAAAAAGAAGAAGAAGAAGAAAGAAAAAGCAAGAGAAACAAAGCTGAAATTTCCGGTGGGCTAATGACCCTGCAGCCAGTAGTGAGAAGCAGCTTACACGTTCAGCGGGGAGGTGGAGAGAGAGGGCAAAGAGCCACTCAGCCTGGAGACGAAAGGGGAGTAAGAAAGAGAGATGGACAAAGAGATTTGTATTTAGAGTAAAGAACAAAGCATCAGGGAATAGTTGGGGCATTAAGTAAAAGCAAATGGACTTAAGCAAAGGCGGATGTATACCTATAATTCGACTTGTACTGTAAAAGCTCTAGGCATCTGTATAATGGCTAACCACAGACAGCACTGTACTCCTTTCTCTGTCTGTCTCTGTCCGTGTGTTTTAAGGGATATGAGTCAGGTCAAAGAGATAGACTCCATGTGTATCTCTCATTGTGATTGAACACTTGGAGGAAGAGCTGGGCTTTGTCTATTAGTGGGAAATAAAACAGTGTGGAGGCACAGAGTCTCCAGCCAGCCCCTGACCCTGAGCACTGTTTGAGAGTTGCCCCAGTCAATTAAGCAGCCGAGCTCTGATTCTTCCATACATATTAACCACCAAACACCAGCTAGTGCCCATAGATCATCACACCAGGTTAAATAGAAAATATTATTGACCAACGGGTGTTTTTTCTGGCTAAATAGTTATGGGATTTGGATTTTGCAGTGTTGGTATCATAAGGTTAAAAGATTTATTGACGCTCTGAGGCAAATTGTGCGTTTTTGCAAAAATACAAAAAACAGGACATTCATCAAAGCATAACAAACGCTCATATAACAAAACACCTTCACATTGCATAAAATGGATGACTGTGCTCCATGAAAATGACCACTTTTTTGTCTTTCTTGCGTAGTGCTGGTTCAAGTCCGCTAACTAGCTATAGGTCTGTGGCACTGCTCTGTATCTCGGGTGCTGTGTGCAGTGCTAAGCTCTGACTCACCCCTCCACTTCACACATCACATCAGATCAGAGGGTTAGAAGAGCGTTCCAGGTCCTACCAGCCCGCTCTACATTCCTGCTGCTTTGATACTGGGGGGGCTCCCCCGTGTCTGTCCATCATCATCGTTTCCCCTCTCCTCCACCTCCAAACCTCCTCTAATCCCCCCCCCCCCCCCCCCCCCCCCCCCCACACACACACACACACAGACCACCACACTCTCTGTCTATCCTCCCCCAGCTCCGAGGAATTCTCCAGCTCTGGACAATGTTTCATTTCTTCACAGGCCACATCCTTGATAGCTTAATAGCCCCTGCAAAGAGGAGAGTGTGCACTGAGAGACAGGGAGCTTTTAAGTCTTATCCTCCATATTTAAGTCATTCAGACTGAGCTTCAAGACTGTTGTCAGTTGAATGTTGTGGGCCTGCTTGTCACAATGACACAATGCGGGATAGCATGCTCTGTTTATGAAAGGTGTATGTTGGCTACCTTTCCATTCGCATCAGTATTATTGTACCTTTCACAGGCTGCAGCTACCAACACAAGGCCAGCGCACAAAGGGAGGGCAGCCTTGAGAATTGTCCAATACAATCATAATCAGACTCAATTCCATCTCCCTATTCATCTCTGATTCTTTTTTCCCCATTTTATTTATTCATTTTACACAAAATGCAGCAAAAAGATGGTTTTGACAATCAGTATGCTGTTATGAGCCAACATAAAATAAAATAACAGTACTAGCAGTAAGCAGTATTAATAATAATAATTACATAAAATATTACATCAAGAAGGGACAGGTGAAACAAAAGCAAAATATGAGGGGGAAAAGAAAGGAAAATAAAGAAACAAATTAGTAAAAAATTTCTAATAATAATAATAACAGAGAGTCAGTGTTGTCAGTCAGTAGCACACTGTGCATGCTGTGCAGGATTATGCAGGGGTCAGATCTCACATTATCTATGAAGGGAAGAAGCAGGTTCTACCGGTAGGCTATATCCTCCAACCTTAGTTAGGTGGAAAGTTAACCCTTTTGACATAACAGGGAGCCACACTTGCAGGATCTTGCTGGATGAGCCCTTTAGACTGAGTCTAATTTATTTCAATTTAAGGAAGTAAAGAATATCTGTAATTAATATGAAACTGAACAGGAAATTTTTTGGCCTTCCAGTTAAGTAATATCAGTTGTCTTGCCAGCAGGGTTACAAAGGCTACAGTGTGTTAACCTGAAATGCCAGATGGTTTGTTACACAGAACCATCTGAGAAGTTGTCCTTGGAAACTGTTTGGAAAAGGGCATGCATTTTCAAAAAATACTTGGCAGGTGATTGCATGAACCATCTGTCTATCACTACCTTACCTTGCGAGGCAGCTGGATTTGCAAGATCTCACAAGAATCCTCATGGGATGCTGACTGGTCCGCACACAAGTGCATAACTTGAAGCCTGACGAGATGGATTCTCATGTGATCTTGTGATATCGTGATCTCACGACTCCAGCTGCCCTGAAAGGTAAATAGTGTGTTTCTTAGATGCAGACAGAGAGGACAAGTGACAGATACTGTATGAAGCTGTTGATTTGGTGCAACCCTTTCTCTGGGATAGTGTTAAAAAATTGTATCCAGTAGTTACTCAGTTACTAGTTACTAGTTACTGTGTGTGTGTGTGTGTGTGTGTGCGTGTGTGTGTGTGTGTGTGTGTGTGTGTGTCTGTGTCTGTGTCTGTGTCTGTGTCTGTGTGTGTACAACTGAAAAAACAAGTTTGCACACGTAATATATGTTATAAAGAGTTACATTCTTTGGGATGGGATAAGCTGCCAAACACGTCTTACATGTTGCACATTCAGTTTTTACCTCTGATTCTCATTGAGACACAGCAGTTCTGCTCTTTGTCAATGCCATTTCACTACCTTTCACTTTGACATCATCACAAGTGTAAACACCATCAATGTGGCCCTCTGCAATTTGAAGGTCTGTTCATTTTCTAGGCTGAAAGCACACACAGAGAGCGGCCATGCAAACACTGATCTTTCCATCTGACAGTAAGTGTTTTGTTGTGCTTGGAAAGGAACGAAAATCTCTGTAGCGTCTTGCAACTAAATCGTCTTTCACAGCTGAAAATGTGAAAATACAAATTTGAACAGTTACAAAGATAAAGTAATGATATATCGATTTATTTCTTTTGCTCTTGTGTGGTACAACTCTCATAAAGCAAAACATCTCAAATGTATCACTCTGTCCTTTGTCCACCCACACATCCAACTATTTTCTAGACCAGTGGATCTCAGTCCTTAACCTGAAATACCACAGTTCTGCTATTTTCCGGTCTTACAATCTAATCAAGGACTGATATACACTTACTTTACTGAGTGAATGCTTTGAGAACCAATGTTCGAGATGATTATCTAGGAGGCACACAGAGCAGCTCAGACGTCATTTTCCTTTGTAGTGTCCTGCAGCACTTACTAAAAGGCATCACTGTGCTCCTGGGCCAACTGAATGATGTAGTCTTTGTATGTCGTGGGCCTCATATCAAACAGCCACGCCTTGAACAAATCCAGTAGGGTGCACCTGGGTGGCATCTGTACCATCTGTCCAAACAACCTCTGCAAGATTCAACAAGACCAATATAACTGGGTGATCAAGACCTCAAAGGACAATTGTAGGATGTAGAACTAGAGAAGGATAGTCTGGAGTGCAATGACTCCTAAGCATAGCGCAGGGGCACAGCAGCCTGGAAGTTCAGTCCAGTTATTTACCTATTATAGTTTGCTGTAAAATTTGCACAACTTCACAATTGGCATCAGGATAATAAACTGCAAACATAATGGCACCTGTAAAATAAATCTAAATAGCTAAGAAAACTCCCTCATAGTGCAAATTAGATGGAGAACGGTACAGATTTAAGTCGAATTAAGTGGGGCATTTGAGCTTAACACAGTAGTTTGGCATTGTGTAACACATAAACAAGAGGATTCAAAATGAAAGAGAAAGCAAAACAAAGACAATTGGTAGGTGTTTCTCAAAGATGGTTAGAAAACAGCTGGAGCACTGTGGCCGGCCACTGACCTTCAGGTGCTGTTTGAGGGACAAGTCCATGATGCCGCTTTTACAGCCAACCACCCCCCCTCTCTCTCTCTGCCTCGATCTGTAATAGCATGGCTTATAGTCATTTGCAGCTAAAGGACATTTTATGACAGCCATAGCTATGATTGTGGACCAGGCCATTGGAAGCAGCCATGGCTGAATACATACAACAAGGTGCAGGCTGACCCTGAACCAGCCCCCACACACAATTGCCTCAACCACGCAGCAGAAGAGCGAGGGCTGGCGGACAGGCAATATTATGGCAGGAGAGGTAGGAGTGTGGGTTAATCTCAGGTGTTGTGAGCAGGTTTTAATATAGATGGTCAGTGAGGATGTGATAGAGGATAATTGCTTCTGGGGTTGTCACAGATGGTGCTGGTTGATCTGTTAACTATGGTCAGGCCAGAGCTCTGTCAAGGACATTTTTACTGTTCTGATCTCCTTATCTCACCCTCACAATGTCAATCAGTACTAGTCCTGCAGATGTATGACTTTATGTGTGGTTCATACCATCTTCTGTATTATTTTTATTGCAATATAGCATTTACAGTCTCATGGAGGGACTGATATTCTCATCTAAAGAAAGAGGCCATCGTGCTCAACAACAATTCTTAAAAAACAGCAACACTTCTGTACAAAAACTGTACACACTGTTGTGACTTGACAGTTGTCACACTAACAGATACATATTCAGCATAATAGCAAGAGTAGAAAGTAGGGAAACAATATCAAATATGGAATTAGACAATATCACCTTTTTTGTATAGACCTAACCAGTTCTACTTCATCTTTACAGTTTTCTCAGATGAAATCACACTTACACAAAGACAAAACAACAGCAGAAAAGCCTGCACACACAGAAACAAAGAAAGAAAGCAAGAGTGACAGGGAGCAGCAGCAGAATGATAGAGGTCTGCGCTTGCCTCTCATCAGAGCTATTCCAAGCAGCCGCCCTGTCAGAACACGCCCCAGATGAGGTCTCTCAAGGCGGAGAGAGAGCTGTCATAACAGGACGCCTAGAGGGCCGCTCGATCACACAGACAGCTCTGAGAGGTGTTAGACACACACACAGGACCTGTCTGCATGTGAGTGGTCCTGGTTGTAGCCACGGAGGACAGCCCTGCTGACAGACAGCCATCATTCAGTGGCCTTTATCTTTCTCTCTCTATCTCTTTTCCCATTCTTTCTTTCTCTTGTTTTCTCCTTCCTTCAAGAGAGCACCGGGAGGGAGAGAGCACCACTGACAGGTTTACTTAAATATTTATGCTGACAGGGAAAAGAGAAGAATGTTATCTCCAACAAGACAAGCTTCCATAACAACACATGCTCTGACTAAGCCACACACATGAAACATTTACTTCCTAAAACCCCTAAACCTCCTCTTAGAGCTAGTTAAAAAAGTATGTGCACCAGTGAAAAGATTGGGAACCCAGATAAGATGGCTCCAAATGCATGTAGCTGCTTTCATCGGGTGTTGTGAATATGAATATGATCTACATATGTGATAAAATAACTGCAAAAATGTCAAGGAAGGAATCATGACACTAATAAAATTTAAAAACACACCTCCCAGATCCTCTCTCCAACCACATTAAATGACCTGCACCACATTCAGGCACACTCCATCCTATTCAACTCTTTGAGTCCAGTTACAGAACACAGATGGACTGGTGTTGTTACAGTGTGCTGGGCCCCGGGGACATGTGCGCGAGAATGAGGCAGTGCTGTACACAGATGCCACATCTCATGTGATGCACATCCCATTAAAGGAGGGTGGACAGCTCCTCCAATCAACAGATCACCTTTTCAAACAGCCCTTTGTTCCCCGACCCCCAGCAGCTGGCAGCAATTAGCTGGCAGGACAGAACACAGCACTCCAGCTTGCCAGTCAGTCCATTATGGTGCTGGGTGAAGCATGGGAGTGGAATCCAAAGCGCTGGGGGCTGTAAATTAGATCTGTGATAGATGTTGTGGAATCTGTACTCCCACACACTATGCACCTAACTTGGCAACTTTACAAGACTAGTCATACCTAAAGCAGGGCAACACACATGTTTAGTCAGCCCAAATTATGCCATAGGGGAATTTGTGCATACCAACTTGGAATACTGTGTTCCTACACAACAGGTTTTTGCTTTGTCAAGTTGACACAACAAAGGTGATGAGTTCAGTGGACTTCTAAGTTTCCCCTTGAAAAGTCTTGTTGCTGACAGCAATAATAAATTGTAATCTGACTAATCAATTGAAGACCAGCTTGAACCCCTTAAGTCCTTAAGAATGAGAGGCTGGGGAAAAAATCAATTTGCAATTTACATCAGGCTGATGAGTGTTGAAAACACTAAGAAATGGACAGCTCCAAGGATCCAAGTATAATTACATCCGAGTCAGTTCAGAGCTGTGTCTCTAACATCATCATGGGTTCGAGAATCAATGGTACTGAGCAGAACTCATGATACGTAAACTCCTGTCATTCATGTGCAACACTCTCCCAGGTATCACACAGAGGAAGTGATTTGTGTCGCATCAATGGGCAGTAAGTGTGTGATGACAACCTCTTAGTGGCCTGGCTTCCTGGAAACATGGCTACCTGGCTGACATACAATGAGGCTGATGGGAAGAGGATACCATTGACGTTAAGGAACATATTGAACCAGGATGGTCTCAGGTGCCAGAGGCTATCGCCATGTTGTGCTGAAGCCAATGGATTCACATGTGACGAAATCAGATCTGTGGAGGTGCTAGGAGAGCGCTGGACTGTGAGGCTTTTATTTTGTTCCCGTATGCAGGACCAGGTGTGCAGGAATCATTTCCATCCACTGTCCATTTCTCACTTGTTCATTCAAACACACACACACACAGAGCACATAAAAACAGTCTCCACACACTCATGCAAAGAGCACAGCGCGCAGCCAGAGACAGAGCCAAAAGTCATAATGAAAAACAGAAGCAGAGGGAGGTGAATGAATAGTCGCGGTTTCAACTATGTTTTGTAGTGGAGACAGAAAGAAGAGGCAGAAAAAGGAGCAGGCTCGAAGGGTTAAACGTTGGCAAAAAGCGGGGAGGGGACAAAAGGCCCATTGTAAGGGCCAGAAGTGTCCCCGGAAAGGAGGGGAGAGAAAAGAAAGCCACCACTGGCTGGTCCCCCGGACCTATTGTAAGCGAAGGGGAGTGCAGCCACGCATGACAGATGTCCCTGGCCATTGTTTCCCCAGCAGCCTCCTCTCTGCCTCCTGCTTCGGCGCTGGAATTCCATGAGACGGCCTCCGCCTGTGAGAGTCGTTCAACACGCCTCGCCTCGCGCTCCCCACTGCCATCCTGGCCGTGCGCAGTGGGCACATACGGAGGCTCTCAAGGTGGGGATGGGGCTACAATTCTGCCAGAAGTTATCCTTAATGCACAGTGCTGTTTCCACTGGCCCGTCATTTATGGTTCTAATGCACATGCCAAGACATGTGCATTAGAGTGTGTATGAACATATACTCATTACATGAGACAGAGTAGCTTTATGCATGCACAAAAAAGAAATCCACTGGTACTACACAAGGCACCAAGACCACTACATGAAATCTGACATTCACCAACTAAAAAATCAATAATGATAAGATCAATTGCATTTCTAATCATCTGAATGAGTTCAAAAAACAGCACTCACATTTTATTTTACCCTGAGGGCTGTGAAGCAAAAGCAATTACTAAAGTGTTAAGTGAAGCACAGGTGAAAGCCATTCGCAACATAAAGAGTTGAGGTAAGCTGTTTTTACAAAACAGTGACGTTTTGCATTCCCTATTCAGCAGCCCACCATGTGGCAGACCTACAGAGGCGGCTTGTCGGGCTGTCAGTCACAGCAACAGTGTGCCAGTGGGAAGTGAGCGCAACAATGGCCCTGTCTGGTTAATGGGTGAGAGAAATAGCAGACAATCCTTTATTTCTATGCCTTACTACCACACTGTCTGTTCTATGTCCCATTCTTCTCTCAGTCTGAACCACATTCGACCGACACTCTCTCACTCAGTCTCCAATCAGTTACCCCACCCCCGCCCGCCTGTTAACATTCATTTCAAACGCACACACCACACACACACTCGCATTCCAATGCAAAAGCACGAGAGAGTGACAGAGAGAGAGAGAGATCTCTAAACAGAGTGGAAAATCTTTTTGAAAGCAATGAATGTTTACCAGATGGATCAATGACTGGCTGTTAAATCATTTGGTGAATTATAACAGTGCTGAGACGCACCTCCTGGTAACTCTGTGCTCTACTGTCCAGAGCCCTGCCACCCTGATCCCAAACTTTACACTGCATCAGCACAAAACCACCAACTATGCTTCCCTTCCGGGTCATCACGGACAATACAAAACTTCCACATATAGGAAAATTATTCTACATGCTGCCTTCTAACAATGTTACACGGCTACACATAATTTCAGGTTTGTTTTTTTTTTTTTACTTTTTAGGGGCAACAAGATACCAACAAGAGAATCTCAATTTAATAGTAGAACTATAGTATCCAATAACAAGAACTATACTACCAGTCATACCTATGTATGACTCTTCTCACAGGTGGCAAGTAACTAATTAACCAATTAAATAATGTATTTTTCTCTCTTCTCTGTTTAGGAATACTGAACATTAACCAATAGGTGACTATACAATTATTTATCATGCCAGGGTTTATATTGTGACCATATCCCTACATTTTTATCAGTGCAGATAATTTATGTGGGTTTGAACAGTGCTAATACTGTATAGGATATATATATATAGGGAGTAGAGGCCTGAGACAACAGATCAAAAACATAGATCATGGAAATATAAGTCAAAACCACAATAAGTCAATAATTACATATGGAATTAAACCTAACCTAAGTTATATATTCATTTATTCAATTATGTTACCTTCTCAGAGATTGAATTATGGTTATCTTATGATATGTAGTAATATGTATGTATGCATATGGGTATATACTGTATATGTGTTGGTATGTATTGTATATGTGTATATATGAGCATGTTTTATTCTTTTTATTTACTTATATTATTTCTTTGAATGTGTTTTTTTGTTTGTTTGTTTTTTGTTTTTGTTTTAATAAATATTAGTACTCTTTACTGTACTTGCTGTTATTCTTACTATAATTGAGTAGCGTTTTCACATTAGTACATTCTAAAATCAATAACTTTAGCTATGTACCAAACTACTTTTAGAAAGGCAAGAATCAATGGCATATAGCTATACTTATATTGTAACTACTATACAGTATTTTATTCAAAATTCATTTTGATTTGAACCTCTTTTCATCCACAAGACAGTCTTTGATAAAGTTTTGTTTTTTATAATGATCACAGATGTGGAAAGTACTGCTGAAATGGAGAAGAATGGTGGTGTATGGTTATGGTTATAATATGATGCCACACTAGTATTTTCATATGGAGGATAAGAAAACACAAGCAAACAAAAGAAACATCTTGTGTATGTTTTTTCTTAAACACTGATAGCCACCATACTTTCACAGCAGCACAGTAGGAGAATTAGTTAGAGTTGATTTTAAAGGAAATACTTTCTTCAATCATTTTCATACAAAACATTTTTTCATGTGTTTAATATTTAAGTGATAAAGTTACAGTGATTTTTCTTGTAGAAAGATTATCCACTGGCCTTTTCACCTCTCAGCGCTGCAAACAGATCTGTTTTGTGTCAGTCCTGTTGTTCCATAGTGTTTGAAACTCTTTATCCCTGAAGCTCTTTGTATTCTCTTTTTTGAGCTCAACTATTTACCATTTGTTCATTTCGGTTCTTCACTGTCACATTTGGCTCCAGATGAGTGCATGGATGAATGAATGATGAGTGCACACTGAAGACAATATACTGACATATTTTTCTGTCATGTCTGTCAGGTTAATCTTACCAGAGAAGCAACATTAGTGTCATAGGCGTTCCTCAACCCACTCATGTTAAGAGACATATCTGGTGTCGCAGCTGAAAGCTTGGTGTCATAACACAAAGTAAGGAGCAGCACACAAAGAGTGTTTATTCTTCCTAACTATCCTCCATAACCTGGTGGGTCTGACCTTCAGTCCAGTGGTGGAGAAAAGCATAACATATGGCCTAGTCTGCGTCCACGGGCCGACCCCAGATTGGGCCAACAGACCCCTGAGTAAAATCAAATGAATGCATGTAAACATTTAGCCCCCTGTGCACTGTGCCGTGATCCCCTGCATGGGCTTAGGTGACCCCAGTCAACATCAATCAGATAGAACACAATGGGAAGAGGCGCACAGGGGAAAAACCGGGGTCAACCGCACTTTTAATAAGCAGACATGGATGGCATTGTAGAAGCAGATCGGTTCTGTTCTCCTGACCGTGGGTAAGCTGGGCACTCCTGCCCCCTCAACCACAAGCGGCAATTATGAGGAACCCTCAATGCATGAGCTTTAGAGATGAGTGGATAATCTACTTGGGCAGATTTAAGACTAATCTGCCATTTCTGCTTTCCAAATCAAATCACAGAGGGGTACATATAGGGCTTATGCACTGATATGATGATTTCAAAGCATGGACAGAAGGAGGGTGATTCACAGAATGGTCAGGGGAATATTTGTAAGGATTTGGCAGGAAAATGATATAACAACAAGATTAATTTTTTTTTGTTATGTTTTGGTTATTTTCGTTTAGTTTAGATAACCCAAACTGTCACCACCTCCTACAAGAGTCCAGTACAAACTCTACTCTAACAATCCATAACCTCTTTCTTAGAGCTTAGCTAAGCTCTATCTCCCAGGAACATGCATCAACTAAACAGACAGAGAATGGCTGTTTTGACAGCTGCAGGGACAGCATTACCCTATTTCTCTGCCTCCTGAGATAAGAACTATCAGCAGAGTAGGAAATGCAGTAGCTGGTCACGCCTTCCCTGCTGTAACATGCTGCAGTTATGTTGTCATCCCGAGGTTTCAGTCTATCACCGCAGCAGAGCTACAAGCTAATGACAGTTAGCAAACATTAACTCATGTGATCCTGTCTGGCTGTCAGCAGGAGCAGCAAGTCTGCGAACAGCTATATGAGCATAAACACATGTAATCATATGCACACATGCCCACACGTGTGAAAAATAATACACACACGGCACACTAGATGGTATGTACCCTCTGATGTGTGCGACTGTCAGTTATAATCTTGTGCTCTGACAGCCCTGACCCCTCATTTCGTTACTCCTCTTCTCTGCCAGACACTTACAATCCCATTACCTTCTACAGATCAGCTCTGGCCCGAGCCAGAGCTTCCCTACACAGAGACAAACACATTGATCCAACATCTGAACCAGCAAACAGCAAGGGCAGACAGAAGAAGTCCCAGATTCACAGCCACACAATCAATAGGGAAGGAAGTGCGAAAGTCTTCAAGGCAAACCCGGACAACTTAAGTCAGTCAAATTTTGTCATCACAGCTTACTGTGAAGAGGATTTCGTTTATGATTGACTGCCTTAAACAGACAGAAAAGATTACTGCAATATTTTTGATGTGTTGATGCACGAGGGTGAATGACATATAATGAATTACTTTGGCTAAATCTCTTCCTGCTCTTGTCATGACAGGCAGATGTTTTCAAATTTTCAAATGATAAAGATGGAAAGAATAAATTAATCCTCTTTTGAATTCACTGTGAACATTATAAACATGGACATTTCAAACTGTTCTGAAACATTTCTCTCTTACTACTCCCTTTACCCTGAGGAAATAATGATCACTTGGTGTCTGAGGCTTGAAACCGCAGTTGTCCACATGCTTCCTCCAAAACCTGCTGAAAATAGACTTCATCAGCTGCTGCAAAACCACATTCATGCAAAGCTTACCACCACACCACCCCCTCCACCTATTCCCCCTGTGAAGAAAAGGCCTGAGTCCATGCTGCAGAGGTTAGTTAAGATGTTGATATAAGATAATAAGTTTAGTCATCAAAGTCCTTCAGATGTGCTGGTCTGACATGGAACAGGATCACCAGGCCCGTCTTTGATGGAGGAAAAAAGGAGAAATATATGCAGCAAGAACAAAATTTTATGTGAATGAAGTGCATGAAAGCAGATGATGCACTAAGAGAAAATTTACAACTAACATAAGCTATACTATGTTCTTGCAGGCTTCCTTTCCTTTCTCCCTCCTCCCTGCCCCCACTATCCAGCTCTGCTCTCCTCTGTGGACCATGGCCGAGCACCCATGCCCTGAGTGCGCTCGCTGGAGCACAGGGCCTTGCAAGAATGGAGCCTATTCAACAGCCTGCCTCCAGATGCTCGCCAAAAAAGTCCTCCAGGCTACAGCAGGGAGCAGAAGAGGGGAAAGAGCAGGAAAGGGAGATAGGAATCTGATAGCCTATCATTAACAGCCAAAATAAATTGAAGGAAAAAATCTCAAGCTCAACCACTGCCCTCAGTCGTGATGTTTATAGGTGATAGCCTTATTGTTTTGTCTCCTGTGGGGTTTCAAAGACCTGCTATGCCTCGCCAAAGAAGGTATTTGTTGTTGTAGATAAATTGTCTAATGTGTAGCATCCACTGTGATTCACTGACATTGCCCTCAAACCCCAAGTGAGGCACGATCCATATAATCTTACGCCTTATCTAACATCCTCCTACATCTGAAGCACATTCTTCTACTTTTCAATGAGGTTTAGCTTTTGGAACTGGAAAAACAAAGACAAATTCGACAACTTTAATTGAGAAAAGACTTGTGGGCTCCTCTTTCTCTCTGTTTCTGTTTTATGCCCATGGAAATCTTATGAAACTGGGATGCATCAAGGAACAAATGTACAGGATAAAGCACAAAATACCACTAAACTCATTCTGCACAACAGATCTTCTCCAGATCTCCTTACTTTACTTTCAGGTGATGCATTGTTAAGGAGAACCCCTGTAAATAGGAGTAGGAGTGGATAAATGCAATACTAATGTATCAATCAGCATTGCAGCCCCTGTAAGCATGACCTGCAGCTATACCATCCCTGCTCTCAACTCCCCTTCTTCTATTAGTGATAATATATTGAATATAGACTCAAACATTTATACCCTTCCTCCCCGAGGGGTTTTACCAGAGTATGAGTCATGAGGTACATGTGTGTATCTGTTTATATATTTCTCAAGGGATCCAGGATATATAAATACTATATTACAAATACTATATTACTGTAAGGCACCATCCCCACATGCTAACAAAGCATCTGCAACACACCAAACTGATCAAATATTGGCTCTTTCCATCAATGCTTTTAGCTCATTATGTCAGGAAAGTTCAGATTTCAACAGTCTGTACTAGGCATGTCTGTCACCCTGAGGCTGCAGATATTAAAGCAGAATTTCTCATGCTTGAAGTTTGAAAAACACATTGTGTTGCTTGAGAAGATTGCCAGAAATGGCATTTTGATAAAAGTAAATTAAATGTTACAAAACTAGTCAGCATTTTTGCACCCACCTTGAGGATGGAGGACAGGAGACCTGGCTGCAGTGCTCTAGTCAAGACTGACACCTAGTGGTCACAGTCTGGAAGTACACTACATGGGGCGGCTGTGGCTCAGGAGGTAGAGCGGGTCGTCCACTAATCAGAAGATCGGTGGTTCGATTCCAGTCTCCTCCAGTCCACATGTCGATGTGTGCAAGGGCAAGATATTTAGACTCAAATTGCTCTTGATGGCTGTGCCATCAGTGTGTTAATGTGTGTGGACAGGTTGGGACTTTGCATGGTAGCCCCTGTACCTATTCAGCGTATGAATGGGTGAATGTGACTCGTAGTATAAAAAGCGCTTTGAGTGGACGGACGATCAGAAAGGCGCTATACAGGTACAGTCCATTTACCATACAGATCATGGCCAACATTAAAATACTCTTTAGAGATTTAAAATATGAAGCATTATAAAAATAGAGAGGTGACTATCTTCACCCAAACTATTCGTATAGCATGCAACTAGTTTCATCTCCTGGTGTCGTCTAGTTGCAGGAGTTCTTCACAAGACAACAACGACTGAGGGAGGTTAGACAGGACCCGAACAACTATTAACACTGTCAGTTTAACAAGATCAAGTAGAAGGTTGTAGTTGATTTTCTTGGAATAAAAAACACTTTCTTGAGATGGAAAGGGTCAGTCTTAATGTATTAACGTGTAGCAAGTGCCCGCACAGTTTCACCTCAGTTTAACTGAAGATATCTTATAGTCCTTTTGTAGTGAAACAACACACCTAAATGGATCATTTTTAAATGATAGCTACAGCTTAGCTTTGAACAGAGAAGACACACAACCCAGAAAGCTAATTTGCAAACAAAAAGAAAAAGAAAAGAAAAGCAAAAGATGGCAAATGTTTTCCGGTTCCACCATCTCAAATGTAAAGATTTTGATATTTTTTATATATAGTAAACTTTTATAGTAATCTTTTTTTAGACTGTTGGTCTGACAAAACAAGCTGAACAAGCTGGACAATTAAATGGGCCTGTTTTACTAACTTTTGACATTTTGTCTACAAAACGTTTAATTGATTAACCAAAGTCTGAAGTACAGCTTGTCCTTTACATGGCAGTGAAACAAAAACCTGGTAACTGATTTTGTCTTTTGAATTTTAACTGACACATAAGAAGTCGAGCACTGAGAAAAAGACAAAGAGCTAGCGTGCAAATAGTCTGTACTTACATGAGTTTGTGGTTTGCTTGGGTTGAGTGAAGCTCTTGGAGGCCGGAGGGAGGATGTCATGTCATTCTGTACTCTGTACTGCATATCTCAGATGGAGTCCAGTTTCTGGCCTGAAGCATTTTGTAACTACCAAAATAATAAATATATAACAACATCCCCAACAAGGTATATAAGTGCACTGCTGTCTTTGAGAGAGACTCGGATGTGATGATCAATGAAACATATTCAAAAGGAAAAAAGTATTAATTAAAGGGTACAAACTGTGGATAGACTTATAAGTGCTCCTGAAAAACAGTCAGTGTTGTCTAGAATATATCCACTTCTTAATATCAACCATTTCAATTTGTCTTCTCTGAAGTTGAAACCATAGAATTCTGGCATTTTTCATAAAAGATGACTCAAAACGATTTATCAATTATCACAAGTATTGGAAAATTATTTTTCTGTCGATTGTCTAATTGATTAATTGACTAATCAATGCAGCTCTAAATGCCAGAAATGTCATTTGTTGTTTATGTTTCTAATTAGGTCAAATATTGCAAACCCACCTTTTATTTTAAATTGTAGTTTTAAATTTGTAATTTTTCAAATGTAGTGTTTGAAATCTCCCAATTTCTATGCTGAACAAAAGAGAAAATGATTAATGTAAACTACATGAGAAATGGGACTGATGGGAACAAGATGGAGATTTCTGCTGGATTCAGTCACCAGGATCCCAGGTAAGGCTGAGTTGAGTTTCCCACATCAAGCTCTACTCGGGGCTCAAGAACAAGACATTTGTGTGGCTGTGTGTGTGAACCTTTGCAACACAACAGCAGATAATTAATTCACTGCAAAATCTTAAAAATAAAATTAAAAAAAAGCCATATAGAGCATATAAAGCATTTTTATCAATACAGCAACTATAGACTACAGTTTCTAATAAGAATATGAATAATGTATTAAAACATGTTAAAATAAGTGTTTATCACAATCTGTTTTTATGCTTGAATTAGAAGTTCTCTCTCTATTAATAAGACACAGCAAAATATCTTCACTAAGATTCTCAAATTTTCATCCAAATATTAGTTCGGTGTCCTAGAAGATTGTACACTGCAGCTGAATGGACTCAAGGGGCTTGATGTCAAACATTAAAAGAGTGAACAATGCCGTTTAATAGTCATGTTATTGACGTCACACATCACAACAACATTTATACACACCTGCTACTGTCTGAATAGGTGAGAGTGGGCTCTGACCATTGACCTTTGTGGGGAGCATACACCATTCTAGTTCAGATCAGCTATGATCCAGACCACTGTAATGAGGAAGAGGGTCATCAGCTGTGGGAGGTGTCACTGGGACACCTGCTGCCTTTATAAAGTGACAGACAAAATCAGTACTTTCAGTTTATTCTGATCCCAGTGTATCTTCAAGGTGTTGTTTCAAGGGTGTAGAGGGGCTTCTCTGTGGCTTCATCAATATTACACTGCATTTTCTTCAGTGGACACAATTCAAAGCTCCCAAAGGTGCGTTTGTTTGTTTGTCGGATCTTAAGAGATGCAATGTTTGCTTATCTAATTTAACAATTTGTTTGTGTTCTTGGTTATATTGTGACCAGGTGATCTGAGGATGAGCCTGCTCATATGGTCTATTCTAGTCCTGTTTCTCTGTTCGAGCAGTAAAGAGATGGTTGTGGATAAAACTGGTAGATCAGCACGGTATGTCTTTTTCTGCTTAATTGGACACTTGTATGTTTGGATGTTTTGCAGTACTTTTACATTTTATATGATTTAGCAAAAAGCAGTGATAATATGAAAATATATCAATATTTGCAGTTTCAACAAATGTGTCCATTTGTCTCCTTACAAACTTTGGTACCTTACAAAGTTTAGTATCTGTTGTAAATCTGTGATGTTCAGCACTGAAACTGGTTGTAAATTAAAAACTCACTCATCAACATTGCTTGTTTCAGATGGCCTTCATATCAGATAGAAAGAGCACAAAACATCCGAAACCTGAAAAGACATTCAGATGGGACGTTCACCAGCGATTTCACCCACTATCTTGATAAAATTAAGGCTAAAGATTTTGTGGAGTGGCTGGCCAGCACCAAGCGAGAAGGGTGAGCTGAAAAGCAACATTTATAGCTTCTTTGATGATGGTATGATGACTGTAAGAATGAGTGTTTTACTGAATATTGCAGGTTGCATGCAGGGAGGAGACAAATATGAGAGCAGTTCTGTCAAACAGTTGATAACTACACCTGATGTTTTGATTTTAATTAATTTTTTACAGTATTACCACCAGTGCAGAGTGGCTCAACACATTTTTGTTGAAGATCTTTTAATTTTGGGTCGAAGTGAAAACAGTTCAGAGGTTGTGTGATTATTTTAGATGGGATGTGTCTTGGGTTTGTTTGACTTCAACCCCTTATATTTGTAATTGCAGGTGTCATGAAGACGTCTTCCAGATTGCAGCAGAGGTTTAAGACAGCCCAGATAACACTTGTTACTGCTGTATGCAGCATAAAAGAAGACAAATCCTCGACAACATTAGAAATATCAGTCGATATATTTATTCTCAGATAAAAGGTACATTTTGCACTTTGCTGTTTCCATAATAAGTGACAAAGTGAAGAAAAATAATCAAGATGTTCATCTTCTTATCTCATCTCACTTGTTATTTTGAAATGTCATTTCAATGTGGAGTTATTTCCTTCGAAGCTTAAGTTCCTCTACAAGCTTTCTTCATTTCAAATGTCTTTTTTTTCCGTTTCAGATATCTACACCTTATAAGTACACGGGCATGTTTTATTTTTACTTTTCTCTGCAGTATGAATAAACTAAGATGCAAGATAAAAAAAATATATTTGAAACAATCAATTTTGGGTCTTTTTCTGGAATTTACCTGTATGCCTTTGGTGTTGCGATGCACACAAATGTATTTTCAAATTATTTAAGATTTTAGAATAAATTTTATGAAGCACACAATGTTTTGTATTGATATTTTAGACTGATGATGGTACCACCAATGCTGCCCAAAGGAAATGAACAGGCAGTATTTTGTGACATTTCATACATACACAGGGCTGACCAGAGGTGGGTGCTGTTGTTCAGCAAATCTGAGAAATCAGGCATCCAAACATCTCAGGCTGATTTGGGAAATCTTAGGGAAAAAAAAGGCAGTGTGTGGGTGTGAAGAAATCTGTTTTGTTTCCTTTTGCAAAGGAGACTGTATATAGCTTGCACTTTGTTGACACAATTTTACATTGTTACACAATAAGGTTATGCAATGAGGCAGGCAGAAAATACAGCAAGTAATGGAGTTAACGTTTAGTGGAAAGAGAAAAGGCTGGTGGATTTTAGGTAGGTGGAGAGAAACAGTAGGCTATAACTGGTGCTGGTGTTGGTGTAGGTTTTTTGTATATGTGTTGGGAATGTACTGAAGGGGGATTCGTTATGTGTGCCTGCCTCTTTCTCATTGAGAAATGTGAGTGGTATGAGGGTGTAGCTTGGGTTCTGGTCACAGCCATGATGGAGAGCTCCCTCTTTTGGCTCCATCCTCCCTCCTCAGTCTGACTCTCTGGGGAGAAAGCAAGACCAAGGGAGGAGGAGGGAGGAAACACCAGCAGAGCACAAACACAACCCTCTGATCTCAGTCAAGGGTTGAAATGGGATCAGATAGTAGGAAACCCCCCTTTTAACTGCTGGCTATTCCCACTTACTGCCTGACATTTAACAGCAGAACTGCAGCAACATTGGAGGAAGGGAGGAAATAAGAGTTGGACACTTATGAGCATTATAAGCCAAGCACTGCGATGCAGCCCTTGTAAATATATATACATATAACAAAAGTTTGGGCACAACTTACCATTCACTTGAATGAGGAAGTGTGTCCAAACTTTTGACTGGTACTGTATACATAACATTTAACGACTATAATAATTTCCATTGTCACCATCATGTATATAAAAATCCAAAGCTTCACCCCATGGCAAAGAAAATACTGTGACACGTTTAGTCGTTATATTTAGCCCCGCTCAGGTCTACCCACAGAGAAAACACATGCTATATGGCAGCACACTCCAGAGGAAGGGGGGTGGGATGAGAGGAAAGCGATGGAGGGGGAGGAAGAAGAGGAGGAGGGGGGTGTAGGTGTGGCTGTCTATGAATTAGGTCGAGCTCCTCCGCACACTAAACGCACTTTTATGGCTGACTTTAGCTCCACGCCAACATGCGTTGTCCTCTGCCGGTCCAGCCCTACCTAAAGCGCCTCAGAGCCGGGCAGAAGATGCTCGTCCTGCCGGTAACGCCACCAGCAGCAGCACCAAGGACAGCTCCCTATAGCGCGCAGCACCGCGGCTGCCTCCGGCGTTTCACCGCTCTCAAATGTCATTAACGAGCCTAATTTTAGGATGAAATGTCCTTATTTTGGTGTGATTTCTGAGCGGGGGAGCCGGTCTCCTAGGCAGCCGTGTATGGGCACAAGCCGATGGAGGCACTGGGCCAAACTGGGAGTGTGCTGCTGACTCAGCCTCGACTGCTGCATTAATTTATCTGCACTGCAGTGCTCCACCACCTCCCTTCCCCTTCTCTTTTCCTTACCTCCCCCTCCCTTCCTGACTCTAGCTCCCTCCCTCCCCCTCTCTCTTTCTCTCTCTCTCTCTGTCTCTCTCCTCTCCACCTCACTGCACTATCACACAACCATCCTGGAGCATGGCAGTCAGGAAGAGGAGAGGGGGGGGGGGGTCGATAGTCAATAATCAGGAGCAGGTTGGAGCAGGTTCCCATTGCCTCCATCTGTAGATGGTAAATAACAGAGAGACACACATAAATTTGAAAAATATCATACAAAATTCCTGGGAGATGATGGAAAGGCGGGGGAGTAGGGAGATGCTGAGAGTTGAAAAGACTCCATGTGACTTGAGGGAGGGAAAGAAGCCAGGGAGATTTAAAAAAATGTGACAAAAAAGAGAAGAGAGGAGAGAAAGGGAAGGGAGGTACTCCATGGAGAATTTGCCATCTATTCAGAGTCTAAACTGTCTGAGGATAACTCTGCATCATTTACATACAAATCCACCTACTCTCCAAAAGGAGCTTCTTACCCTCCTCCCTCTCTCTGGCTATCCAGAGAATGGCTATCCCAGCCCAATTCACATAAGGTTGTAGGGGTGATGGCTGTAATATTATACCTCTGGGCTATTTACTTTATGGTGGACCACAAACAAGAGCATTACAGTACAGATGGACTGCATAATAATGGGGCTATAGTCCATCTTCTGCCTGTGAGGGGGATGTTAACACAGGGCTCTTAACAAATTCAATAAGTCCATTACATTTGAAAGGCTGCCTTTCACGACCCTGTTACCACAGCACCACTCAACTCCATTTCACAGGATGTTTTGTAATCCACTTGCATCCACACACAGCACCACAAAAGTCAAATACTCAGCACAAAATGGTGACCACTACTTGAAGTGGACACAATGGATCTGAAATAAGCCTTAAGGATAGTAGAGGAGGACATTTTTGTCTACACTAAATCTCTTTCAAAAGAGCAGAATTCCACATTTCATGAAGAAACAAGCACACAAGTTGTAACTGGAAGGCTGCTTTATTGGTAATAAAAAGGTTCGTGCTCAAATGAAGACAATCTTTCATATATTCTTACCAAGAGTCCAAGTGGTTGTGCAACACACCATCATATTGTACTGTATATCCTCTTTTATCACGGTGTCAAATGATAACAACAGTTTAAAAAGCACTTTTTAATTTTTCAGCAGAAACAAAAAACGCCCATAATAAACCATGCTAAAAAAGAATGAGTCCTATAATCAAATATTGATACAAAAATAAATTTCAGATGGAAACAGAAATATAGAAGAAATAAAACAGAAATATAGAAGGCAAGCTGCTTTTTCACAAGCCAAGTGGGTGACACACATAGCACTAAGAACAGGACATTTTTGAGTTAGCTGTTTTTCTGTTAACATCACACACTGTTGAATATTAAGATGAAGTGGGGTGTCTGTATGATCCTCTGGCAGTATTTCTGATTCGACATCCCTGATTAATGTTGTGCTCACCCCCAAACCCCCACCCTCCACAGTTTGGAAACATGTTTTTTTTTTCTTTTTCTTTTTTTTCAGTGTGGCATTGACATCCAAATTTGCAGAAAAAGCAGAAAAAAGGCACATGCCATTGAGTGGAACACTAGAAACAAACCATTCAACAAAAGAAATGTGAGGATGAGAAGCAAGTACATGATCGTATGCATGTTGAGCTGTAATGGCACTGATGTGTGGGTGTATGGGAAAAAGCCCCTGGGGTAGGTACCGACGCAGGGTGTACGAGGCAGTCAGTCACACCAGCTGACGTCCTCCGGGAAAGAGATCACTGGTAAAGATGGTGGGCAGTGAGGAGAGTCACCTGTGTGTGTATGTGTCCGTGACTGTGGGCGTGTGTCCTGTATATTCAGTGAAGGTGAGAGATATGACAGTAAGTGAGAAATGTGCTGGTAACATTATCCTTTCATCATGATCAGGCTACAATCCATGGCAAGCAGCTCCAGTAACATCGCAAATGAGCTATTCCCCAACATAGAAGGGTGCTGGAAACAACCAGTTTTAGACATCCACTGAACGTGTTGCACATAAATCAAATGTGACAGTGTTCTTCTGTTTTATGTATATACATATAGACATATATGTATACATGTATATATCTTTTGTATTATATAATATCTATATTTCATTCAATTTCCGTCAACAAAGTGAAAAGTGTCTCAAAAAATCCAAAAGGTAACAAATGTGACAAAGGGCATAGCTGGAAGCCATTCTATATTATTGTTATTATTCATTTTTTGATTATTAGTAGTAACATTTTTAAAATTTCATATTTACAAAAAACACAACAAAGCATGCCGATAAAATAAAATAATATAATACAATATTTATAGTTTCTCTCAAAAAGTTCGTTCTTTTTCAGCGATTGTGCCATTTACATCATAGCCTGCACTGTACATATATGTGTTTTTGTATTTTCTCTTTTGTCTTTTTTTTTGTTTTTTTTCTTTCAAGTGTGAATGTATCATTCTAAAACATTACATCCAAGATGAACATGGGTAAATTGGATGACATTACTCACTCCTCCTGTGGTTCTCGTTGGGAATGTATTTGGTTTCAGTGTGCAGCAGCCAAACTGATTCGAGACCTCATATTGTAAACAGACCTCACTTATTGTTACAGACAGGGGGTTCTGGTACAGGCAGTGTTAAACACACCAAATGGCATTAGTGGTGTGATGATGGATGCCAGATATATGTCCAGCCATCCACACATAAATAGGACCATCACTCCTGTGTAGAAAAGAAATGGCAGGAACATCTAGGGAGGCAGTTGTGTCTGGTCTACCACTTGACAAAGCCTCAGGTTTTTCATGAAAAACACCCACAAAGCTTATTATACAACATAGCTGCGTAAATGTGAGGCCTGCTGATGTTTTATCTCAAAAAATGTTATTGTTTCAACCTCCATCTCTGCCTAATTATTTTGAAGCGGGTGATAGCATTTGAAAGCCTGCAAGTATGTGAAAAGATGGTGCGAGCCTGGGTCCAACACCACACAGTGTTTAAGAGGTCCCACAAAAGCACAATGATACACTGACAAACATGGGACTTTCAGCACTCCGACTCAGACCACAGCACTATTCTCTTCTTCTGCTCTTCCATTTCTCTCTTGTTCTCATGGCAGTCAGTCTAAAACCCTGAAGGGAGGGGCTCTACATATTTATTGGTCCACGTTTGTTGTTTATCACTCATCCACCTCCCTGAAATATCACACCAAATCCATTTGATTCTACAGTCCAAAACCCCAAGCCCTTCATAGCAATCCACCTTTCATACATGCTAGGCACGACAAGGCATGTCCTTGTGATAATTCTCTGCTAACTCTGCTGTTTGAGATGGTCAGTGTGAGAGAATGATTGCATCACAAGGACATCAGAGAAGGACTTCAAGGCTTTTTTTCTAAAGCTGGCAACTCAAAATTGTCCAAAAAGCACTACCTAAGACATCACTCTGGGAAATTCTGATGTGGATCTGACAGAGTACAAAAGAGGAACTGTATTGAAATGAATCAGTTAATGTACGGTGTAATGTATCTACCTAAACATGGTTTTCAGCTCTTCCACTAACCCAAAACAAACCAAAAACATATTTCTGTACCTTCATATAGCAGTAGAGGGGATACCTTTTGACACTTGAATGCACCAGATCCTGACTGGTGCCAGATATGGATTCCTTGGCGTGAATCATCACCTGCTCTCACTGCTGTATCACTGATGTAAGTAAACAAAGAGATGTAAGCCCCAGATTCAGTTCAGGACTACAGACATGGCCCTCCAAATCTGTGCATCCTCAACGTGAGGTTATTTTGCTTCCTATTACTCATACACTCAACACTCTTTCTATACTATTAACATTCAGAGCAGCAAAAAAAACCTTTTCTAGTTTATATTGTTAGATGATACAACTTAGACTTTGCCTCTGAGTGCTTACATCCTCCATTCACCTGAAATTTTGATGAAGGGTTGGGTTAAAAGATCTGTCAGTTGAAAAGCAAAACAAGTGAAGGGCAGGATCATATGAATATCATTCCCCCAATGTTGTATATATTATCTAAAATCTTAATTTTTCAGTTAAAGTTATTGGTATTTCCCCAGTGGACAGCCTCAAACTTAAAGTCAAGCCACTGCAGTGGTCTGAGAATTAGTGTCTTGTGGACTATGATTACTCATGCATGATTCCTGATCAAAACATGCCTTCATGCAAGTCATTTCTATGCATTGAACGAGCACAATAATTATTATTTATCTGGAACTCGGTCTGAGCAAGTCTCCTTCAGCCCAAGTCAAAACAATGACTAATGACCCCTACCCGGTCAGTGTGAAAGCCCATGTAGAAAATGTCTTTTTCAATGTCAGTATAACAAAGAAGAAATGAAAAGACTAGTGACATGGGCTAAATGTTATCTTTTTTTGCTGCTCAAATAATGTAAAGATGCAAGTATACTCAGCACAAACAAACAAAAAAATCTTTGTCTACGGTTCTGGGTTTCCCCCTCCCTCGCTAGTGTTTCCTTCCTAGCTAAACTTGCTTGGTTGATTATTGTTTTCTTCTTGATAAAGATGGTAAACGTAGTTTCACAGACCCTAATGTAGACTGCTAATACAGTTCTAGTGGGATCTGTATGATCAAGTCCCGTAGCATTGGAGCTTTGCTGCAGGGGTCCACACTAGGTGGTGGCAGGGATTTTGCAATTCTCCAATCATTTAGCAGAGATTTCTATGCCTTGGCAGTTGGTCCCCAAAGAAATGTGTGTCATTGGCCAGCACACTGTGAGTCACTGTTTCTTGTATTTGTTCTATGAACTTCGTCACATTGCAGCAAAGTTCCATGGTAAACTGATTGTGTTTGGTTCAGCTGTCTTTGATGACATAAGAAACCACATTGCCTCAGTATTATTTGAGTCTGTAAACATTTTTTTGTATGTTTTTGTTGTTTTTTTTTTACTTGCAAATAATCACTTTTTCTACATTTGTTGGGTTTGGGCTCAGAGTCTCATCTTGCTGTGTTTTATTGGATTTTGAGAGTCACTGAACCCTAACACTTGGATTCCCACTCATCTTTTTGGTTTTTGTCCTTCTCTTTCCTGGCCCACTCCTCTTTGTTTTCGTCCTGCTTCTCCTTGTCAGGTTTGGTCACGCTGTCGTAAGAGGGGAGAGAGGCAGTGGATGGTGTGCTCTCCTTCTTGTCTTGGTTGGTCCCTCCATTCTCAAGCTTATTGTTAGTGAATGTGTGACGCTTGAAGATGATGCCACGCCTGATGAGGTGAGCACGGTAGGCGTTCTGGATAGTTCTGGCGGAGACATCTTCCTGTTTGCGGCGGAGCGTGGTGGTGATGGGTTCATACGACACCTTGGAGGGGTTGGCCGCCACAAAACGCTCCTCCATCTGCTGCCTCAGCATGTCCAACTCACCACTGTCACCCAGCACACGTTTTGTGAAGGCAAACAGGATGTCCAGGCAGTGAATGCGATCGCCGCTCACCATGGGCATGTCCATGGCAATTAGTTCTATAGTGTTGGGCTTTGGCACACGAAGCGGGTGCTCTAAAGCGTCGGCAAAGTCAGACAGCTTGGCAAAAGTAATGAACTGAGAGGCAGTAGGGTCAAACTTCTCCCAGATCTCGTAGAAGGTCTCAAAGTCATCCTCACTGAGTGGATCAGCACTTTCCTCTGTGGCCACACTGAAGTTCTCCAGAATGATGGCAATGTACATGTTGACCACAATCAGGAAAGAAATTATGATATACATGACAAAAAAGAAGATTCCCACCGAGGGGTTACCACAGTCACCCTTCACAGAGGTGCCTGGGTTTTCAAAGTTGGGATTACAGTCTGGTGGGTAGTTGAGGATTGGCAGCAGCAAGCCATCCCAGCCAGCTGACGTGGTGATCATGAACAGGATGATCATGCTGTTACCAAAGGTCTCAAAGTTGTACAAGTCGTCTATGCCCGCTCCGTGTTTTACATAGCCAAAGTTAGACATGCCGAAGATGGAGAAGATGAACATGACCAAGAAGAGCAGTAGGCCAATGTTGAACAGGGCTGGTAGTGACATCATCAGAGCAAAGAGTAAAGTCCGGATGCCCTTAGCTCCTTTGATCAGACGGAGAATACGGCCAATACGAGCCAACCTGATCACCCTAAACAGGGTCGGCGATACAAAGTACTTCTCAATAAGGTCAGCCAGGAACATACCTGAGGAAAAAGAAAAGAAGAAAAGAAGAGGATACAGTCAGCAAATCAAAATTCAATTGCTAATCGAACATAAACAAGTGTCTCGTTTGGTGCAACTGTACCAAGATGACATTCACCCTGAACTAAAACAGTCTTCTAAAGGTGAAATTCTCAAGTCACTCCATCACTGCTCCGTCACTCACCGACAATTGACAGGATGACCACCACAACGTCAAAGATATTCCAGCCATTGGTGAAGTAATAGTGACGAAGGGCAAAAAGCTTCAGCAAGAACTCCATAGTGAAGACTACAATAAAGATGAAGTTGACCCAGTAGAGGACGTGTTCTGTTTCATCCGACTGATCATCTGTTTCCACCATCATGGTGACCATGTTGAGGCAGATAAGAATCATGATGGAGATGTCGAAGACTTGCTGTGTTACGAAGTCAAACACCATTCCCTGGATCTTGTTCTACAAGGAGAGAGGACACAAAGATGGATTTCAGCTAAAAGCGTCATATTTTGAGTGGCCCAAAATTACATTTTTTTTTTAGTTTTTTACTGCTGCCTATTAATCTGATCGGTCAAAAGCATTAATCAAAAAGAAAACATACCTGTGGTCGAGGAATAGGTTTTTGCGGCTTTTTGGACCCCAGTTTTTTCATGGCATTGTAGTACTTCTTCTGTTCCTCCGTCATGAAAATATCTTGACCTCCAAAGTAAAGGGATGAAAAAAGATTTGGTTATAATCATATTTTAACCATTTAAAATGGAAACTCCTTAAGCAAAAAAGGGAGCTAAGAGACAGAATGTGTCTTATCTTTTTCTTCTGCTGGTTGAAGTTATCAATGATCACACCAATGAAGAGGTTGAGGGTGAAGAAGGAGCCAAATATGATGAAAACAACAAAGTAGATGTACATGTAGATGTTGACTTCATAGTCGGGCTGGTCTTCCACCTTGGTGAGAGAAACAGTGTGCAGGGTAGTGTTGTATAATTATAGACACAACTTAAGTAAGAGCTGCTTGTTCATGGTCTGGCACACAGTGTGATAAATCAGCATTACAATATTTTTTGATGAAGTTATGAATATACCTCTCTGGAATCCACAGCCGCATACATAATGTCCATCCATCCTTTGAATGTAGCCTTTCAATAGGAGAGACATGATTAAATACATTTGCAGAAACAAATAATTCCAAGAAAATTATAAATCGAAATAACAAGAATCCTCTAAGAATACTCAAACTCAAACCGAAACTGATGCATGTCCTGTGGTACAGCTTGTGCATGAGAAAAACTAGTACATGAAGAAAAAGGGCAAAACACTGAATATATACACAATGAATATGCACAATAGACAGCTTCAGAGCACTGTGAAAACAAATGAAGTAACAACAGATCCTCAGGTGAAGCACAGACGGGAAAAAACAGAAAATGCACAGGAAAATGAGAAAAGCAACCAGGTTAGCGTGAAACAAGAAATGGAGTCAGAGAGGAGAGGAGGAGCGACACTCTCACCACTTGCAGTAAAGCCAGGTAGCCGGCGCCCACATTGTCAAAGTTGATCTTGACGTTCTTCCACCTGACCTCGGTAAAGTTTTGATGCATGAGGGCCTCACACTGGGTCTTGTTGTTGACCACGTCGACAGGAAAGTATTCCTCTGATGTCTCATTGAAACAGTAGTAGTACTTGCCCGCAAACAAGTTGACCCCCATGATACTGAAAATCAGCCAAAAGATGAGGCAAACCAGCAACACATTCATAATGGAAGGGATGGCACCCACCAAGGCGTTGACTACCACCTAGACCAGACCAGGGAAGACAGGATATGACAGTGTGAGTATCAGAAAACAAACACAGTTCATTCAGCCCCTCCAACAAGACACTACATACTGTTATGGCGTTACACTTAGTCCTTAAAAAAGCTATTCAACCCTTTGTTACGGGCGTTAAGAGCAGCAGTTCAATCCCATTATGATTTCATGTGGCTGAAAATAAGCACTGCTCACCACTGTGATGCGCATACAGAAGTGTGGGGAATTAATGGGAAGGAGAGCTGTATCAGTCCCGTTTTAATTAGAGCAGCACTGATGTGACTCAGAGATGCTCTTTGATCTGCTGAAGCATGTGGCTAGAACTGCTTAAGGGATACAAGTGAATGCACACACGCGCGCACACACACACACATGTACCCAGGCAAATATCCATATAGAAAATCTATAAGAATTACATGTTAAAATGTAAAATGTTTAAACATTTTTAATAAAACACAAGATGTTTGTGAATTTTTAAGATATAATAATTACAGTTACTTTCACACAACAGACTACTAATATATGTTTTATAGTGTAGTATGTCATACAGCGTATGTTTATGGGCTTAAATTCAGGTCATATGTATGTATTGTAGCTGTGCAGGCTATCATCATATCTGAATGTGTGAAAACATTTTGTATGAATACATGAAAATGTGTGAGAGTATAAAAATGTTTGATCTCCATTTAACATACAAAATGGCTCTTAATGTTACTTTATTTTTTAATTTTTTGCTTGTCCTACACCTACAAACAAGGCCAATTTTAAAATTGTGTCAAATGTGGGACAATAGTATTTTTACTTAGCTGTAAACTTGAGATTCACACATAGAGTTGAGTTCTGTGTGAACTTTTTTCACCCACAAACAGATACGTAACTGCAAACCTTTATGCTAATCTTTACGCACTCACACACTGAAAATTATATGTATAAATCTTCTTAATCTCCACAAAACGTTATGCACAGCTACAACTCTCTTTACCAATTCAAAAGTGTGTTCAGATATTTTTTACACATTTGAACATTAGAATTAATTTGATCAAAACATTTTTACACATTCACACATTTGAATGTATTAATTCAAAAGTTTTTCACACATTCAGATATGGAGATAGACATCTACAATACATTTGACCCTAATTTTCCTAGAAAATTGTATAGGAAATAAACATTATGAGTATAATGTACTGTAAATTATTGTCCTAATATTTTTCTATAAGGTTATCAGCACGCACACACACGCACACACCCACACACACACATACCACTTCCTAATGGGTGTTTTGTCTTGCTTTATCTCTCCTAAGACTCACAAAAATGTTATTATTTCACATTTATGTATATATACATTATATAAATATAAATCCAAAACAATAATATAAACATGAAATAATAACAGAGGCATTTGAGAGTGTTGTTTATATCATTTGGACTCTGCACTGGTGTGTATGTTTCTACATGTTTACTTTATAAAGTTTAAATAAAAAGTGTTTGCCATACCACTATGAAGTGTCCACTCTTACCACCCCAACCTTAGACAGTCAATATTCTTAATTCTTAATATTCTTATTAAGTCTTTTCCATAACTAGCACAACTCAAACAATATAGCATTATAGCAGCAAAATAATCTATTAAATTCCCACCACCACCCCAAAATCTAAACCTTTCTAGCAATCCAATCTGATTTCCCATGGGTTCATCATAGCCAGTAATAAGCTCAGCACATAGTGAACCGCTCACTACCAGTGTTAGGCAGGCCGACCAGCAGCTCTCAGGCAGACAGCTGAGCATGCATGTCTTTGGCAGACTCGTTTTGTGGAGCCATATTCCCTCCTCATTACAGACAGACAGGGAGGAGCTCTAGAGCAGGATTCTCTCAGCGTGTACACCACCTTCACAGGCTGACTCGTGTTCAACGTGGAATCATAAATTTCTCATGTGATGCACGGGGAGCACACTAAAATATTGTGTCATATGTGAAGCACTTAAAGAAAATGGCTGTGGGGCAATATAATTTCAAATATAATTATAGGCCTAAAAAACACACAAATCATAATTTTGTTGTCATTGCACTCGCTGAGAGAATGACTCTTAGCTCAATCTGAGGTACAATTAAACCGCTTTTCAGTGTTTAAAAAAAGAATTAGGCCATGCTGTGTGGAAAGCATTCTCAGAAAGAGGGAAAATGGCTTTCAAAAATGCATAATGTGCATCGGCAGTTATAGTACATGCGTGTTACATGGCATTGTGCAATCTCAAGAACCGCTCAAATCAATAAATAAATAGATAGAGAAATGTGTGGATAGAGAGATAGCGGCTAAAGAGATAATGGCAGAAGCTTTGCTTGCGCGTCTGACGAGCCATTCTGGTATTTACATGGGTAGTAAGGGTGTCTTTCAAATATCTACAGCACAATGTGGCTGAGCTGAGCGACCAGCACTTATAAGCTAAAACAACATTGGTCTAGAGTATGTGTCGGCCTGTTCATAATGAGGACAGGCGACTAAAACAATTGGGGTTCAGAGGTTATACCCAAAGGCCCCATGATGACTAACGCCTAGCAGGTCATTGTCATTTTAAAATCTTTGGGTGTAACTTAAACTTCAGCAGGTTCGTCAGGAAAAGGGGATTTACTGAAACTGGGGTAAAAGATGGCTAGTGATGGTGTCATTCCTGTACAATGCATTGCTCAAAAAAGGTCGGACCGAGATTACAAAGCAGCATCAAGAGAAAGACAGAGCAAAGTACAAATTCAGAACAGCCCATAATCATTGCATGTTAAGCAGTGCAATGTGTCCAATTGAAGCTGAACTACTCGCTCGGCGTTGAGTTGAGTTGGCCTCTGCGACGCATCGTGCCGTGACACTCAACCAGCGGAGACGTAGAAGTTCTCAACATTCTAACTCTCCAGAATCTCTTTCATACAGTGTCATCTCTCCATTCATGTACTTCCCTATTCATTTATTTATTGCTTTGACCTCAAATTTTTCAGTTCAAACAAAATGATAACTCAATTGATGAACAAACATTATAGTAAAAAACTAATACAGCAGGATCAAATTCCTCAGTTTATTTCCCTTTTGCATTACTGGGCCACCCTCACTTCTCTTACCACATACACCCAGTGAATGAGGTCATTCATAGGGGCACTGGTATTGGCATTTATACGCTATTAAAGCAAATGTGCCATGATTTCCAACCCCAAAAATGACATCTTAATGACAGGTCTATTTCCCATCCCAAAATTAACAATTAAACCTATAAAATTTAATTGAAACATTCACAACAACATCCATAACGCCTATCCAGGGCCTAAAAAGATGTCTGCTCATGTGCAACGCCATCACATTTTAGTCGCTGGATATCTGGTATGAATGAGGCTTCACAATTCGTTTACAATCAGTCCACCCACTAGATAATAATTGCACAGGCCTTCTTCTCTTGCTGGTCTGTCATTTTTGGGACGTACTAAAGAGGGCCGACACATTGTCTGTCTAGGGTTGAGAGTGTTGTCCGAACGCTTTTGTTCTAGTCAACCTAATGGGCCTCCACCCACCCAGACCCAGAACTCAAAGTCAGAGTTTAACTGGGCCTGTTGTTGCCTCCCAATTTCACTTCCTGTGGGAGTGGAAGGCAACAGGAAGCCAGGGCCTGCTGTATGCGCTATGTGGTGCCATGACATGACAGCAGTAATGCCTTATGTGAAATGGCAGCCTAGCATATTTGCTAAGCTTCTGCCTGCACTCCAAAAGGAAGGCATTAAAATCATTAAAGGTATTTATTATGGACAAATCTGACAGATATTTCAATTAAAACCTGCCACAAAAATGGACTGTTAGCAGATCAGTCAATCAGATGGCTCAACCCTGAGTGCTGACACTGGCAGAAGCTTAACAAATACTTTCCTCCCAAAGCCACAACACTGTTAGTGTGTGGTTTCTGTCTCAGTCCCTGATGCAGAAAGATCCTGGACAAGCAGGAGAGAGTGTGGTGACCCTCCAGCGGTACGGCCCAGCCGAAACCGGGTCGAGGTGGAGTGAGTAGTGAAGAGATAAAAGGGTGTGGAGGAAGAAGAGGGAGAGGAGGAGGAGGAGGATAAGGAAGGGTGGGGGTGGGTGCTGCACAGTGCTGCACATGTGGGGCTGAGGAGGAGGTGAGGAGGGGCTGAGGTGAAGAGGAGAAGCACAAATTAGAAGACAGTCCAAGAATAGTGAGAGGTAAGAGAATGAGATCAAGAGAGAAACAAAGAGACAGGAGGGACTACAGTTGACAACAACCAGGTGCAACCTATCACTACCACCAGTCACAAAGATGACCAATCAGATCTGTGTATTCTAAAAAGAGACAGCTGAAGCAACCAGAGGTACTGTTGCAGCGAGCGCTTAATGCTCTGTAAACCACTGAATCTTCTATTACAAATGCAACAGATTCCTCCGAGTGGATGTTTGGCAGCCGTCATGTGCAGTATGCAGAGTTTTGGTGTGACTGGTTGGGCAGAGGTTTTGGTGTCCTGGGGCTCCCTGGTTCCTGCTGGTTGTTCTCGATGCCAGATGCATTGAGGGATGGTGTGAGCTGGGGCAGGAGGGAGGTTATGGGAGCAGAGGGGACATGTGGAGGGGAAGAGGAGGGAAGGGGAGGGGGTTCTCAATTGAAAGCAGTGGTTGAGAATCAGGCCAAATGAAAAGCTAATTATTGATTTGAATGCTCTATGAGATGGCATGTAAGTTTGGTTAGCTTTGACCAATTTGACATTCATTTGGCCAATTAAGAAGAAACAAAGTAAGATGAAGGAATCAGAATTTCTAGTTTGTTACTTATGTGATGAGGCAGCTTTGTAAAAAAAAAATGTTTCTTGGGTCATCTTTTTTATTATGAAACAAATCAATTTGTATAATTTTTTTGTTGTTTTTGTAAAGAAATTCAATTGAAATGCATGTTGTTCTGCTGGCAATACAACTTTACTGTTACTTTACTCAGTCTCCCAGCTGCATCATGACTTGTTCTTTCGCTCTAACAAAGGCATGGTACAGGATTGCGCATGGAAAGGTGACTTCTTGGCTTTCATTTCCTGGTTTAAAAAAATCCCCCAATATTTTGGAGTTTTTTGTTCTCTTAGTTTGTTTTTAGATCAGTTCTAGCATGCTTTAAACTGTTGAATGGGCATGCGGAAGGATCAGCTGCTTAGCTTTGGATCTTACCCTCATCCCTTCAAAACGTGACAAGGCTCTGAGGGGTCTCAAGGCCCTTAGTGTCCTGAGTGATTTAATGGGCCCTAGATCGGAGTAGCCCAGCGCATTAGCTACAAGGCTGACTATAGACACCTACACAAAAACAGAGAAGCAAAAGAGGTTCCAAACTGTTAGAAGTGAGAATATTCACTAAGGAAGAGAGACGGCCCTGGCATAGGCGGAGAGTTGCTTGACATACACACATAAATCTATGCATGTATATGCATGTATAATATTGCATTTATACATGTATATACACTGAGAGAGAAGGTCAATGTTTAGTATAGGTTTTATGTGCGTAGTATTTTTAGTTGCAGTAGGCCAAAGGGGTTGTTTGTCTGTTATTTTGGGGCAGTTGACGAGATGTGAAAAGTCCTTTGTACCTGCAAAGAAATTTGTGGTTGAGAGAGAAAGAGAGGAGATAGAGACATAAGACTCAAATAGAGGGTAATTAGGCAGAAAAGAGTGCTACATGATTTAGTTAAGATACAAGCAAAGGGACTGGGAGAGCAGAGGAAGAGGAGTTGGGGAGGGAGGGAAGGAGAGAGGTTACCCTGTAGAATCTGATAAAAACCCAACAGACTTGAGAGCCTTACCCTTGCCCCTCTAACATTGTCTCTCCATGTCGCTCTCGGGCTGAGGCATAAAATCCCATATAATTTAAGACAGACAAACTAACGGAACCTAAGAGAAAGAATACAAGTAAACATGTACAAATGTGTCATTTTGCAATTTTCTATCTCAGACATCAAATCAAGTTGTCACACAGCATTTAGAGTCAAATAGGAGAGCCACAGTCACATGAACCACGCACAAGAAACAGGGATGGAGGTTAAGGGCAGAGGATATAGTTATTAGCACTGGATGGCACTGAAAGGACAGAAATACACAGAGTACAGTCGAGTTACACACAGTTAACAACGGTTAACAATAACAGCACACAACCTCAAAGAAACTGGTGCAACCCTGCTCACGTCTGACGGCAGCCACCGAGGAATTGCTGCAGCCAAAGAATGCTTTATAGTGTGTTATCATTGGTTAGAAAACACTCACTAAATCCTTTAATATTGTAGGATTTTCATGTATAAAACTGTATAGACAGACATTCACAGCACTGTAATAAATCAATGTAAATTTAGGTAAAGTGGTTTGGTAACTGTGAATCCCCTATAGCCCCGGGCCATATAGCTGATCTAAGCTGAACACATACAGTATGGCATCGTTAACAAAGGAGGAAATGGACGATGGGGAATGTGGTCAATAAGCTGCACTAATGTTCCTTGAGGGGTGGTGAGTAGCCTTGATGAAGTCACCTCAAGTGTGCTGACGGCCATTATAGGCTGTCTGCTGCACAGGGGAGCTTTGTAAAGAAGGATTCTCTGGCTGAGTGCAGAATTTCAAGATGCAAAATGCAAGAGTGAGCAGCTGTATAAGAATTAGGCTTACAGTCTTATACTTTAAATTCAGTTGAATGGAAATTATATAATAAGTGCATGGTCACAGGATTCTTTTAGGAAGTCTTTTTCTCCAATAACTGCAATTTTCTGGGTGGATGCTGGAAGGACTGAAACAGGGAGTACCAGTTCCTTACAAATAAGGAAAATATCAACAGTGAACACATGTGAAAGCACCTCCAACCAGCCACCGACATCAACCGGTCAAACTCACCGCAAGAAGTACACAACATCCAAAGCTTACCAAAGTCACGGAGGGAGGATTGTAACAGGCAAAATCTTCATTTTGACTGGTGCCATTATCAACATAGACTACAAGAGAGCAACTCTCCAAAGTGGAATCCATCAAAACTACGGAAAGAACAGCAGAAAAGGTGTCAGCGTGGATTTTTCTTACTGTATATGTTGGACAATGTTCAGACATCAGGTCCAGGATGTCCTGGGGAGGGCCTTTATTTAGATTCTGTTGTGATTTTTCCAAGTACTTACTCTTTGGCACAAAGCCCCTGGCTACTGTAAATCAATAACCCTGCCTCTAGAATACGTTAGCAGCTGTGTGCTCTGGCAGCGAGACAGTAAAATAAAGATTTTGCCTTGATCTACACTACAGTGTTTGGGGTAATTGTCACCTTCAGCCTGACCCCTTGGAGCGCCCCCCTTTGGGGTGCCTGGCCTCTGGCCCCCCCGCTGGGCCAGCTGTGTGGTAGTGGCCTCAGTGCCTCAACGTCCTTCTCACAGAGCTCTGCAAGGCAAGGCCAATGACATCTGGGGCTGTGATCCCATGATGACGACGGCACAAACCAAACAGAAATAAAACAAACTAAAACCAAAGGGAAAAACACAACAAAACAATGATAATAATCTGAGTAAAAAAGAAAGATGAGTGGAGTATGACACCTATCAGCCTCACGCTCACACACTTCAGTAGCACTATTTACCACTACCCTAGCTATTTTCTCATTAATTAAACAGCAAATTTCAGATAAATGTGGATTTTTATTTCTCCATTTTATTCTTTACTATAGTTTACTTTGCATCTCAGATGACGATGCTGCAAAGTTTATTTTATAACTCGTTTAACATTAAATCACTAACATTACGTTTTTGCCCCCGCCATCTTTAGCCAAAACATAATACAATACAAAAACATTCTCATAATGAAAATCAGGAAGACACAAATTAAATGGATAACAGAAAGATACAGTAACACAAGGGAAATGAGGAGGAACACAATCACACAGAGTCAGGCACACTCAGAGAAAAATACAGGCCGGTCTAATGATGGTGCCCCCCCTTTCTGAGTCCGTGGCAATGGTTTCACCCCACAACACAGGAATGCAGAGGCACAGTCAGGCCACAACACAACCCAGACTCATCAAGCACAAGTTTTTTTTGTTTTGTTTTGGTTTTTTTTGGAGGGGGAGCGCTAGTGAAGACCAAACTTACCGCCGGCCGCCTGTCACCCACCATCATTACATCTCAGCACAATATCACCACATTCCTGAGGTTACACTTTCAAGAGGGAATGAGAGGAGGACGGGGAAAGAGGGTAGGAGGGATGTCACTCTTTGTAACATGTTCACAACTTGGGAACCGTTGCACCCCTGCACTGTCCCAAGTGTTTGGCTTGACAACACACCTATAAGGAGGGAGTCTCCAATGGCAAAAACCTGGATCAGTACAGTGTGGTCTAAATATACAGTAAGTGCTACAAGTTCTATGTGTGTTGTATGTCAGCATTGAAAGTATGAAGGAGAAATTGCTGTGTAGTGTTCCTTAAGGAAGTTTTTTATGTGTAAATTTAAGCTGTACAAATAGTAAAATGTATAAATGCATGAATGTAGAATGCAAGATTTTGTAGTGAACATGTAACTATGGGATGTTTAAGTGTATGTTTGCTGCAAGGGGGTTCTGGGTTACAGGAGCTTAAAATGAATCAATATGGCAACTTCTGGCCATTGATAGGAGTCCATTCACAGGTATTGGCTGAGGTGTTGGACACTGCGGAGAGGTAGTTAGTTCAAGGAGAAAGTCAGAAGTCAGGGAAATTCTTATTCTATCCAATTACTTGCTCATTGAAAAGTCCGTCACTCAGTGCAGATTACACCCAGAATCATTTGAATACTTGAATCCTCTATCTGTGGAAATGATCCCCTCATTTCTTCCCCACATTTGAATCTTCCATTGAAATCTACATAACCTCACAATCTAATGTCATGTTGTCTTAAAGACTAACACAATAAGGTTAAATGGCGGTTATATGTGTGACTTCCAAAGAATAGAGTGAAGAATTTTCCCTGTTCTGCTCTTTCAAACTTGACTGACACAAGGAGCAGAGAAGTACACAAAGAGAGAGGACAAAGGCACATATCAAACATTTTACAGGTCAGAGACACAGGCAAAGACAGCTTTACAGAGACACATCTTTGACACGTCTCATTACTCTGAGCATGACTTGAATATGGCTGCAATCAATAAGCTTGGTTATTGATTGGTTAGCTCTAATTTGTCTTGGTACTCATGCTTAAACAGCTATGTGTTCAATTGGAATAATTTCTTCTAATTCTGACTGAAAACATTAAAATTGGCAGAAATCTGCACCAGAGATGTTGTTTTCATTCACAAGCAGTGAATTATTCTACATATTCAAGCATCTCAGAGTGATAAAAACCAAGTAAAAACAGGGATTGTTGTTTGATGGATTTGTAAAAGGTGACTTAGGCATGTGTGCACTTGATATGGACAGACTGATAGTACAGTCTCGTAAAACACTGTCCTTATAACATAAGTAAACAAAGTAGATTTGCTTCCTTCTTGTTAACAACATGCCCTCTCACCTTTTGCATGCCATAAAGCAGATTTTCAATCTTAACCTGATCTTTCAAACCTAACCACACCCAACAGACAACAATAGGGGCAACACTTAAATAGAAATCTAAAAACATCAGATTCTGTATCAACATGATATTCATAGGGCATATAATTCAGTTCTTAACAATCTACTGTAGAAAAAGACAAATTACTATTTTACAGTTACAGTCAAAACAGCAGAAATTAGCATTAGCTCTGCTGTTGCATAAACTGTATGCATCTTTCTACCAGTGTGTTGCTGTTGGACCTGGGTGTGGTTGAGGACTAAGTAAAGCTCCTCTGCTCTAGTCTACTAACAGGATCGAGTGAACAAGAGCTGGACTTACATCCACAATGAAGAAGTCCAGCCAACACCATGCATTGGTAAAGTACTTGACAAAACCATAGGCGACCCATTTCAGCAACATCTCCAGGATGAAGATATAGGTGAAAACCCTGTCGGCGTACTCCAAAATGATGCGAATGGTCTTCCTTTGCTCGATGTACACATCCTCAAAGGCCTGTGGAGGAATAGGAAAGCATACGTCAACTAAGGCGAACACAGTGAAGGGAACCCAAAGATTTACGATTCCGCTAATGAAATTGTACACAGCGCTATAGCTCGCTCACGGCTGATCGCTAATAGTGATTTACAGGACATAAAAAAACTGATGTGCATGAAATATTTCAAATAATCGTACAGCTAATGTAGATGTGCAGCAGTTTTTGCTCTTATTTTAGTAGCATTTGACATGCTTGAGAACAATCCCCCACCCCTCTTTCCATCCCCTCCCCCCTCCATCCCCAGAAATAGATTCCCTGTTTGATAAATGGTACACTCCATTAATCACAGGTGCCCCTGGCCCCTCCCCAAGCTCTGAGACTGTGCAACCAAACAGACTGCACCACTGATCGACTTATATCACCTCTTCACTGCCACAGACATGCACAGGTATCTGTAAAGCACCTTTATTTTTAATGAATCATGAGTTATTCAATCTTAACCCAATTTTGATTTTCTCAGGTCAAGTAGATGGTGAGTCTATGTGTGCAGAAAATGCAAATGTTAAAGCGGTCCTTCTCACCAGGGCACCGCTACTGAGGAGGATCATGAAGATGATGAGGGTCTCAAACCAGTTGTGCTCCACGATCAGGTAACAGGTTTTTCTCAGGAACCACCAGCTCTTCCCCCAGCCCATAGTGATGTCAACGTCACAGCACTTGTACTTGGCCACACAAGCTGAGGACACACAGGAGGAGATTTGATATAGTAAAATAAAATAAGATATTAATGGCAGGTTTCAGTCCTGTGTTTTTTTAATGAAATTTGTTCCTGCTGTGTGCAGTTTGAAGTCTGAAAGTTGTTTTGGATGTGGAATGAATAGCTAGGTTACCCAAGTTTATCTTAAATCTTGAATGTTTCTAAGAAAAAGTAGCAACATCTCTAAAATGAAGAAACACAGTACACCTCCAATGCTCATGCTTTGAAACTTTGAGTTTGTTAGTCTAGCATCAAAAATTTGTCTAAAGACTCTGCCTACAAAATCCTAACAATGACATTACAGTTTGAAACTGCATTTTTCATATATACATATATACATATAAAACATTCCCTTTAAGTGTTAATTTGCAAATATTCACAATTTCTGACTTTGGGGGTTTATATATAAATAGTTATCTCTAAAGTTATACATATTTATTCATCAACATGTCAGTGTAAGTATCATAGACAGACAGACTGATAAATAGTCTCCATGGGTGAGTGACCCTTTATAATGAAGCTATTCTTCACCCTGCCGCCCTATCATTTCCACTGAGCCCAGGGGAGTCTCTGTGCTGTGGAGTGGAGGTAATGGGTGCAATGGGAGCATTGGTCTCACCATCTGTCCAACACGGCTCTGGCTCCATGTATTCCTCCACCGTTTCCACCACCACCACCTCCTCCACATCTGGCTTGATGTCGATGGTGCTGCCCTCCGATGAACTGGTGTCATCCAACTGCATAGATATATGCATATGAGCACAAATACACATGCAAACAAACGGAAAAATTTCAGTTTCCATTGCAAGGAATCACTAACTATGTTAAAAGCTGAACTCATAAAGGCTTCTGGGATCTGTCCGGAAATGTAAAAGTTGCATTATGTCCAAATTGTGTTGGCGTTGTCTTTAAAAGGAAAAACCTCAAGTTGATCACAGTGGCTTGTCCATATTGAGATGGAGACCATATCAGTCATGAACATCACATAACATCCACATGAACACTGAAATGGAATATCAAATGGCAGATTATCTTCTCTAAAAGGTTCTAAATGCATTTCGTATAAAGATATAAGTCACCAGATATCATTTTATTACATTGCCTGCCTTCTCCAGCCACTATAGATGACTATTGTGTAATGGAGTTAAATTAGTGTCTTGGCAGTGCAGAGTGGCCAGCCACACCCATAGTATTGCAGTCTTGAGAGAGGAAATTGCACCACAAAATGTTCCAGTCTGTTTTTTTGGTCATTTGTGAATAATATGTATAATAATATGAGGTCACTCTCACTGACCTCTTTGCTGTTCTCATTGTCCGACTCGCTGCTGAAGTCTTCCGTGTTGAGGTTCTCAAAGTCAGACTCTCCCACAGCTATGGGCACGCAGACGGTCAGGTTCGGATTGTGGATGAATGACATGTGGTCCTCATCAATCATATACTTGCCCACACTGCTGCCAATACCGCTGGTGGTGCCGTTACCATTCTTGGCATAATCTAGGTCACGGTTGATGTCCACCCCAGTGTGGTTAGCAATGCAGTTCAGCTTCTTGTCATACATGTCATCCAAAGGTTTCTGCTCATCCTCCATTGGTGGTTTCTTCAGCAGACTAGCCACCAGTATCCGCATCTTCGCTTTTATCCATGCAATGCCTTTCTTGATACGCATGACAGAAATCTGTAGGTTGTTGGGCTCACCGTCGTCATCTGTTGCAGCCAAGTTGTCAGCACTGAATGAGCTCAGCAGCAAGGCAAGAAATAGGTTCAACACCTTTGGACACAGAAAAATAAATCATCAACTGGATGTAAAATGGTAATTTTATATTCTCTGATCTTATTTGATCTTTATTTTGGGCTCAGGGAGCCAACAATTTCCTGAACAAACTGACTGACCTCTGAAAAACCCTCCCAGTGTGGACACTCACCACCAGGTTACCGATGACCATGACCATCATGAAGACGATGAGGCACATGCCCTGGCCTGCCACCTCCATGCAGTCCCACATGGTCTCGATCCATTCACCGCACAGCACCCGGAAGACAATCAGGAAGGAATGGAAGAAATCGTTCATGTGCCAGCGGGGAAGCTCACAGTCAAGAGCGATCTTACACACACAGTCTTTGTAGCTCTTTCCAAACAGCTGCATGCCCACCACAGCAAAGATGAAGACGATGATGGCCAGCACCAGAGTCAAGTTCCCCAAGGCTCCCACAGAGTTACCAATGATCTTGATCAGCATGTTGAGGGTGGGCCAAGACTTAGCCAGCTTAAACACTCTCAGCTGGAGTGAGGTGGGTGGAAAGAGTAGGAGGGATATGATTTAGTCATAACATTTTAGCTTCACTAATTTGCTGCTTCACTTCAGTGAAGTAAAAATAGTATAAACACACAGTATAAACATGCAACAAAATATGTACAATTCACAAGCTAAGATGCTAACTCCACATGCTATCTCAATTTGGTTTGGCTGAGGGAGGAGCTACAATTAGCATTTACCAATCGGAATGACCGCAGCACAGACAGGCCCTCGACGTCAGCCAGAGCCAGCTCCACTAAACTCAGTGTCACAATGAAACCATCGAAACAGTTCCAGGCCTCCTGGAAGTAGTAGTAGGGATCCATAGCCACCAGTTTGAAAAGCATCTCCCCTGCAAAGATCCCTGTGAACACCTGGCAGGTAGGAACAAGGACAGATTTGAACAAATGGATTTGGTTAAAAAAAAAGCATGATGGGTAGTGAACCATTACATTTGCGATGTCTGCTCCATTATCTGAGTTGTGGATTATAGATGTTGAAGAAAAATCAATGACGTTATAAATTAGCCCTAAAGTAACTGCATATTAATGTGTTTCACCAGAAGGATAAATCCCATTACTTAAAGAGGCAGCACATCAAGTTAATGTGTGTGTGTGTGTGTGTGTGTGTGTGTGTGTGTGTGAACTGCTCTATAGTCAGTAAGGATGAAATGGCACTTTTGTGGTCTGTGAATGCACAATGTAGGTAGGTCTGTGTATGTGTGTGGGTGGGTGTATGTGTGGGTGTACAATGACTCATATTGCATCAAGGTGACCTAGAAATTTCCACCTGTATTGGCCTTTTCTGGTAAATTATACTGGGAGAGATATTGTAAATAACACATTTCTATGCTGTTTCAACGAATACCTTAAGTCAAAAAAGATAGTGGTGGGCTCAGTGGGTAGATCTTGGAATGCAGTTAACAAACAAACACGTGTGCTCTTGAAGAAAAAGGCCTGAGGTTTGGTCTTTTGGTACATTGTCCACATTTATGTATACACAAACAAACATAGTAAGTGGTTCTTAAGTGAAATATCTTGACTTGTTATTTGCTATTACATCACTGACACAACATACAGTGCAGCATGTTAATGACTCAGTGCAGATACACAGATGTGCTCAGATTTACTCAGTTTCCTTGAAAATGCTAATAGTGAAAATGACCAGGTTGAGTTATCTGAGCCATGATTCAGGCACCATTTTAGAGCAGTTCATCGATCAAGCTCCATGAAATATTAATGCAGGCCTCCCACCAACCAGTCAGCCAACCAGCAGAGAGGCAGCCTGGTCCTATTGAAGCAAACAGCAGCTCCACTCAACCAGAGGAGAGAAGAGGAAGCAAAGATAGAAGGAACATGTGTGTGTATGTGAAGAAACAAGAAACGCATGGATACAAGGAAGCAGCAGCGAGGGGTTGGGAGGGAAGTTGAGAATGTTTTTTTTTTCCTTTCAACTCCGAATCGGCAATGAAAGAGCTGCCAATTATGGTCCCAAAAATAACACTTTTCTGAGAACTGAGGAGAAACAGAGGAGATTCTTTACAGGTGAATCAGATAAAAATAAAACAACAAAAACGATCGCCACTCACCAGATTGCCTACAGACAGCATGTCCTCAAAGTCAGGGGTCATGGGGTAGTGCTCCATGGCCATGAAGAGGGTGTTGAGGACGATACAGATGGTGATGGCTAAATCCACGAAGGGGTCCATGACTATCAGGTTCACAATCTCCTTAATCTTCACCCACTTGGGGGAGCACTCCCAGATCAGGAATGTGTTAGCAAACTTATACCAGCATGGCGGACACTTGCGCTGAGACTCCTCCAGTTCTGAAGACATAGCGTGGATCACACATCAAAAACAAACATACTTGCGTGCTTGAGCATACTGCATGCAATGGTATCAAATGATAGAAATAAATTGTATGCATTGTATGTATCTGGTACTTTGGATATGCAAAGCAGATAAGCAGGAAATTCATGTCAAACTAATCAACCAATGAGAGCAGCCCTAGTTAAAGAATAATGAGAGAGCAGGTTAAATAGCTGGGTTAAAGTGGCAGTACCCTCCACTAGTGTGTTGGTAATGACGCTCATGACACTGTTGGCCCGCTCTTTCCGCCCAAAGGAGGTATTGAGCTGGTCCACAGACACCATCAGGGAGCCCGACAGCTTCTTCTTCACCTCAACCTCAGTAGTTGGCTGTCAGGAGGAGAGGAAGAATCAAGCACCCATGGAGAGGACATGAACACCATCCCACATCACCACCGGTGGCCGGCGGAGGGAAGTGCACATCAGCATTGGCAGGAAAAAGTAGTTGTGGGTCAGATTTTTGGGGGGGTGGGGGCAGGGCATGTTTCATTCTTTTCTACCTCAATGCTGGTTTCAAGGAAGATGTGTGTATGCTGTAAATGCATGCAGGTCTCAGCCAAAGTGGGAGCAGTGGTCTAGGGCTACTTGACCTAATTGTGTTTGAATGTAATTAGCTCATCCCGATTAAATAATAAATGGATTGTGAGATACTGTGCAAGAACTGCTTCTGCATGAATGCATTTTCAGTCCTGTCATGCAATAATGGAGGCTTTGCTGCCATTGCAATATAATCATTAGGTTACATCTATTTTACAAAATGTCTCCCAAATCTGGCCATTTTATGTCACTTGCAAATTGATGCTACTGTATCTTCCTACTTTGAAACCATACAACTTATATTGCAACCATCAAGTCAAGAGCATTGTAAAAAAGATCATATGGAGGCAGGTAGTTCAGATCCATCCAGTTGTCATGCATGAGCATGCTCCAAGTCAAAGAGAAGGAGAGGAAATTACAGACACCATAGCCATTGTTCTACTTGTCTATGTCATGCTTGTTCTAATTTAGGGTTTAAATCTACCATGCTAACTAGAATGAGACACAACTAATTCACTACTGTTGACCAGGGAGAGTTTGGAAAACAGAGAAAGGTAAAGACAGACAAGGACAGCAGCCCTCCTTAGTTTCTTAAATTACATTATCAAGGCCTGATAGGATGGTGAGTGTTATGTGTGTATCTGCTTTGGGATTATGATCTGTGTGTTAGGGAAGCAGATAAAAATGTCTGTGGCTCTACAGTGCTGGTCCCCTCTGTTTCCTTCGCCTCCTATTGTAGATCTACCCACACAGGCTAGCAGAGGACCTGGATGCCTGGAGGAGGAACACATCAACACACTAGAGCATGTTAACTCATCATTATATGCTGTTTGTAAAGCAGTTAACAAAAATGGTGTTTTATTACTGTGTGTAAACGTGTTAAACAGGAACTTGATGACATCCCGCACATGAAGTTGCGTATTAAATCTTAATCGGACTTTGATCTATATGCCAAAATCTAATGGGCCAATGGGGAAGCAGAAGAATAATAGAATCATGTCTGTTTGATTAGTGCCTGTATAATGGTGTGAGTATAGTGCATGTATAAATAAGTAATTTGATATGAACATATTCAAAACATTGACATTCATCATAATGAATCAAACAACAAAATTGCCTGGAAGTCACTGATAGACCCAGTTTCATTAACCTATCAAAATGCAGGCTTGGCTATAGTATAGTCACTATGAAATTTAATTTTCTCCATCCTTTGCCTACTGTTGGAGGGCAGCATACACTGCAGGGGCTGGGGGAGGGGAGGCGCGAGCGCTTAGCCAAGTGATACATACGGACTTGCAAAGATGACAGAGTAGAAGATAGAGAGTCAGAAAGAAAAGAACGGACGAGAGGGGGGCCATGCCTAGATACGTCTACTCATTGACTTCCTTACACTGTCGTCAGTAGCTGCCTTATCTATTTTCACCTCAGGCAGAAGGCGTCCACCAGGCCCAGGGCCGATGAGCGACACCACGCCGTTGCAATCCACCGTGCTGTTCCTCTTCCCGTGGAAGCCACTGTAGCTGCTCCGCCGGTACGGGCTGAACAGGGAGCCCCGACGCTCCTCGCACTCCTCAACCGTGCTGTGTTCATCATCTGCGAATTCGTTCTCTGAGCCCACGTCCTTACTGCGGCCCTTGAAACTGAAGATGCTGCTCTTGCTGTTGTGGCGGGACAGGAAAGGTGAGCCGGGTATACTGAGGAGGGACTGAGAGGAGAGGAGGTAGTAGAAGGACAAGGACAGGAGAGGAGACATTTGCATGACTGATGTAGCCCAGGGGCGTTTCAGAATTACAATTGATTGCACCATCATTTTTATGCTGTTTGTCATCAGTTCTGGAGGTCAGGATGAAAGGCAACATCTGTGCAGTGTGAGAAATTTAATGCGACCAGGACGCTTCTCCCTGAGGAGGCATATTCTGCTGCAGCAATCATGTTACTTAATAAACGAAAGGGAAATACATAATTAGGTCAGTAATATCAAACACTGTCAAGGTCACAGATGCAGGACAGAGATACAGGTAACATGGAGAGGAACATGACTCACGACATCATCAATCTGGGTTGCTGCTAGTAATGATCCAGCTATTAGATCAAATGAAATTACATTTTTTGACAAAAAACTTTTACAAAATGGTGAATATAAAGTCAAAAACAGTTGTGTTTTAGTGTTACACAGAGCAAGTCTGCTTTGTTATCCTCTTTGGCAAATCTTACACTGTAAAACACAATATAAGAGCCAGTGGAGCTCAAGTGAGGCCTAAACAAAGCTGCAGGATTGCTCCCTCTGAAACATTCATGTAATCACTGTGAATAATTCAGGACCTGGACATGTGCTTCTATATATCTGGCCACTATATGCTCTTCTGTATGTGAGCTCGTGCAACACCACACTATAGCAGCACTATCAATTTGAAATATTTCTCCACCAAAAGTCAAATAAAATAGAAAAGAACATCTTTTCTGCAGCCATGTTATTCACTGACATCTATATTCTATTCATAGCAATAAAAAGCATCTCTTTTCTAATTCTGTGGCTCTGTTGTTATGGTCTTGTTTTTCCTCTTTTTGTTTTTGACACAAATAATTATCAATGACCTTAATAAAGCTTGAAGGGTCACCGAAATTACAAAAAACCTGTATTTTTCCATTTACTTCCAGGCTAGCCTTGAAGATAGTTTCACTTTTGTCTCCAGAGGTTTTGAGAGGTTTTATGCCACCAAACCAGGCAGCACAAGTTTCAGAGGTGGATATCTTAATTCCTTGACACAGAAAACTTACTTACTTAGTGGAGAGACACCACTAAGACTAAGTAAGAAAATACATTTGTTTGGGGGGTTTTTTGCACAAACTGGCCTCTAAATTACACTACATTTATAAAGAACAAAAAAAACTCAATAATTAATAAATATTAAAAATACATTGAAACTGAAACTGAAGCAGCAAAACTGAATTCAATCATCTTTATTTGTACTATTTACACCTGACATGTCTCCTACTATGATATGTCAAAATGTCTTCCATGAAAAGGATCTATGAATATTGTAGAGAAATGTTTAAATATGCCCGGACCTCACTTCCTCCTTACCTGGTTCATAATGGAAGACTTTCGACCCAGGCGGTTATCAGGGAAACGGAAGCGGCTCCTCTTGCTGCCGTCATCCGACTCTGACTTGACAAACTTCTCGCTATCCCCTTTCTCCTTCTCCTGCTCTTTTTGCCGCCACTTCTTCTTACGGTTGCGCCGCTCTTTGGCACTCTTGGAGCTGAGCTTCGACATCTCAGAGGAACTGCAGGACAGGCGCCCTCCTCCATCATCTTCTACCGCATCCTCTGACACTGTGCCCGCAGAGGTTGCCATGGCAGCAGTCTACCAAGAAACAAACACATGAAGTCAGAAAAATGAGTCAATAACATGACTCCATGACCATGACTTCATGACCTCCATCATGCAGAGGACTCACCTGGGCATCTTCCTGCTGTTTCTTGAGCTGCTCCAACATGGCCTTAAATTCCTCCTCCTTCTGCGCAGCCTCTTCCATGGTGGCCTGGTTCTGCTCCTCATAGGCCATGGCCACCACAGCCAGGATGAGATTCACCAAGTAGAACGAACCCACAAAGATCACCAACACGAAAAAGATCATGTAGGTCTTTCCTGCCGCCCTCAGGGTCTAATAAGAAGTCAAGGAGAGAGAGACGGATGGGGAGGGAGGGAACAGAAGAAACACTCAAAACATCAGAAACATGACCTCAAACCCCTGAGTCAAGCTGAATGTTGACATCGCTGCTCCTCTCTCACAATGACTCATCAGAAATAAACAAAGTCAACTGTTAGTGGGGAAAAGAGGAAGGTGTCGGGCATTTCTGGATGCAAAAATCAAATCCTCTGGCCAGTAGGTTCAAGGAGGGAACACAAACACAGCTAAAGTTGAATGCTTGTTTTTGGTATGAACACTAATATACTGAGATTTGTTTTACTATAATCTCACACAAAGATGAATTGATACACAATCTATTTTTGGCTTATACAGGAAAAAGCTTACACCCTGTGCTAATTAAGGTCCTCAGCATGAACTCAAGGTTGTGTTATTCATCAGGGAAAGCCACTAGATATGCATTTTGACCTACTTTTTCCATGCACAGTATGCACCAGCCAGTGCACAGCTAAACAATTTCTATGGATTGGTAAGCTATCCCCAGTGGAGTTGAGGAAACAGAGCTGCAGAGGCACAGCAGAACAACTGAGAATATTCTGGAAAAGTCTCAAAAAACATCATTTTGATGCAGGTATATTGCAGTTTTTTGATAAATTGACATATTTCTTGTTTTGGTTTAATTGACAGAGACATTTATGTGTAGCTTCCTTTTACTTCCCTTGTCAAAAAGGCAAATTATCGTCTAGAGCATAAAAGACTCTCTGGGACAAAGAAGTAAAATTCCCTCACATCTCAATAAGGAAAGTAGTGGGCATGTAGTGTTGGAAAGTGTATACAATATTCCCAACAAGACAAGCTCAAACTGAGTCCAAATTAATGTCTTTTAGTCCTACACATCATCAAATCTTATGTGTATAAAAACAAACAGTGTGAAGGTACAAATCCCCCAGTGGCAATACTGGCAATGAGGTACAAACAGTAGGATAACATTCGTTCTGGCCATATACCATATCTATCTAATTTCTGAACATCTGACAAAGACTTAAAGACGGCTGCATAATCATTACTCTAAAGATACAGTACAAAATAGCAGCGAGAGTCTGTCACTGGGAGCTGAATTTCAAAGCTCTCTTTGAGCAAAAATAGAAGTATGAGCTGGGATGCTCCCATCAGGTCTCATCTCCCTCATTGGCCATACTGTAATCCTGAGCTGTTAATATTTCATACTTCCTTCCTTCCACTCGGCATCCATATGTGAAGGCAGCAGGAGTGTCTCCACCATTTCAGAGTGGTATTGTGCAGGCTGACACACAGACAGTATAGTAGTGGTCTGGCCACAGTGTGTAGATGAGGCGAGTCAAAGAGGAAACAGGCCAGAAACATGGAAGTGTGCTAAAACTAGTCATCATTTTATATCACAGAGGTGGAGCTGCATTTTACACACTAGCTGCATATACGACACACCCAATATGTGGAGAAGCTGAGATCATATCAAACAGATTGCTCACTGAACACTGGTCATTTCTAGCATAATCAATTACTTTTTATCAATTTGTCTTTTCTGCAGGTTTTTTCTAGTTAGCTAAGTCTGCAGTTCTACATATATTTGTTGTATTATATAGTCCTGTGAAACAATCTGAAACTGGAACACTGAAACACATCAGCTTTACCAGCATGTAGAGGTTCTCCCAGAAGTCCTGTGTCATGAGTCGGAAGAGAGCCAGGAAGGCCCAGCCGAAGCTGTCAAAGCTGGTGTAGCCATAGTTTGGATTCCTCCCAGCTTTCATGCATGTGTAACCCTCCGGGCAGCGGCTGAGGGGTGGAGAGAGAGAGAGACAACGGGGCGCCCGGCCCGAAAATGACTCAGCACTATTTACTTATAATCAAATCTGACTTCAGGCAGACAGAAGCACTACAGCAGGTCTTGGTGGGACCAGCATTGACAGGAGGACAGAGAAGTCAACTCACCCAGAGTCTGAGCTGTTCCCACAGAGAAGAGCATCCAGCTGGCCAGGCAGGAAGTAGAAATTGGCTGAAGAAAAGAACAAACAGTCATGATGAGTCATCTCACTCACATTCTGTTGCAGCTACAGTTGTTTATTTTGCAGAAGTCTGTAAATTCATTCAGTCTCATTTCTGACTTTGGTTTGCTCATGAATTTTCAATTCAACACACTTCATTTCAAACCAATTCATTTTGTCTATCCAGTGCCAAAATGACGTATTGTTTTTTCATTCCAGTATATGTACTGACTCATACTCATAGATCGCTGCCAGCTCACCGTTCAGCAAAGCTGTGCGTCTACTTACTGTCGTTCATGATGTACTCGTCCCAGTCAAAGCCTTTGCTGCCGTTGGCCAAGTAGCTCTCGGTGGTGTTGATTGGCCAGATCACACACTTGTGGCGCAGGTTGCCCATGAAGAGCTGGAGACCGATGAGGGCAAAGACGCTCAGGCAGAAGACGGTCAGGATCATCACATCTGAAAGCTTCTTCACAGACTGGATCAGGGCGCCCACAATGGTCTTCAGGCCTGGAGGGCAGCCACGTACACAAACCACGTAGGTGATGCAGGAGCTGCTGATGCCCCAGGTATGAATCTTTGGAGTGTCTACTTATACTAGAAATTATCTATTGTAGTTAATACTGCTAATACACTAATCCCCCTCTAGGTTCTATCACTGGGAAATATCCAGTTTTGACTGGATTTAGGTAAAACGCTGGGGGTGGAAACAGCATAAATTCATTTAAAACCTAACAAAAATATTAAAAGAAATATATCTCCATTAAATTATTAATGTGATAATATATAAATATTAATGTTTTATATTAAATGACTTCCTATGCTGAAGAACATACACCAACACAAAGGGGGAGCATTTATATGAATAAAACTTAAACTTGGAGCAGATTTTAAAAATTTTGATGTAGGTAGTAATACATTTTGGACAAACTGACAGATTACATACATAACATCTCTGGAAACAAAACAAACAGGAAATATTTAAGAGCCTTCCCACTCTTTTTATATTCATCAAGACAGGAAATATTGTAAATCAAATCTTGTGGTTTTTCAAATGAGGAAATTTGCATTTCATTGCCAATGATGGATGAAGTGAAAAAGAGGGAGAAGGCTGTAAAAAGTGAGAGGAAATCCATAAGAAAGAGAGCACAGCAGCACAACGAGGGGCCATGAGAAGGACAGAGGCACAGGCAGGGGGGCTGGAAACCACATGCAGGTCATTTAAACTCCAAGGCTGAACAGGAGCAATTCAATGCCAGCGCCAGCGTGGGCACTTTCTTGAACTGTCTTGTATAAGGTGTCATTAGGAAAGTACTGACTCCCCATACCTTGACCCTGCAGTCTGTCTCGTCCACAGTTTCACTAAAGATAAAACCAGTTTACCTTCCAGACAGGAATCCTCTGGCAGCGTTCACATAGGTCCACAAGGAGCTCAAACATGGAAGCAGGATGACCCACACCCCCTTCTCAGTTTGGCCTCTACAGGTACAGTGAGATTTACCAGCTGTACCTATCTTCTCATAAAATATTATCTAATTTTCAGCTGCAGAAAATCTTAGTAAAAACTCGCTTGGCAGCGTTAAGGTTAATAAACAGCTATTCAAATCAAAACTTTTCTTATATAGAAGAAAATGAGAAGATTAAATTAAATCAAAACAATTGTTATTTTGGGTATTATAATAAATACCTTCATATATTCTTCTGAAATCATGCCCTCTACTATCAATACTGTTATCTGGACTAAAACTACACTATATAAGATTTTTTTTTAAATCACCACTCCAGTATTATAGGCCTTGATGAATTATTGTTAAAGGAATAGTTCGATATTTTGGGAAATACACTAATTTGCTTTTTGTTGGAGTGTTAAATGAGAATCTTTCCTCATGCCTGTCCATTAAAGCTTCAGCCAGCAGCTGGTTAGCTTAGCTTAGCTTAGTTTAGCTTAGCACGAAGAATGGAGAAAGGGAAAGGGAAACAACTAGCCTAGTTTTGCTAAAAGGGAGTTAGGTGAATTTTGTAAACATTAGACAGACCCAGCCTAGCTGTTTCCCCCTGTTTCCAGTCTTAGTGCTAAGCTAAGCTAACCCACTGCTCTTGATAGCTTCATATTTTCTGGACAGACATAAAGGATAAGGCTGGTGATTTTCCATATTTTTCTTAATGTTGACAAATCTCTTGTGCAGAGCCGAAACAACAATGAACTCATGCTACTCACAAGTAATGTATGTGTATCCAAAGCCTGATATATCTTATTCCACTGTGCCGTAGATCTCTGTTGTTGTCCAAAAACTGTTAAAAATATGTCATGAGCCACACTGCTGCACTGGGTTGCTAAGCACATAAAGAGTTTTGGGAACAGTAGCTTGTTTACAAATAGTTCCAAAGACTAATAACAGCGATCATGTTTTCAGTCTCCAGAAAGTAGTTCTGTGTAAGGCGGATGCTACTGTGTATACAAGGGAACATGGTTCTGTTAACAGTGCTTCGCTAGCTTGTTGTGCTAAATATCAGAAATTTACAATCTACAATGTAGTTCAAAGTCAAGAGGATGAGATATGAAGCACAACAAGCAGACTAAGCACTGTAAACGCAACCACGTTTGTGATCACTGTTATTACTCTTTGGACAACTTATTCCTCTACGGCACAGAGGAATAAGATATATCAGACTTTGGATACACGTACATTAGTTGTGCGTAGGATTAGTTCATTGCTGGTTTGGTTCTGCATGAGACTTGTTGACAATAAGAAAAATATAGAAAATTGCCAGCCATTTTCTTTGAGAGTGTTTTGAATCTTCTCATCTAACTCTCCTAAAATGTCGAACCAATTCCTTTAAATACAGTTTAAATGAAAATACAATCCCTTTTTGTTTGCACTTTACCAAGATTTCCTTTTTCAGATTTCTAAATGTGTTGTTGAAAAAAAACCATCCACAGTAAGCACAACATCTGTTCAATATCCTCTATCAATAGATAGATAGATGCACGGTCAGTGTCACTTAGAAAGGTCAATAGGTCGTTCAACCCTCCCATCTGCATCCCCAACCTCTTCAATGTGAGCACATTGTTTCTTTTTTTGTGGTATATCATTCAAGTAGGTCATAAAAAAAACAAAAAACAAAGTCAGTAATCAAACTAAAAAACAAAAGAGGGCAAATCAAACTTTCAATGCCATTTGTCAGCCAAGCTCTTGGTAGGCTAGTATTGTAAAAGCAAGTGACTGAAAAGCATCATGCAGCGTAAGAGATATGTTCACAAACTAGGCTTGGCAGTCTTCATACATAAATAATAGATGTATTCTGTGGGATGTCTCTAAGAGCTTCTCATAAGAACATCAACATCTACAGGGTTTGTTTTCGATCCCAAAAATATGGAATCATCTCTTTCCAATTAAATCACTAAAAAAGCTCAGGATTAAATGTGAAATAAAATCTTTTAATTTCACTTGCACATTCATTTTTGTAATAAACTAGAAGGATAGCTGGCAAATTTGAGGAGCTGTAATCTATTCCTATCTAATAAATATACCATATATAATCACCTGATTTTTGTGCTTAAGATGAGAATATTCTATCAAGAATTTTCTTTGCTACAGAAAAGAGCATTAACTTATTCTGAAAGGATCTAGTGAAAGGAGTGGGTTAAAGCTATTTCTAAAGAGTAACACAGCTGCCTTGGAAACAAGACTCATAATGAGAGTGCTACTAGGGCAGAAGAGAGTGCAGACTCTTTGGAGGGCCCTAGAGGAGACTGCAAAGCCTATCAAAAATGTATTAGTACCATTTTTGATAATTTTGGAGGAAAAATAAATCAAAAAATGGTTATCTCCAATTCTTTAGTTGTTGCTTAAATCATAATCGTAATCATAATAATAGTGAGTAGAAAGGAAAGGGTGAGAGGATCAGCCTTAGTGTTTAAACTGAGTCTCACCTGGAATGACAGAGATAGTTTTCAATGCTCGGAGAACTCTGAATGTTCTCAGCGCAGATACATTGCCCAGGTCCACAAACTCTGTTATATATCTGAAATAGGGGAAGGATCACACACAGAACAAACACGATGACAAAAACCACACACGCCAAGAGCACAACACCACCGAACCAGGAGGAAACGACGCCACTCACAGAGCCTGTCCACTGAGGAGAAGGGTGGAAGGTAAAAGGAAAGAAAGACACACACACCTAACACCAACCCCGCCCCACCGTCCCCCGCCCCATCCTGTCTTACCTGGAATTACAGAAATAGTTTTCAATGCCCTCAACACCCTGAACGTGCGCAGAGCTGAGACATTGCCTAGGTTTACAAACTCTGTTATATACCTGCAGGATCAAACCACAGTTACAAAAGCTTGTTATTTACATGTAGATATGAGGTGAAGAGATAAATCCACACACAGACGGGCCATGTGACCGTGCTACAGATAATTAAGTATCATTTTTGCGTATGTTTTTGCTCATATGGAGGCCGTTAACTATGTGGAATAAACTACTGAGTGATATATAGGGGAGATACTGGGCCTTAAATTGGATTTTGCAGACTCCAGCAGATTGAGAGAGAAAAAAGGTGAATGAAAAGGAGAGTTAAGATGACAAAAGGAGGATAAATCGAATGAATGGCTCTGAGGTGTGGGTGTTGTCAGGGAGGCCGCGTAGTGTCGAATGGAAACCTTCAATTCCCAAAGAGAAATGCCAGAGAGGTCTCAGATCAATGGAGGAAACACAGAAGAAAGAAAGAAAGAAAGAAAGAAAGAAAGAAAGAAAGAAAGAAAGAAAGAAAGAAAGAAAGAAAGAAAGAAAGAAAGAAAAAGAAAGATGAACAATCACCTTCGGTAGCACTGAGAGCTAACTTCCTTCACCCACCCCTCTTAACAAAACAATGGCAATATTTGTGCACAATTTAATTTCATCATCCAATGACTGTCAGAGTCACAAGAAAAATACTTACGCCATCGAAATGACCATGAAATCCAGCCAGTTCCATGGATCTCTAAGGAATGTAAACCCGTCTATACAGAATCCTCGTGCGGTGATTTTTACAAGAGACTCAAATGTATAAATTCCTGTGAATGTGTACCTGAAAGAAAAAAGTGGTGACAGATTCAGTTCACCACAATGGATCAAAGCTCGAACATACAAAGCTGAGTGTAGGACACAGGATAAGTATGGAATGATGACGTCAGGTAAAACTGTTACATATAGTGTATTTAATGAAGTTTCAGAAACCATGAATTGAGAGTTAACACTATAGCTGCTAGCTAATCCCAGTTTGTGCCTCTCATGTAATACATTGAGTCACAGCGCACAGCATCCATTTTCTGAAAAACTGTACTAAATAAAGTCCAGCCGAGGCTGATGATTTGGTCATACAACGAAGTATTGGACAAATTATAATTTGGACTTCATGATGAAGTTAGATGAAAAGTAATGGGATCACAAAAGTTATTACAATTCATCCTCTGGGAACCATGAATATTAGTAGAAAATTTAATGGCAATCCATCCGATAGTTGTTGAGATATTTCAGTCTGGACCACAGCAGAGAGCCCGTCAACCGACCAACTGTTAGCTTAGCAATAAACCTACAAGGTTTAACAAAACATACTTGGTTTCTGAAGGTATTTCAAGAATCAATGAAGACTCTTGACCATCTAGATAAAAAGTATTTAGTCTCTATCATGATGAAAATATTTTAACCTGTTTCTCAAGATGTGCCTCTAAATCCAAACAAAGATGGTAGCTGGATATGACCAAAATTTTTTTTTAATTCTTATATATATATTGATGTTTCTTCCCAAAATTAATATAATCATACAACAATGCGGCAATACCTTTCTTGTGTATTACAGAAAGAGCAGGTCATAACAGCATGTCATTTCCAGGTGCCTAGATTAGGAAACTTGAGACATGGATTAAAAATCTTGATTTCTGTGCAAGAATATTTCTTCATCTGAATGAGTCTTTGAGGATTCTGGAAATAACCTCAGAACAGCAGAAAGTTTTGTTAAAGGAGCTACTGTCTGTTTTTTCAAAGATCACAATTATTTTTCAAAAATCATAATTGTTTTTCATGACGAGTAATGCTTATCTGTGTGGCTCAAATGTAATAGTGCAACATAATAGCAAAAGGCACAAACTGGGGCAAGTAGTTAGCATGCATTCATACTACTGAGTGAATATATTAAATGTGTACTTACTCTACTTGTTTTGACCACTCAGGAGGATCACTAAAGGTCATGAATATACAGTTGGTCAAAATAGTACACATAATGATCATGCTGAAAAGAGTGAGGAGCAGGTTAAGGAAAATATGGATTATAGAGGCAATTACAAATATCACAAATGTCACCAAACCTCACTGAAAATGTAAAACAGAACAATCTGCAGTAGCTACTGCACAGCAAACATGTAATGTCCATTCAGCCTTAATAGCCCTCAACACAAGGGTTAATGTCATAAAATCTACTCATAGCACTTAACAGAAGGTGCTTGTGTGTGCCCACTACCACAAAGGCCATTACTTTACCCATGAAATATTAAAATCGTAAATATATTTAGTGTAAATACAACAGCTCGCCCTCAATACCAGCAGGACCAAAACTGTAGTATTTTTTAAAGCTGCAGGGCTTCATTGCAGAGAGGTCTATGGTTAAAGGAAGGTATTTTTTATTGCCTTTAAAGGCAGCCAGAGGTCAGTAATAGTTGTGGCTTGTGGCTCAGATTAGGAGATAACTAGGTAAACATAGGGACAACAGACAGTAATAATAATAATAAAAAATACAGAATGGAAAAAACAAGGGTTTAGTATAGTTTCAGCTTTCATGATTGTCATTATTATTATTTCTGTCAACAAACATAAGTCAAACCCCAGCTGTGAACAGCTTTGGGAAACAGAAACAAAATTAATCATAATGATTGTTATTATGTTGATATTTCTATTTATATCATGTCGATATTCAAAAGGGTTCAGAGTTGCTAACACTCATGCCATTGGGTCAAACATTTTAATGCTGTATTTATTCTAAAACTTAAAAAAAAACATTTTCATGAGTCAAACCCATTTTTATACAATTTATGGTCGGATATTTTTTCAGCAAAAGCCATGCAGTGTATTAACATCTTGTAATTATCTTTCTATATAGTAGTTTTCATGTTTAGTGGTGGAGTCCACCATTCCCGCCCTAAATTCAACCTGCACCTATCTTCAACATGAATTTGTTTGGCTGCACTGTAAATAGATACCACATTTTCACCATGTAGATAATCAATGGGCAGATTTGACCTACTTTATGGAAATATCGCTTCAACCAGCTGTAGCTGGGAGTCTAATTCTGATTTTCTTCCACCTCCTGAGTCTTTGTTTGACATTTCTCTGAACAAAGAGAGGTACAACCTTCAGCTGTTCGGTCGGGGTTCTGAGATTTATGGCAGAGTTTTAAACCATAATGAGCTTATTGAGGAAGTCTAGCCTGGTTTAATGTTAAGGATGACTCATCATTTGTGCTAGCCTCTCCTTACAGTGATAAAATGGCTTCCAGTATGCTCTGCCATATTAACGGTGTATGGGAGACATCATTTTGCTATTATCTGACATGCTATTAGTTGCCATTTTCAGGCTCTGACTGTAACATGTATCCTGTCCTGTACAAGCAGTCATAGGTAACATCAATAGCAGCACGAGCAGAAAGACAGGACATATCATCATGAATAATACACATGAACAGGAAACCCTTTTGTCTCTGCAGTTAAGACACCATTTCAAAGGATATGAATGTATCAAAATTTTAATAGCTACTCGCCTAACCGGATTAAAAGGACTTATGAAGTACAAGGCAGGTGTGGCACTAAAACGGAAGATTGTCTTCCCTTTATTTAGCACTATAAATGTCTGTGGAGAGAAGAAAAAGAGAGAGACCGACAGTTGAATCAGTTAGCAATCACACAGAAATACACATACTGTTTCACATCAAATGTTTGTCATTAGAAACATTTACTAAAAGCAACTGAATATGATACAAAAACTAATGTGTTTATAGTATAATATATATATATAATATGCAAATGATGTGTCATATGTGCATTTGTTCATAAAGTAGTGAGTCTTTCTTTTTCTGTCACATAAAATGAACTGAAACTCATTTGAAGAGAGTAAAAATGGCTGCCAGGATGTTTCTAATGTCGGTATGTTGTCCCATTCCCTCAGTGCATCTCGACTAATCACTGTTTTCTTTTATCCACTGGAAACGCCCAATGTGCATGTGTGTGTGTGTGTGTGTGTATGTGTATGTCTTGTGCACATGTTCAGCTGCCATCACTTGTGCCGTTCTGCCCATCATGGCTTTGGTGGTTTTGAGAGAAGGAAACGAGTAAAACTGAAAGAGGCTGGCAAGCCTCTTTCTGTGGATAACCTCATAATTGTTTAAATAAAACATAGCGATTTGCATGAAACTTTAATGAGACTCTGTGCATTTGAACAAGTGATATGGGCCCTTGTGCTTTTAACAAGGCATCCCTCACTACATTAAGCCCTGCAGAGCCACCAACTCTGTGCTGAAGGCTAGAGACAGTAGAGTCAGGAGGGAGAGGAGGAGGAGGAGGAGGAGGAGGAAGGACAGTATGGGAGAAGTACAGTAAAAGGCTTGTGTTAATGTAATGTAATGTAATCTGTGCACATCCTACAGAAATGAGGTGCGTGTGTATGATGTTGACGTTCACAAGAAGCATAAACATCTCAGGGAGGAACATGGAACCGAAATGAAGAGCATCTCTGCCCGCAAGACGAGACACAGTTCTGTCACATGACCTCCTGACATTAATTTGACTGAATCCACAGACAACTCAGATGAAGCCAGAGCAGTTAAACATGATTAGATAATCTTACTCTCTACTTACTATTACAGGTCAGAGCAGCAGTCTCCCCCCTGAGTGTTAATACTATCATATATACTGTAAACATCCTCACTCAGCACTATGGTCTTCTATAATGACACACTTGGAAATGTCCCAGTTGCCATACGCTGTGTGCACATGCATGACCAATACACACAAACAAACACATTAACTGACACGTGCACACCAACCAGCATGTACAAAGCTCAAAAATGAGACACTGTCACACACATACACACACACGACTGCCATGTATGTAGAGTCTTTTTCTCTAACGCATGACTAAACTGCTGCAAAGCTACTGAAAATTTCATAATCCAGCGCTGAGCAAAGAGAAGAGCAGGGCAGAGGAAAGGCAGAAAACAGGGGAGATGGAGAGTGAGTGAAGCAGGCAGGCAGGCAGCAACTGTGGCAGCAGCAGGCTGAGGAGAAGCAGGGCGGAGGGAGCCAGAGCGAGGGAGCTGGGCAGAAGACGAAGAAGAGGAGGAGAGGGGGATGGGCGGGAGCGGAGGAGAGCGAGAGAGAGAGAGAGGGAGCTCCAGCCATCAAGCAAGCATCTGCATCCAGGAGGGCCGCAGCAGCCATTCAACGAGCCCCCTTCTATAAACCCTTGTGGTTAATGGTAAATGGACTGTGTTTTATGGCATCTCTAGCCTGAAAGTCACACACACACACACACACACACACATTCATACACTAATGGCGTAGGATCTCAGCTGCTATGCTAGATGCTAACCTGCTCAAGTATTCATTGTCATGCCTTTTCCCTTTTAATGACATTTCATGGTCCAAAAAATATATTTGCATTGTTCAAGGAAAAAAAGATTTTCTCTGAATGTGAAGATGAATCTGGAGTCACAAGATGTTCCATCTACTGTAGTCTATATTTCATTTCATGTTCTTAAGATTAAATGTAGCTTACATCTGTGATTTCTGTCTTTTGAGATAATATGATTGTAAATATTCATCTTTTCCCCGTGCAAAGGAGGACAGACTTGCACACACTGTGAATGAATTCTTCAACAATTCTAAAAGGGATAATAGTGGAAAAGCATCAGGCTCTGTGGTGTTTCTGTGAAAAAATATATTTTTGCACCTTCCCCAGTAAAACACATTTCAATGAGCTGAGCTGGAAGGAGAGCAAGTGTGCTCATGCATCCTTGCACATGTCGTCCATTTCATCCCTGTCCTCATATCATCTCTCTACCTCCCTCCCTCTCTCTCTCTCTCTATCACTCTCTGCCTTCTCCTTGAAAATGATATGTGTCCCCAGCCTTCTACTTTGACGCCAAGCTCGACCTGGCCTGACTTGGTTCAGCAGGGCACAGCCCTGCTCCAGCCACCGGCTGGGTGGGGAGGGCTGGGTGGAGAGGGCTGGATGCTGCGTCATCACCTGGCAAACCTTCTGGCCTTCTGTGTCAGCAATGACACAATCTAAAAGAGTCACAACTGAAGATTTGTGACGAAGAAGATGAACAGTGTCCGTTTACGATTATTTCTCACCCTCCCTACCCGTGAGAGATGTATCCAGAACTGGCGTGCCGCCCCTCTCAGTGACAAAGACATACAGAGCAACGTTCTTCCTCCAAGGTCACCACCTGATCTGACGTCATGGCAGCTCAGGCTGCCAGAACCAAAGCAGCGTCGGCTCCTTTTGGCATTAGAACAAGACTAGATGAAGGGCCATAATTAGATGTGCCTGAAGTCGAGAGCTGACAGGGCTACTTGTAGAGGCAGGCACAGAGACGAGAAGCTAAACATAAGAAGCACAAAGAAGCTCACAAGACTCATATGCACCTGCGATGTGTGGAAACAGACCAGTGAGCAGTGTGTTAGTGAGTGAACTTATCAACAATCTCACATATCACTGGACATGTTTGCCACGTGTCATCTGAATCGTGTCTCTTACTTGTGCACTGGACTGGTGCGTTATATAACAGTCAGTGTTCACTGTAAAGACAGGGAGGTATGAGACAGATGGAGAGAGAGGAACACAGGCACAGATATTGTGCACCTAAATAACATGCACCCAAAAAATCTGGACAAACTAAATCTAAAGACTAAACATTATTTTATAGATTTTGTCAGGTGGGGCTTACTATACTTTACGGTATACTGAGTGGACTGGTTAACGGTGTTAACATTGTTGTCAAAAATGGAGCAGTATTTAAAAGAATATGTGATTGGCAGACACCATTTTGAACAAAAATGCCAATTTTGTTACATAATTCTTTGTTAAAAATAGACAACAAAGGATGTTACCATGGTAGAAGATTTGAACCACGCTGCAGCCTTGTTTATAAAAACACCAGCATTAAACTGACCTCAGTACATTTTGCATCTCGATTAATGCTCAGGGGAAGGACAGCCATTTTATGATTAAGTATTCTTGCTTCTTTTAAAGTATAGAACAGGTTTACACTGTTAAACACTCAGTACTACGGTGCATAAATAGCTCAAAATGGCTGCAAATTTCACAGAACTTTTTAACTTTCCTGAGCTTTCATTTCAGCCTCTATCAGTACCTGAAAGTAATGGCTTTTCTGTCTTATCATTTTTATTCATTTATTCATTGCTTTATTCTTGGTCCAACAAAAGCCATGTGAAATGAATACTGTCTCCTTTTACAGTTTTTGTTGATAGGTACACATCAAGGGGATTTACAGAGACTCTCAAGGTCACCCGGCTGTCCTCACACTGAGCGTCAGACATGACAGGAACCCCAGAGAGGCAAGTGTCTCCATTAGGAGAACCAGAGTCCTCCCAGCCTACTGCTGCCGCTGCTTTTCTCTACTGCCACAGATTAATTTTTGAACAATTAGGAAAGTCTGTCATGTGGAACAACAGCCTTTCAACAGTTACTGCTTCTGACCTTTTCCCCAAAGCCCTGTGAGCACATCGGAGATATGGCAACGGCCCACTCAACAGCTCGAGTGCTCAACTCTCACACTCCCCAAAGGTCTTCGAGGAGGAAAACATAATTACATTCTGCAACCTAATCATGAAATTAAAATAACTGTAAACCAACTATCTCAAAACGTCTCTGCTTTGTCAGGAAGTTTTCTTTCCTGCGTAAGTTCCAGTCATCATGTGTGACTCAACATGACATCATCTACTGACCATTATGTAAAATATTAATATGGATGTTTGAGCTTCACTGATACACCAGAACACCTGTCTGCTGGTTTAAGCATCAAAGGTGATGTTTGCTGATCAATTAGGGAGAAAAAAATCACCACAACTGCTTTTTACCACTAATTCAAAGCAGCACAAAAAAAATTCTAAATAATGTGATAGTTACCCATCAAACAGCCACACAATCTGTAAGTATGATTAATGTCACAAAGATTTCCAGATCTCAAAAACCACACACGCACTGACTTTACAAGATAAAAGCAGACCACGTACAAGAACTGAGGCACAATGTGTGACGCAATGTGATGCGATTCTGACTTGCAGATTACTATATCAGAGCTGTTTGGGACAATATACTGTTATGATTTGAGATTTTGGACACCGGAGGTAGAGGGACAAATACCATCTGTTAATAGGGCTGGGTATCCTTTGAAATATTTTGATACTTGTGCCAATAAGATTAAAAAGTTGAACAAAATAAGCCAAAGTACTTAAATGGTTCCCATACACAAGCTGTTGTAGAAGAACTTTGCAGAAACTGTTGGTATTTTGATGTAAATCAGGAACTATCTGATCACAGAATAAGTAAACAAGACTCTGAATTTGACAAGTCTAATACTCAGTCCTGGTCTGAAACACCCTTTGGTTTAAACAGCTATAGTGAATGCGAGTTGATAACATCATTAAGCCTGTATGTGTGTGTGTGTGTGTCTTTGTGTATTTCAGGTCTTTGTAAACTCACTTTCTGAGTATTCAGGTAGTATGGGTCCAGGTCCTCCAGTGGTACCGCCACCATTCCAGAAGGGGGGTCCCCGTATATGTAGGGCAGACTCTTCCCAGCCTCCAGGTCACTGTTGGGCTTGGGTTTGTTCTCGTCATCATCATCACGGTAGCTGCTGTCCTGCTTGGGTGGCTTCTTGTTCTTCTCCTCTTTGATGCGCAGCTCAAGGCCCGCCAAAGATTCCACAGTAAACTTTTTGAAGCTATCAGGTCCTGGCGGTGCAATAAGGGGTGCAGCCATGTTTTCATCCTGCAACTACTTGGTCTTTAGGTTTGTACCATCCACAGTAGTAGTTCTGCAGGAGGGACACAGAGAGGAAAGGTCAACCAAACTAACAAAATATAATTGTCCTCTAAAGTGTTCACATCTGACATGTTGAGCATTTGAACAGCATGTTTTTTTTTCTTTTTTTAATCATCTTGACATTGACTTTTCAGCAATAATCCTAAAATCTTTCTTGATAAAAGGATGAGGTTTGAAACAAGTGACAAAGAGCAAATCAAAAACACCTAGATGCATGCATGTGTGCACACAAACACACATGTGCAGGTTTGGTTATGAAGCCATGAAAATTGAAATATGAGTTAAAGGTAGAGAAAAATGCAGTGCAACCACTACAAATGTAAAATATTTGATTCCACCAGTTCCAGAGAAAAAAATGACTTCAAGTAACATGGTGTACGACAAAAATGGCTGCTTAAATGTTACATCCTTGTCACATTATTTATTTACAATATTCACATTTTACAAATTGCTGGTTTTCCTTGATCCAAATGAGTGTAAAAAAAGAAAACATTACCACTGTTTGATAACGAACTGTCGATACATAACAGCCCCAGAGCAGAAAACTACAACCAGGAGACACTCTGTAAACTACGAAGTAAATCACATCTTATCAACTGAATGTTCATGAACTTACAAAGGCAAAAAATAAAAGCTGCATTAATTAGAGTAAAGTGAAATATCCCTGAGAGCTTTTACAGTCTCTCCCTTTACATTTATGTCAGTTAAGGAGATAAAATGACCCAAATTTTGTTCAGTGATCCTTTAATTTAATAGAGCAAGACCAAAACAATGATTCAGAAAACATAAAAACAGTCACTCTGTCTCTGGTTAATATAAATAAAGAGTACTGATGAGGATTAGACTGAAATTATGGCTGGAAGACTAAGGTCTGGTGCTAAGGTTTCAAAGATGAACAGATTGTATATTTCCTCATCAGAAATTTCACTAAAAGGAAGAAATATCTGGTAATACATGATTCACAGTTCATGACATCACATATTTCATGTATATCTTTATATTTCTTAAACAACACAGCAATTCGTTTATAGAGGATGATGAGGTATAAACAGCCAGATGTAATGCCATAACAATAATTAATTATTTCAGCTATTATATTTGTAAAATGTATCACTTAGTATGTGAAATGTCAATGTATTTGCTTGTTGAGATATTTTCTTTTTTTATATAAATGTTTTGTTGTCATTAATCTCAAGATTTTACAGAATAATAAGCAAAATGAATGTAATTTACACATCTGAGAGACATCTTCTCTCAGTTATGGCTGGTCTTATAACCTCAACATAAAGTGTGAACTCTCATTGTCACCCAGTTTTGGCAGTAAGTTCTGGGTCTTGCATTAAACCTCTGACAACCAAGACAACTGACCCCGTTTTTAAGGATTTTACTCCTTATAATTTTTTTGAACAGCTGTGGAAATGCTGCTCTTAATGGCTGCATGACTCAGTAGTGCCTTTTGCCAACACACTTAGATATGAAAGGGTATGATGGTTACATGACAACTGTTCAAGCTGCAGGACATTTCAGGGTCAATGTACTAATGTGAGGCAGAGCTGAAAGAAAGACGAGGCAGCTGAGAGGACACAGGTTCAGAGGAAACACAGCCACACCTGAACTCAGACCTCCACCATTTGAAAGATGGAAAATGACTGTAATTACTTCATTTCTTTGGCAGATTTTCAGCATTATGACATTTCCTTCCCATTCGTGGATGCAAAGCGTTATATTATGATGGAAAGGAAAGGTGGATGCAGCCCAAACGAAAAGAATCAGCCATATCTGAATCACAAGGCCTGTCACTTCCCTGCTCCCCTCTCTTGCATAACACAATCTAATTAAAAATGCTCGACGCGTAAAACTGATATCACACAGCAAACACACAGTGTATCTGTCGTGATATGAGAAAAAAAAGGAGAAACACATGAAAACATGCATCCTGTGAGCCAAGACGTCTGTTTTAAAATGGACCCCGGAACCTCGCAGTCACTGAGCCTTCTGCTGCTCTGCTGGCGCTGTCCGCTTCGGCACCACACGAGCGCGCACGTACACACACACACACACACACAGCACGAATGCTTGCATGCAGGTTCATAGATGGGGGAAAAACATAACCGATCTGCCTGTAAAACCGTTTTGGGTTTTTTTTGTTTTGTTTTTTTGTTGTGTGCCAGGCCTTCTTGTTCAGCTCCCTTCTCGACGCCTGTAGGCCTGCAGTTTATCCTTCAATTCTCAATGTTATCAAGTCATGATGACAACACTCGTCCTGTTTTGTCTCAGCCTGCTGGGTTGCACATTGCTCACATCCAAGCCAAACAGGCACATTTTAGGCATTTTCTCAACCATATTGTCCAAATTCAAACGCAGCGAGAAAGACTTGTTTACTAAAGCTGTTAATTAAGAAAGGAGGGCCTGGAGAAGCCATTATGCACGTTTCTCTAATATATTTCATTGAATAGAAAAGTCCTGTTCAGCCTCACAGAGAGAAGCTGGAGGTTACACTGCGCAGAGAAGTGGCTACGACCAAATTGGCCAAAGCAACATTGCTGCAGTGGGTGGTTTGTATGTTGAAAATGTCACGCTGTGGCAAACGCAACCGTGTATTTTTGTTATTTTTTCTGTCAGAGTCACAAGTGTGATGTCGATGTATCAAAATGAGTAAAAGTCTCTCTTTGTTATTCATCAAAAAACCCTCAAACGATTGATTTTTTTCATCGGGATATTCTGTGCGTTTTTGCGCGTTGCCTTGAAGGATCTGCACCACACCCGTGAAGCCATGTCGACTGCCAAATCAATAAGGGCTCTATCTGTGCACAAGATAGTATGAAGCTAGACAGCAGCTTTAAAACCACACACAGACCGCAGCATGAGATGAAACTGACAACAATAACACGATAAGAGAACAGTTAGGATGCTGCCACACCAAAAAAAAAAAAAAAAAATCACCTGGAGGAATGTAAATTTCTCGGCTATTGATGATGGAAGGAGGACCAGGCTACTCACATAGCATCAGCCCCTTTCTCGAAGCCTTATGGTGTATGAAACGCATCATCCTGTGGTCCGGAGGGTATAAAAAGCCAAAAATGGTGACCGTAAATTTAAAATTATCTTTACATTTTTAGCTTTTTTGGAGGCTGGAGCGGTCAGACGGCGCCCTACCTGAAGCCTGCGCGAAGCATTTTCCCTCGCTAAAAGTCTAATCAATACCTTTTGGATGCTCGACGAAACAGTTAATCCGATAAATACCTCACGATCCGAGATCAATTGATTGATATATATATATATATATATATATATATATATATGTTTTCCTCGCCTGCTCCTGGTCCAGCAGATAGACGCTCAGCAAACGCAGACACCCTCTTCAATCTCCAAAAAAAAAAAAGATGCGGGGCAGTGTGCGGCTCTGCGACATTTACGCAAGGATACCGACAGAAAGAAAATCTACCTTCACCTCCTAACATATGCTCTCTTTTCTCCAGCGATTAACAATGAAGGGTACTCACTTTGTAAGCGTTACAATGAATCCAGAAAGCCGGTGCAGGACTGCAGATGTGGAAAAGATTGGGGAGAAACTGCGGTTGTCGCCATATTGTTGCTGCTATCTTCCCCCTCAGTGCGAACAGTTTCCCTGCATAATTGATGACTCTCAGCAGAATATAAGGTGGTGTCGGCAAGTGCGTTTTCGTAAAATCGTAAAGGTCATTTAGGCCTGCAGCCTCTGAACCCCCCTCCAATGTGTGTGTAGTGATCAGAGATGAGCCCGGGTGTGATTGTGCACAGGGAGAGAGAGAGAGAGAGAGAGAGAGAGAGAGAGAGAGAGAGAGAGAGAGAGAGAACATGCACAAGGTTTACCCGACAAAACGCATTGGCTCACTGTGTGTTCAGTGTGGTGAGTTTATAGTACAGGAATTCACTGGCAGTTTCCAGAAGGCCACTGCACGTCTGAGATACACAAAGACCAAACATTTATAGGTTCAGGTTTTAAAGACTGCAAAAAATGCCAAAAATATGTAACATTAATGGCTTTTACTCCACATGTAGTTTGCACAAAAACTTCTCCTTTTTTTTACATTAATGTAAAATCAATATATGTTACATTGTTTTTTTATTTGGATCCCAATTAGTTGTTACCCCATTATTTGTTACCAAGGCAACAGCCACTCTTCCTGGGGCCTTGTAACTCAAATTAATGCCCCCGCACTCTGCTCTTTAATGGCGCAAAATTAATGTGCAAATATTAATATAATATTAATATTAATGTGCAATATCTACCTGTGTGTGTGTGTGTGTGTGTGTGTGTGTGTGTGTGTGTGTGTGTGTGTGTGTGACTCTTGTGTTTGACGTGGTACCATTAATCATGAGTTAATTGCCGTTTTTTTATTTCACTGTTGACGCAAACGGGAGGCTAAACGTGCACGTGACGTCACTGATCCGAAGGAACTGAGGTTGTTTTTGTTTGTGGTCAAAAACTAAATGGACTTTAAAGCTCTGGCGCTGTTTGCTCTGTGTTGGACCGTTCAGATTTCACCGCAGGACAGTGAGTCAGCACCAGGGAAGGAACTAAGAACATGTAAATTTTTATGTATTTTTTTTTAGTAAAGTGACTAATAATTTTACCCTTTTTGATGAAATATCCAGCTTTTAAAGGGTAGCAGTTAGAGTAGCAAAGAGTTATGTGCTGCAGTTAACAGGAGGACTGAAACTCTTCAAATTCTTGTAAATACAGTCAAAAAGTCACATTGGTTATATACATATATATAAATAACTAACTTTTACGTACAGAAGTCTTTAAAATAGCCAACCTTTTCTCAAATTGTTTTAGGAAAGGTACTTGTCTTTCTACTTAAATAGTGTCTCACTATGCGACTTTAGTGTAATTTGGGACACTAGGCTCAAATGCACCTTACTCTTTTTCTACCAAATGTTAATGATTTGGGGCGATGCAATCTTAGTAGTGTTTGCTGTGAAGTTCAGTCAAAGGTCAGTGACAAAGGATTTTGAGTAATTTAATGTTAAGGAATTCAATCTGTCATGAATGAAGAAATTATGTCATCAGATTGTGTTTATCACATATTCATACCTTAAAATATGCTATAATATGGCGAAAACATGTTTCATATTTTTTTATTTCAGTTAATTTTTCATTGTCCCACTTTAGAGAATATGGTTTGAAATGTGGGACAACTGGTTTTACTAATGTGGGACAGTCATAATGTTCTTAAAGTGGTGAAATATTCATTTAAGTATATTAAATGTGTAATACCAATAGCTATTCGGGGGTCTTAGTCTTGTAATGCTTAATTTTAACTTATTTTTAGGCAGGTTGGAAATTATATTATTGCTCATATGAATACATTATACATAATATAATACATGACTATACTATCTGTAACTGCAAAAACATTGTAATTACTGAAATGACCAAACATGTACATGCACTTTGACCTTGACTGTTACTGACCAGAGATATTTTCATTGCATGAATTAAGGTGATTTAAACCTTTCAGCCTCCCAGTGAGTGTCCCAGATTTCAGCCTGAACTGTCCCACATTAGGAAAGGCACATAATCAGGGACTATTTTGCACAAGGAACACTTTTATATTTGCCATTTCTTCTCTGAGTGTGATGTTTGCATTCTTTGAACTGAGTAGAAAACACCTTGTATTGGCTTCATTTCAAAATATATTGCTGTGTCAAATGATGCGAATTCACCTTACTAATGAAAAACATGAATAAACAAATAACACACTCAGGAGTTTTGCTTCTGTAGCCACACTTGTTCTGATGACCTGATTTTAGTTAGTCGATATTATTGTGTGACTAACTCTAGAGTCAGTTTTCTGACTTTATGACTCTACTTGTGTTAGTGTTGCGCAACGTTTTGGCATAACTGATAAACATTTGAATGGTTTTAGTACAAAAAGTAAACACACTGTACTGAAATGGGAGACGTTTTTTTGTTTATTTCTACTTGTGGTTCCAAAGAGCCAAAGACTTGATATCATTTCCTGGCTAGCTGCTGTTACATTAGTTTTTGTGAGTCAATGCAATCTCTCACTGAGCATTTCTTTCATCTGCTTTTTGAAATAATGAAACGTGTCCCTGGGGTTCACTAAAAGATTCATCTATTATCATTCAGAAAACTACAGCTCCCATGAACATGTACCAGTGTGGTCGTGCCAGTACTTTTTCATCATTATTTGGATTCTGCTGTATTCACCCACCATTTCTAATTTGCCTTGTTATTAAAGTCCTGACTGAGTGTTTCTTACTTTTTTCTCTGGCTCTGTACTTGTGGCTACAATGGCTACTGATCAGCAAACATTACATAGTGTTGCTATAACAAACAGAAAATCCACCTCGTTTTCTAGATATTAGAGCAGTGTTGCTGCCCTATTATTGTTTTCAGTTTTGTGCTCAGTGTCGTCTTCAGATTACTTGTTTTGTCCGACCAGCAGTCTGAGATCCAGAGATATTCAATTTACAGTGATGTAAAACAGAGAAGAGCAGGGAAACATCATATCCCAGAGATAAATTGGTTTGCAGTGTGGGTACAAATGTGTGCATACACAATAAAAAACATGCACAGTAAAAACAACAAAAGACACCCACAGTAGTACCAGAAGTAACAATCAGTAGATCAAAATTGAAAAATGATTTTTTGTTGATTGACTATTTTAGTAATTGACTCATTATGTCAGAGTATTGCTTAGCTATACATTAATTATGTTAAATATCTAACATAGCAAGGTCAAAAACATTATACACACCCTCCTCAGCTACTGTTTGGATGTCATTTACATTAAAATTATCTGATTGTGTTTGTGAGGTTGTGGTCAGCGGTCCCTGGTTGGCCCCCCAGGTACATCTCGGATAGTGGGGGGTCGGAAGGCTCCTGAGGGCGCGTGGCCCTGGCAGGTCAGCATCCAACTCCTGTCCAGGCATCACTGTGGTGGCACGATCCTCAACAGCCTTTGGGTGCTCACGGCCACACACTGCTTCCACAAATACAAGTGAGTATAACTTACACACCCAACTGTTAAAGATGCTGATATGTGAATTTACAAGGAAATCAAGAGACAGTTACCAGAGTTCAAAAGAGGTCAAATCATCTGTAACCAAATTATGTATATGCACTGGTTTAAAGAAAACTTTAAGTTATTCTAAATGTGAAGAGAAATAGGATTGAAAATCATGACCATGTATGTTAAATACAGACAAACCTGGACGCATTAGGAAAGAAAAGAGAAAGCTGTGGTTGTTTATGTGTCTAATAAGGTTATTTTAGACTGATCCAAGGTCAGTTTTTACTCTCTGCACTGGTGTTTCACACATGGAGGTTTTATAGGTTGTGAAGAGAACAAAAAATAAATAGATACTAGATTTTCTAGATATGCCACATTAACTGTAACAAACTATGCAGTCCCAGTTTTGGGGCCCCCAGAGATAAAAACAGACGGGTTCATGAATCCAGCCATGACTTTTGACTGAGAAATGCTGCTGTGATTGAACATTTATGACCTGACGTTGTATCAGTGTTAGCTGCTGTGATTTATTTACTTTTCTTTTTTCCACAAGTCTTCATGTTTTTCATTTTCTCCTCTCAATATATGAGTGTGTATATTTGTATAGGTGTATATCAAAATGTTAGACTGTCAAGTATCAGTTATTTTAACTCTCTTATCGTCAATTATATCTTACATGAATGACATAGTACACTACTTAGACGATATACATTATGATGTACATTATTTTGTGCAATAATGGATACCACTTCACAGGCTTGTGATCATAAAGAAATGGAGGTTTGGTGGCTGATAGTGGACAAGAAACAAAAACAGCAGTGAGTCAAAGTCATTAAACAGTCACATTATTTCTGTTTTGTGTCCAGAAGAATCAGCAGAACTCATTTCCGTGTGGTGGCAGGACTCAGCCTGTTATCTGCTCCGGGAGAAAATGCACAGATCCGTCCCATCCGTCTGGTCAAAATGCACGAGAACTACAGTGACGTCACGTCTGACAATGATGTGACACTCGTGCTCCTCAGCTCTCCTTTCAACTTCACTGACCACATCCAGCCTATCTGCACTCCTCATAACATGACACACGAGTTCATGCTCAACTTCAGTCACTGTTTCATCACAGGATGGGGAAGCACCCACTACAAAGGTTGGTGTAAAAATTCACTGATTCTGCAGGATTATGAAAGGTCAACATGAAAGGTCAACATCATCCCCTTTCATATTGAAGAGTGCTTGAGCATGACACTGAATCCCTGACTCAGACTCACTGTGGAGGGGGAAGGTACCACTTTACAATATGACACATTCACCTTTACTTAACCCTGAAGTCCATGAAATTAAAAATGTCTTTTCAAGGAAGACCTGGTCAAGACTCTTACCATGAGTCTGGCCCGGTTTGAGCCTGGTCACAGATGTTTGTTGCTCTACAGTCTGCAAAAAGAGGCATAAAACCAACCAAAAAATATCGTATGAAAAACAATAACATGCTTCTCTCAGATGCTTTTTTATCAAGTCTCTATTAATGGTTGATTAATAATTTATTGCTATTTTGCAGACTAGTAATAAGTTGTTATAATAAATAAATTAAAATGGATCCTTCTCCTGTAAGAAGGCTGCAGAGCATCTGGTCTAAAAATGATTTATTAATGACTCAATAACAGTTTATCGCTCATGGTCAGGCATCAGGTTTGCAACTACAAATGTTTATAAGTTAAAGAAAATAATTAATATGTGAAGAGAAACCAGCTGCAATGACAACATATGCTGAACAGAGACAAACATGTGAGCAGCTCACTTGTGCAAAGACAGAAATGAAAATGTATCAAAGAAAGTATTGTTGAACAGCAATCCATTTTCTTTCCTGCACTTTTCTTTTCTGAATTAGTTCTGGGGTAACTTATAATATTGCTGCACTTTTACTGCATTTCTTGTATTTCTCTCTTTTTTGTGACTATTTGTATTTTATTTTATTTCAAGTGTCAAGGTTCAGCTTATTGTCATTATAAAACACAGGATTGCACAATTAAATGCAGCTGTAGCTGTAACAATTGACAATAAAATGGAAGAAAGTATATAAAAACTAAAAGAGGAGATACACATTTACATACACACACACACACACACACACACACACATATATATATATGAGCATTTATTTGTTTTCCCCCTTGTGTTTTTAAATACTTACAGTAAAAGTGCTTGTAACCAATCTGTATTAAATATTACTGCATGTCTCATTGGCCATTCATAAAGTTATTAGTTATGATTAGTAAATTAATACTATTATGGTCTTTGTATTGTAGGCAAGATGATGAACAGATTGCAGGAAGCCGAGGTGGAGCTCATCGACAGGAGAATATGTAACCTGATCACCTGGTACAACGGCGAAATCACTGAAAACATGATCTGTGCAGGACTGGAGAGCGGGGCGGCTGATGCTTGTCAGGTGATCTTTCTTGTACGTTAAACTCACTGCAGGCCGCAGGTTTCATTTCAATAACACTGCTGTGTGTGTCTGTGTGTGTGTGTGTGTGTCTCAGGGTGACAGTGGGGGTCCCCTGCAGTGCTACAGTGAGGACGAGGAGAGCTTCTATGTGATTGGAGTGACAAGTTTTGGTGTTGAATGTGGACTTCCTCTCAGACCAGGGGTGTACGCTCAAACCAGCAGGTTTTCTGGCTGGCTGGAGACGAGTCAGGCAGAGTCTGCTGCACACAGACTGAACATGAGACTCAGCTCAGCTCTGCTCAGTGCTGCTCTGATGCTGCTGCAGCATCAATAAATATCACAGCTGTACATCACACTCTTTAAATGTCGCATTGGTTTACTTTTGCATGTCATCATTTGGGTTAGTGATGACATGCTCCATGTCAGCTTCTCAATTTGTTTTTGTTTTGTTTTTTAGCTTTAACATCACTGGGTCAGTGCAATGAGCCATTACTTTTCAGCCAAAATCAGAGCAGTTTTCATTACTTTGCATGAGCAATTTGTTTATTTGTGTTTTGCAGTGGCAAAAGTGTTCCGATAACAAAGTAAACATTTCAATGATGCAGTGTAAAAACACTCCATCAAAAGTAAGTCTTGCACATACATAAGTACATACGTCTCACCAGCAACATATACTTTAACTATCAGAAATAGAAGTACTCATTATGCAAAGCAGAGTGTGGAAAATATAAATACTCAAGTAAAGTACAAGTACAATAAAATTGTACTTCTGTATGTTATACGATTAAATGTACTTAGTTACTTTTTCACCACTGATGCTCTGTCCGTGCTCCTCACTCTGGTTTGAAGTTGGTGATGTCACAAACTTCTGTGCACCAGTCAGAATTAGCAATATCAAACTGTTAATCACACTCATTGAAGAACACTCACAGTCCAGATGAAGCAGATTTTTTGAGTGTTTTCCTCTTAATTAATCATATTGAAACTAAGAATTGAAGAGTTTTGGTTGTTCCTTATTCAGTCTTGAATATTTAATGTTATAGAGAAAAGCTTCGAGCTGTAAGAACATTATACAAATACTGAGGTTTGTAGATTGTAGACTGTAGAAAAGCCTGTCCTTTACTTCAGAAATAGGTTATTTTGTTTGTTTTTTAATCTCAGCTCCACTGGAAGAATATCTTAAATTTTTTTGCCACCCAATAAATTTAAGTACTGTAATAATTATTTACAGACCTTTAACTGAGGCTTTAAAAGTTGTGTGTAATTCCTGCAGCATTCAGGAAACAATATGTTCACAGTTAAAGGTTTTACTTTCACCAGTTACCAAAAACAAAAATCCTCACAATGCACTTAATATTTACATTTATAATATGTATAATGTATAATATTACACTTTCTATTGAGGCACCCTAAAGGGTTTGTAGTAAAGTTGTAACTAATTGCTTTAACAATGGCTAATAAATAATTTAATAATGCTTTGTACATTGTTTATGAGACATTAATAAGTACAACTTTTAGGTTGCAAGTTTTGACGAATCTCTGGCTGGTGTTTGTCCTCCTCCAGTATGACACATCTTTATAATGAATTTAATTTAATTAGGAAAACCACTCCAATGGAATGTTTGACGCCTCACCTGCTGGGAAGGTTTGATCAAAATCCATTTATCAACAACTTATTAACATTACAACTGCAGACGGGATGGATAATAAGTTATTCATTGATTACCAACATTTAAAGCTGCATTATTACTAAACTAAATCTAATCTCATTGATGGATTTTAACAGATCTATAAACTATTAGTGAATTATTTATTAACCACTGATAAAGATGTTTGTTACAACTTAGAACTTCTTCATAAAGGGAGATTTATAATAAAGTGGTGTCATATTATTGGACTATTCCAGTGTTGTTGCAATGTTTTAGCTCCTTAACTACAAATTATGTACATTTTGCAGTTTTTCTGACCATTTTTAAATGCACGCTGTACAGTTTTAATCGTTCCAGGCAACCATGATGATGTGAAAATTTATTGTCAGACTCTTGACGCCCCATCACAGTGAACATTAAACACACAATATGTAATTTCTCTGGGTTTGAAAATTTTTGGAAACATTTGGGATACGTACACAACTCAACAAAATATATAACACAATTATATAAAACAGGGCTAGTTGTTTTTAGACATTTTAATGCAGAATAATTACATATTATAGCTTTAAGTCTGCATTATTTTTGTTAGTCACATCACAGCTTTTTCAGATCAATCTGCAACAAAACTGCATTAAGGAATGATTTTTTTTTTTTTACAAACAACACAACTCAAGCTTGTTTCAATATCTTCATATCATGCAGAAATGAACGGATGGAGTAAACAGAACTGGTGATGTGGTCCTTTAAGGCTTTTAAGAATCTGTTGATCAGCTGATGAGATATCTAATGGCATCATTGCTTTAATTACGAAGTGACAAGTACAAGTGGAAATGCATGTGTCATGTTAAATATGTATATATTTGTTAGGACTTCTACATAGCAGGTAGATGTGCTCAAAACAGAACCTGATAAACTAATGACATCATAGAGAGCCAGTTTCATTTAGACAGACTGACACCTGGTGGAGGGAAGATGCGATTCCCGCTTTAATGCAGCAGCTGATTCTTGAAGCTTCTAGATAAATGTTTCTTTGAAAGAGGAAGAATAAAAAATGACAAGATACTCTGACAAAGCATTTTTTTATTTGACATGAAACACATCCAATGACACTGTGACAGTGTTTTGTCAAGTAAGACATGTTGTTAGAAGTTATCGCACCATTGACTAGTTCAGAATGTCTTTGCTGCAGCTTGACGATGCATAGTGAACAGACAGTCGTTGAGGTATACATTGTGGGCCCTTGAGTTTTTTTTTGTTTGTTTTTTTTTGTGTGTGTGAAAGATCCTAATTTCATTACCTCATGTACATTTTGTGCTTAGAATAACTTTGGAGGTTTGTAAATGAGCGCCATTCCTCACAACACGACAACTTGTTAAAACTGAAATAAATATCAAAATGGAAATGGCGGGTGTGTGTGTGTCAGCTTGCATTGTCCGTGTCGAGTTGCCTGTTGAGAGATTTTTCATCAGAACTCAGAGCTGATGAAAACCGGTGATGATGAACAGTTTTAGAACAGAGCAGTGAGTGAGAAGTTTGAAAATGTTGGCATGGAAAAAGAACGACTTATTTTCACACAAAAAAAGGGCGTTAAGAAAGAAACTTTTGTAATGACATTGGAGGTCAAAAGTCCGTCAACTTTCCCTTATTGAATAGCACCAATGTCTATTGAAAAGGCTTAAAGGCCAACATGAAATTATAAAACTTTATTAAAACTTGTCCGAGTGAAACAGTAGCAACAAAGCATTTATCACATAGTAGCTCAGAAGGTTCACTTATTTGTGAGACTTGCCCCAGATACTGGCTCGCATACATGTCAGTGTGTGTCACTGAATGGAAAGTGGTTTATTGATGCGTCGAATGTCAAGCTTTTTGCAGAAGTTGTGCAGTTTCAAAGAAAGATTACATCAGGAAAATATTGATGAAACCCCTATAAAATATATTAAATTCCAATTTTGGATGGAAAGAATTAAAATACAGTGGAGGCGACATAAAAAAAGAAGAAATTTCAAAAATGGTTCAATATTCTGGGATCATTTTCATTTATAAAAAAAAAAAAAAAACAAAAAACCTTGTTGCACCAGAAAAGCCAAATATCACTGTTAAACTGGACACACACTCACGCACACACACACACACACACACACACACACAGATACTGACACGCACACATAAAATGATATTGGGAAAGTGCACATTGTTCCTACCAAAATAATCAGAAAACCTTTTGCTCTTTTGCGATGTGATACCATTAAATTAAAAATGCAGAAAAATGCTGTCAAGTATGAAAGATCAGTCAAGTTTTATCAACAAAGTTCATTTCCATGTACACATTAACACCAGTAATACAGTATTTGACCTCTAAAATACAGTATACAGACGACATCCTTACCCTCATTAATCACCTCCTGTTGCCTTTTAAAGGAGGATTATGACTTTTTTTTTTTTTTTTTAAACACGGGTTGCTTATAACTGTTACTCTGATTGTTCATTCCTAATTTCCGTTTATTTTTTTCAGTGTTACAGACATTCATAAAGAATTGGTTTTAAATGGCATTGATGAAATGAGAAAGGCATGACCGCAAACTTAAAAGAACACGACCCCCCCCACCCCGACCCCCCCAAACCCTCCTCTAAAAATGTGATATGTGTGTTTTGAGTTATAAACTGGTGTCTTGATTCCTTGTGTCAAAGTCAGTGGAAAAGTTCTTCAATTACACTAAAAGCACAGCTAGAAATGAGGAGTCAAAAATAAAAAGTTCCACAGGTTTCAGTAAGGCAAAGTTCAGTCCTCATTCTGGATATCTTTTAGAAATTCAACAGTCCATAATCAGAAATGCGACCATGGTGCTTTACTGTATAAAGGCACTGACTTGCCTTCTAATTATCTACATTTCCCTAATCAACTGTGATGCTAAGATTCAAGAGATGCTCTTTTCCTTCAAGATGGGTCACACGGACCGTAAGCTAGCAGCTCATATCAGTTTAAGCCAGTAAACTCTGCTAACCCTCAATAAAAAAAAAAAGTCATCTCCAGGAACACTTGCTAGCTTGTTCTGGACCTTCCGGCTGTGTTACACAACCTTATTTGCTCTCTAGATGTTCAAACTTTCCTCAGTTCTGAGCACTCTTAGGACAAGTCCATAAAAACTGAGAATACTCCATCTGCTAATGAAGACTACGTACTATGGTCAAAAGCTCTTGAACAAGCGGATCATGAGTTGATTTTTTTTTTTTTTTAATCAACTGCTGTTTTCAAAGCTTAAATGTGCCAGCACTGCCTAGCCCCAGTTTGTGCCTCTCATACTATCAGAATATGTGCTGAACAAGGCTCCCTTTCTGGGAAAGGAGGAGCAGAGGTCAGCTCATGGAAGAGAGTGTGGTGCTGAGACCGGCAAAGCCGTTCCTAGGGGAAGGGAAGACATATTACCACGGATAATTTCTCTCAAACTGGCTGTGTGACTGGCCGGTGTGTGTAAATATTCCCCTGTTTTTGTATCATTTTATTGACTTTGAAATAAAAAATAAATTATCTGTCAAAGAATATGAATTTTGAAGACCAACCTGGTTAGCAGCTTGGGAAAAACAAAGCGTGAGTGGAAAAGAAGCGGAGTTACAGCTTGAGAAACAGGTTAAAAATCTTTTATCTGGTAACAGATTTTTTCTTTTAGGAAAGTCTTGAAAGATTCTAGAAATACCTTCACACCAACACTAAAAGTTGTTAAATAACCTTCAGTATTTTTCAGAGGTCACCAGGTAATTATTTGTCAGAGAAATAGCTATGTGCTGTGACTGAAATATAGTAGCGATACATGTGAGGCTCAAACTGGGGCGAATCTCTCCCAAAATATTCAGCATAGTCACGGCTGAACCAACCAGTAAACTGCTATGTGACTCCTCTGCATGTTACAGGTTTTTTTTCCCCCCTCGGCCTGCATCTAGACATTGATTGCACTCCCAATTAGCATACACACCCAAACACCAGGTATAGCTTCAACTCTTCTTCTGAAAAATGGTGCTTTTTTTTAAAAAAAAAAAACTGGATTAGTACAATCACAATCATAAGAGCTATCTAACGGACCAACTCCTACTCATAGTGAAAATGAAGAATCTGTGTTTTCCGCCCATCGGAGCTCATCCAGGTTTGTATGTTCAGCTAGTCTTTCTTTTCCCACACCAACAAATAATTCAAGTGCATTTTTTTAGGACATTTTTGTGACAGCATGTCTGCTGGCGTATACACTATGTGATGGGAGGTGAAAGCCATGGTGCACCTGGTAGCAAGGTAATATGTCAAGACTGCCACTGTAGGCTGCACTTGCTGGTGGCACTTTTTTTTTTAATACTGATGTGGATTTGCTCGTGTGAAAGCAGCAAACACGTGGGGGGGGATGTCCCCTTGAGGCAGGTGAGACAGGAAGTGGACTCAGAGGTGCAAGGACTTAAAGTGCAAGGGAGAAAGTTCCAGCTCCTCTCAGCAGTTCCGGTGCACCATCCTGCCATCAAGAAGCGAGGGGGTTGAAAAAAAACAACAAAACAAGCACTTGGGGGGGATGAATGGTTCAGCATAAAAACCAAGGAATGGAGAGTAGAGAGGATTTTGTTTTCATTGATGAGAGTATGTATTTAAAAATGTCTTTAAAAAAAAAAACATGAATTGGAGCGATGAGGGAGAAGTGGGATGCGCAGAGAGGATTGCAGATCAAATTTCCTCCAGTTGTTAGATGTGTCTTATATTTCCCCCCAAAGCAAAACTCTCAGTGAACCTGGACCGCGGCGATCGAGCAAGTGGAAGCAAGGAAGTTTCTGAGAGGGAAGCACGTTCTTGTTACAGTACTGGTACTGCACTCGCATTCCTAATATTGTTTGGTGTTTTGAATGTGTGTCTGAGGTTTAAACATTGGGGTAAGCTACTGTACGCACCCCCCTCCCTCCCCCCAAGTCCTTCTCCCTCATGTCTGTTCTCGGAGCCGGGCTCAGTTTTCTGCATTTTCATCAGTAGGCGAAGGGCGATCACATGTTGTAGGCCACGTAGATGGGGTCCAGTTGATCTGCCAGGAAGGAGTCTCGCAGGTGCATCCTCTGCTTCTCTCCTCTGGAATTGATGGGAATCACCCCGGGGTCCACGATGACCACCACCCCGACGATGAGGTGGTGTTCCTCCAGGACTACGTTAGTGACGAGGGGCACCAGGTCCAAGGCCTCCTGCTCCGAGCCACTCAGCTCCGCCACCACCACCAACAGGTTGGTCCATGTAAACACAGCACTGAGGGGGCAAGACGAGTGTAGAGTACATTACTGCGTGAACTACAGGCCGTGATTGCTTTCAGCGAGTTCAAAGACTGTAAAAAAAATGATTAATTATGCACACTAACAGCCGTTGAAGAACCTCACCTCTCTGCGATGCTGCGGTGAGATCGAGACACAGACGTCTCGATGTCGATGGGGTGATAACGTAATCCCCTCAGCTCCAACGTTTCATCAAGAGAGCCGACCACAAACAAGGCATCATGACGATCTGCAGCAGAAACAAGTATTCCATTATTTATAATTATACACTCAGACAAAGAGAGGGCCTGAAAGAAATCTCCTCTCCAAGTCATAACAATGCAGTTAACACAGTAATCACTGAATGTGATCGACTTATCTGAAATGTCGTCTCACCTCCACTTGCATCCAGCAGCTCAGTCCTCTTGATGAAGCCCAGGTAGCCAGTCCTGGCCCACAGAGTGTGGGGCTCCCCAAAGCTGAGTCTGGTGTTGAAGTGGTCTGCCTGCAGGCTCTCCTCCCCATAGATGGTGTAGTAGCCGCTGGCACTGTGAGGGCTGTTCACCCAGATCTGCACAAAAGACAAAAAGGTGAATGAGTGAGGCCTGGATGTGTGTTTTGTATTTGCGGGACCTCTAAAATCTGAGCGATTAGATAAATAAAATAAATAAGAGATATAAAAAAAAAAACTATCATTTTTGTGTCAAACAGCTTCATTCTGTGCTGGTGAAACTACTCAGTATGTTGTAGAGTCATAAGAGGAACATGATCCTCTCTGCCCACTAACCTCTCCAAGATGGGAATCCCCCAGCGGGCCTCTGGTCTCTGGGTTCACTATGATGACCCTCACCCCCGGCAGGATCTTAAGAGGAGAACATAAGAGGAGATTTTAGCTTGAGGGATAATACAACCACTTCTATTACCTCTCTAGGTCTGTGGCCAGTATGAGTATCGCACAAATGAGTCAATAACCAATACTTACAGTGCCTGACTCCATGAGTGGAAGACTCTGCGGCGCTCCTCGTTCCACCAGTCTCACCCTTCAGGGACACGGACAAAAAGACGACCTGTCAGTCATTCTGATCGATTGCATCATGTGACCACTTTAGTTGTTTTTGACCCATTTAAAGAGTCTCCAGTCTTACCTGTCATGACGCAGAGACTTCATGTCAACATAGACAGTGGAAGGATCTGGTCCAGAAGTACCCTGGTGACAGAGAGAGGAAAATAAAAATGAAGAAATGTGACATGACGGACATTTTGGCTCATTAAGACAATCAATAGGTTCTCATTATTCAGTAATACTTAAGGTTGGCATGGAAAAACATTTCTGTAGAGTAAAATAAAGACAAATGTGTGCAGTAAGTAAACATTTTACCAAAAAAACTGGGAGGTAAATGATGCATATAATACCAACAAATTAGTTAAATTAGTGTGAGTTGTAGTCCGTGTCCATATGAAACTGACCTGCAGGCCGATGGCCAGGTTGACCCTGGAGCCGAAGGCAGTGCTGACAGCTCGTGGTGACAGGCCGAGATCTTTGAAGAGCTTGGAGAAGGACTGCGTGAGGGCGAGCCGAGGCCGCTCCTCTGCTATCACCACACAGCTCCGCACGCACGACAGATTCAGACCCCGCGCCTGGAGACACGTATGACTTAAAGGTTATTCACACTTTTAACAGTTAAGTGAAGACTGATCTTGACGCAAACAAGAACTCAGCAAAAGTGGACATTTTTAACCAAAGTTCTTTGAAGTAGCAACAAAATATAGAGCAGAGATAATGAGCAATACAGAACTACAAGAACCAAATAGATTTGATAATTTGACAGATGTTCTGTAACATTCTTTTTAAATGGTCTGTACTGGAGCTTATTTTTTCATTTTCAAATACAGGTGTGAAAAATATTGTTGAAATTTTGCTAATTTGCCCTGTCTGACTGATTACAGCTTCATTATGTTGTTCTCACAACACCATTAAAAACACAATCAATCACAATCACAAATGAAAAAGGTGTTTTAGTAGTTGCCTTCGCAGCAGACAGGATTCCTGTTGACTAATTTATCTCTGTGTTATTATTAGAGTGATAATAGATGTGACAGCGCAGTCATCTTAATTGTTTTGGGTGTGATTCTGACCTTCAGCATCTCCGTCTGGGTTCCCAGGCCCTTGGTGCAGAGCTCCATGACAGAGTAGGAGCAGAAGGTGTCTCTGATCTTGTACTGACTGAGCGTGCTCAGCCACACAGGCAGCGAGCTCTCCAGCTCCAGTGGAGGGATGAGGATGGACTGGTGACCTGAGTAAACACTGGAGCAAAAACACACTCGCTACAGCAACAACAGACACAGCATGTTATGTGAAATATGATATTCAGTCTGTGTATCTGTGTGTGTGTGTGTGTGTGTGTGTGTGTGTGTGTGTGTGTTTGGGATACCTGGAGAGGCACCACAGGACGAAGCCCAGGCCACAGTACGGGTCCAGGCAGATGGCTATTTGGCGTGAGGAGTAGAGTTCACACTGCAGCTTAATGGAGCGGCACAGAGTACTGACCGCAGCATGAGACATCTGAAGAACAAACAGGAAATGTACATGAACTCTTAAACATACTTTGTGTTACAAATAAGACATAAGTCAGCCATGTAGATTTACTTTATGATCTGCAGCATGATTTCTAGTGATATTTACCTTGACTCCAGTCAACATGCCTGTGGTAGACACACTGAAGTCCAGGTATGCCAGCATCTCAGCTGTGGGGGGTTTGTAGATGTGTGGAGGTCGCTTTCTGGGCAGATCATCTATAAGGAGAGGGAAGAGGACTCTTATTTATTTTACTGGACAAAATAAATTAGTATTATTATTGTTATTATCAATGTTTCCTAATGGGAAAACGCCGCAATCTGATAATTGTTCAGTGTTTTTGTTGAGTGGGAGGATGCTATAATGTTAATGTGCCTTTTAACTGCACATCTGGTCATGTGCAACTTGCCCTGTTATTTTAAGGAGCAGGTGAATGTTTGCTGAACATATTAAGGAGTAAAGAATGCTAATCATTCTTTCAGTAAATAACAGAAGAAAATAAATATTTTCCCCAGTATGTTCAAAGTTAAGCAAAGAGTAAACAGGACACCTTGTGGTCAGAAGTGGTATAAATGTTAGTCTCAAGTTTTTGTGCTAAATCCAGTCTGTCCCCGGAGATGTGTCATAAAGGCAGTATAATAACCAAGGCCACACTTATAATAACTGCAGTCCCAGCTGTTCACGTCATGCCTAATGCCTCTAATCTGTTCTATTTGAAAGAGATCTCAACAGCACCTGTATCGATGATAGTGGGCCACGTCTTGACGTTGACGCTGGCAGCAGCCTCCCTGGACCTAAGGATCCTCATGAGAGGCTGAGTGGTGAGGATGCAGGCTGCTTTGCTCACCTGTAAAATGAAGCAAACATACAGAGAAGTCCATTCAAGGACACAAACTATCAACATTAAATAACAAAAATCCTCCATTTAAAGTATTGAAGTATTTTTATGCTTTATTGTTCCCTGTGGTAAAATTACATTTTATTTGCTCCCCTCCAGGGAAATCAGTTAAATGGGTCAAACACAGAACTACTCACTTCACTACTTCATCTGGTTTTGGATTCAGTTACTAGCTTAAGGGTGCTTCAATACTTCAAATTTGCTCAAGATGTTCATAAAAAGTGTGGCCAATCTAGTCTTGACTACTGTAATTAAAGCTATCTTAAAGAGTTTGGTGACAAACGTCTCACTTGTTTTATATAGATACTGAAAAATATAGTCCATGATGTAATGCAGAAAAAAAAAGTTCAGCCATATCACAATCAGATAGTTTATCAGATAGTTCTTGACTTTAGCTCATGATTCTGTCCCGGTAGAGTGAACTCACGTCGATGATCATGCGGACAGTGGGGAGAGTAGCAGCCAGGTTCTGTGGGTGGGGCGGCCTCACCGTCACAGGGATGACCCCCGCATAGAGACAGCCATAGAAGGCAGCGATCAGGTCAATACCTGCACAAGTAAGAGACAGACAAGAACCTCATGAATTAAAATATACTGATATTTTTTCCATTGTATATTAAATGAAAAAATAAGGACAGAGTTACAGTGAGTTTGTGTGTGTGTGTGTTCACCTGGGGGATAAAGCAGCACCACGTTGTCTCCTGTGTTGAGGCCCCCTCTCTCCATAAGAGTAGCTGTGATTTTCTCTGCTCTCTTGTGTAGCTGAGCACAAGTAGCTGTGCACACTGCCACCCCCTAGAGAAAAAACAGAGGAAGAACAGATGAACTCAAACAAAATGGATCACCATTAGCACCATTACCACGGCTAAATATAAGATAATTATTTTTTTTGTGTCAGTATGTATATCTGATGCATTGGTTCTTACTATAAACCAGTTTCTCAGATTGATTTGATGACTGTGTCTTTACCTTTGCATTGAGAAGCACATATAGAACATGGTCTGGGTCAGTTTGGGCTCTCCACTGCAGGGCTTCAGACAAGAACTGGTGCTGAAAAGGTATAGAGAGGAATGTGTCATCACATAAAATGTCTACAGAAGGACAGAATCACTGAAAGCTACACAAAGCTGCATTATGATCCATTTAAAAATGACAAATAAAAAAACATAAAAAATCTGTCCAGAAAACAATCAGATATCAAGTCAGTTCATTTCAAACTGATTTTGTGTTAAATATAAAACTGAAAACATTCTAAAGTATGTCAAAGATATTCTGTGACGCTTTTGACCTCTCACTCAGAGACGGACAAGCACACAACAGGAACATGGCAGTGTCCAGAGAATATTTTTTTGCCAAGTGCAGGGTCATGCTGGGACCATCTGCACCTGGCAGGGGGCAAATTGGAACCACTGTCAAAAACTAACAAGCTATGAGCCTTTCAAACAAAGGGTCATGTCAACTTTGAAAAGCTTAAAAGACAAGTTTCCAATAGCGATTAAAAGCTTGGTGTACATTTCTTAAATAAAGCTGATTCGAGGGAACAATCCACTGGCTATTTAGAAAATTAAATATATAAGCATAATATATAAGCATTAAATGCATCATTAGCTTCTTGATCAGTAGTGTCAATAAGCTGAGGAACTAGCCAGCGTACAGGTCAGAACAGGACAGGACGTGAAAGCAAAGAAATCCTTTAAAAAGGAAGAAGCCAAGTGAACATTGGGCAGCACATAAATAAAACAAAGAAATATGGTTAAGACCATAACGTTCTCTGGACAAACAAACATAATATATAGCAGGTGTCACATCGCTGGCCATATTAAAATCACTGGCTGGCTTTGTGCCATCCACTCTCTCAGTCAGACAGGTTGTCAGTGAATTGGGAGTCAAATCATGCAGACCGGCTGCCCTGACCACTCATCAAGCCATGCTACACACGGGGGAGCATCACAGTGAACACAGCAGGCAGAGGTGCACACCAAAAATGTTCCTAATTAATGTTTTATAGCAAAAAAATGATATGGTCTCCAGTGGTCACATATGCTAGACGACTGTTATAATATATAATAATCCTTACTCAAAGCCTGCATTACCTCCTTAAAGCACATTTTGTGAAATACAAGAAACTTGTATTCACTTAAGAGTGGATGAATGACAATTTATTGCTGAGCTTTTGAGCTGGTAAGCTGCTGGCCAACTTTCATTTTACACTGATAAATGGAGAAGGCAACTTAACGTCACTGTTAGTGTATTACTGTATATGAGCTTATGTGTGTGGACCCCTGCTGGCTGAGGAGCCAGCTTTGGACAGTCATCTCTGTGCGTCGGGACAAGCTGTTGCTGGTGGTCGTCAGACTATCGCGGCTGCAAAAGCACATCTGACTGACATAAGCAGCGGAAGCAAGGACAGGTGGGGCCAGACTAGAGCCTTACCATCATAGTGGGCCACATACAGAGCTAAAGCCCACCCCGAATAAAGGCAGAACAACAACAGAGATTTAGGAAAAGACATCAGCATCCATTTTCCCTTCACAGTTATAGAGTCATATTTAACTGGGTTAACATGAGAACACATTCAGAGCATTTCCAGTGTTACATCAGTTTCATTTGAACAGGTTTATGTGTTATGTACAATAACTGGGAATAGCAACAGTATGAAGTTTATTAGTCCAGGTGTTAATGTCAGAGTCATAGATTCTTCAAATATAACTATTCACAGTAATACAAATTAAACCCAGTAATACAAATTAAACTGTAGAAAAGACGTTTTCCTAACACTGTGCTGAGAGATGCCACATCTATTCATAGACTCAGTGGAATGAAAGTGTGGTTTGTGGTCTGTGTGTCAGACGGATACCTTTCGGATCAGATCCTGGTCCTCCACCACACCCAGCTCTCTGCCTGTAGCCTGAGCAATCCGTTTCCCTGCCACCAAGTTGCCAACCAGCATAGAAGCTGGACCAACATCCACTGAATGAATCAGAGACAATCAGAGTCATTTATATAGTGACATATTTACATGTTCAATAAAACCAGTCAAGAAACCAACAGTATAAACCCAAAAACAGAAGGAAAATCAACATAATATTTCTAATGTTGTATAGTGAGCATCAGTGGATATGATAAAAGGCCTACCTGGCTGTTTCTGGCGTGGTTTGGGCATGTTGGTGACACAGGTGTGTGGGCACATGAGGATATTGCAGGGGTGCAGGTTTCCCTCCAGAAAGTTCTGCTTGGTTTCACAGATGTGGATGCCACCGAGAGGCGTCTTTGGGAGGGTGTTGGCCGGGACAAGCGCAAGGCAGTAAAGGCCAACCTGGTGGATACTGTCAATGGCCTGAAGAAGATATTCATCATGTCATATAGTTTCATGAATGCTACATGAACAAAGCATATCATAATGTTTCCTCATGAGAAAAGGCTGTTGAGTGTCTTTATTTCTCTAATTATAATCAAGTTATTACAGCTGAAATGCACACAAATTCAAGCACAACTAAAGACATAAAGGGAATCTGTGACATAATAACAGTAATGACAACTACATACCATCATAAAAAAGAAAAATTCAATCTTCACAAAATTTTGGATTAGGTTTTCACATTAATAGTTAAGCCCCCCCGAAACTCAGTTCTGAGTTGGAACCGGTTCTAAAATCCAGTTCTTTTATTGGTACTTGAAGAAACAAAGAGATTAGCAGACCATAAAATCTGGTCTTTGGCAACCAAAGACAGGATGAATTTGTGATTGTGACTGATTTCTGTTCATTCTTTTTAAACTTCATTCAGTATTCAGATATGAGAAATATTATTTATTTTATTGACATTTTAGATTTCTTTCGATATTTAGTTGTATTTAAAGTATAAATCAATTCGAATCCTGTATTGAATTTATTCTTTTTTGAAAATAATCAAAAAACTTAAATGATGAAAAAGAACTGAGACTTCTTTCAAAACTGTCCTATGATTTTAAGAACTGAAGGTTTCAAAAAAGAGCCAAACCAATAATACAAATCCCCTAAACATCAGATAAGTGGTCTACCTGCAGTACTCGACTCATCCACTGGAAGCTGTCCTCCTCACTGGCGTCAGGTCTCTGCTCTGCCACGATCACTATCCTCTCATCATAAAACACTGTCACTGAGAACACAGCGATCCTGCACACATACAGATATAGAAGTTATTGCTTTTCCTTAAAATATCAAAATATTATCACTATTTCTATGGGTACATGTATTGCTTCAGTGTAATCTGTACACCCATGTACCCTGATATGGACTCTGTGTGCGTGTGCTTCACAACAGTGAATCAAGCAGGCTGACAAACAGCAAGCAGGCAGTGCCTCACCTGCCCCTGTAAACTGTTTTGACAGGCTCCACTGCGAGCGCAGTGGCCACCAGGTCATCTGCGTTGTGGCGTCGCCCGCTCACCATCAGCAGCCCTTCAATCTTCCCCACAACAAACACCAGGCTGCCCTGTGGAGGAAAGAGATTTAACTCAGCCCAGGAAACGGAAGTCTCACCAGCTTTAATTTGTCAGACAAGTTTTGACAAGTAAACTCTTTATTTTTGTGTATGTGTGCCTTACTGGTCCAACAAATCCAAGCAGACCAGTGCGAGTGAAAGGAATTTCTCCTATAGGTGCTCCAGCCTGGTTCACAGGGATCACCTGTGCAAAAGTAGAGAGACCAAACATTGGATATGTAGAGTATAGTAGAAGTTTTAAAATAATTGACAGATGCTGCAGTTAAAAGCATAGTTAGAGTTGGTGTATTGGATAAAAACATTACATTTAAGTCCAAGACAAAATTGTAGTGAACATATATAAGAATTGAGAATATATGGGACCAGAGTCTTGTGAGGCTTCTTATAAGTAAATGAAAGAATAAATACAATGCAAATATTGCACGATGTATGTTGAACCATGTCTTGAGGGCTGGAGCTGATCCCAACACGCCTTCAACAAGATGCAGGGAATACTTTGACAGATCACAAGATGTTCAAGCTTTTAACTACATTTTTCAATACCAAACATGTATTTAACAGCCACTGAAGGTTTCATGTTTTTATACTACACTCCACTATTTTGGAAAAAAATGTGGGATGAGTCATATTTGTAGTTCTTAAACATGGGCTTCCAACTCTGACAGACCTCAAATGTGTTTTTGGTGACACCAGGCAGCCCGTAGTACATAGTGCCTCCAGCCCGAGAGTTGATCACTATCTCTCCTATTTCATCTGTCTTGCACAACTGAGGAGGACCGTCTGGTTTCACAATGCACATCAGAGCTGAAACACACATACAGGTCACAACATTAACATCAAGTACACAGTAAGAATGGAAAATAAAATGAGGCATCTGCTGCACTTCTGCAGAGCCAATTAAAGCAAACTGCACAGGTGTACCTCCAGGCATGATGTGCCCCACATCCTGAACAGTGAGAGCAGAATTCTTGTCCTCCGTGTTCACTCTGATCACCCCGTGGCTCAGCCCGCCCATGGACAGAATGGCCCTGGCTGGCAGAGGAGCTCCTCGTGCACCGGGCCTGCAGAGAGTGCATAAAAAGAGAAGTGACAGTGTGAGAGCAATAACAGGCCAGACAGAAAGGCGACACAGAGGTGACACATTGTTGAGGTCTGCTGATGCACAAAAACAAGTCTGAGTCTCAAAGGGCAGTTGTTGTTTTTTAATTTCCAAGTGTTTTTTTTTCTTGATCATGTCAGGAAAATATGCTTTAGTTCTGAGTTGTTTTATCCTAAAAGCAGTGAAATTATTTTAGCTTGGAGATATATATATATATATATTTTTAACTTTATCTAAGAAGAGTATGATGTTAAGAAGGGATGTAAATGTTTGGGTAACAACAGTAGTAGTGAAGTAGATGTTTGTAGTTGCAAAAGGCATGCAAGTTGGTGTCAAAACCACAAGTCAAGTGTTTATCTCTCTGTCTGCTGCACTCATTTCCTGCTAGATGAGTCTGATAGTCAGTTAAAAAATTGGTTTATGTTAAAACAAAAACAAACAAAACAGACAAATTAAAAATCCTAGCCCCAAATGTTAAGACCCACTGAATTTGAATTTCAACTTAATGATGAGTATTATGTGCAACAAGCTATTCTTGTTGTTTGAGTGAAAAACGGCACTAGTTTTGAATCCCCTTGTATTTTCACAGAGCATGTGACTATGCAGATGTGGTCTAAAGAGATCAGAACTCCAGCAACACTTGTAGTATAAAGAATATCTTCATTGTTTGACCAACGTGGCCAGCTTGTGGCCTTTATCAGGGTCATCCAAATATACAGATGTGGTACCTGCGTATGGCCACAGTCAGGACCTCCGGAGAGGTTGCACATGGACAGATGACCTCAGGCTTCAGACCATGAGACTGGAACACATTCAGGAAGGCATCACATGACGACACAGACCCTGATAACAAACAATGCATGAAAACATGATCAAAACAGAGAAGAAGTAGTAGACAAAGTGCACAACCTTACACATTAAGATGACTATACACAGTCTCATTACAAAGGGACCTTGTTTATGAAGTGACTCACATGGGTTTGCTCCATCAGCCACTATGAGCATTCGTATGGAGGACAGGTTGGTGTCTCTCTGATCCTTGTGGGCCATCATAGCCCAGTGAAGGTCACGGCACTTCACCAAAGCCACACGAGCTATAAGAGGGCAAGAGGAGATGTTATCTATTATTCACTTACATACAATATTTATGATTGGTTTATTCCAATATGTATCTGCTTTTAGCATTTGAGATAAAAAAAAACATCTTATAATACCATTGTGTTACTATTGTCTGACATGTAGAGTCTCAGTTTTATATCTGTCTTCTATCACTTAGAAAGAAAATAAACTATAGAAAGACATTAGATACTTAAACAGCAATGAAATATCAAGCCAAACCTTTGTGAATGTGGACCCTCTGCACCCAGGACATGGGACAGGCTTTCATGACAGCATACGGTACTGTGATGGTGTGGATTCTGTTCATGACACTCTGCAAGAAGAAAAAAAAACAAACATACATTGTCAATCTCACAGTGAGCTAAACATTAAGAAAGTCAATTAGTCTGGATACACAGAATAAACTGTTGCATTCAATCTCACCGTTAAGACACCGTGCCACATGCCCATATCCTTCTTGCAGTCCAACACGTTGACCAGAGTCTCCCCTGAGTCAAAAAACACAAAAATACATCAGCGAAGGAGAGAGAGGCACAAGCATGAGAGGTATAAGTTACATAAAGCACAGAGCTCTGACCTTCACAGTAGTTACAGGCCTGGGTCAAAGCTTGACAGTGGGTCAGCATGGAGATTTTGGACACAGCAACTCCCATCACCGTCCCCTCCTTACTCGCTTTGTACTTTATTAGGACAGACACACACAATATTTTAAAAAATGCATAAAAACAACAAAGGCATCATAGAATAGATCAAATGAAAAAAAAGGTATATGAGGATTTCAGAGGATTCATAACATAAATAGGAGCCACACCTTTCTATAATTGTTTTATGATCAATTAAAATCAATTAAAATATGTCTGATGACCACATCAGAAAAGCTAAAACTGACACTTGATGTTGTGAAGAGTACCTCTATGTAGGCTGTGTCTGTGTTGGCGGTGGGGATGTGAGGCTGCCAGTCTTTGGATGGTTTGGTCAGGTACTTGGTGTCTGTCACTACCCATTTCATCCTTGGCCATCCTAGTGGACATCAACACAACACCACAGAAAAACATAGAGACATATTTTAGCTGGCTCAAAGGAAAAACAAAGTGCATTTAGGGACACTAATTATGTGCCGTACTCAGTTGACAAGGTTTGCAACCTCCTGGTGTCAAGACCAAAGGTGAACAGCCAATAGTTTTAAAAGTAGAGTGACCACCAATCCCCCACCAAATGAACATCACGTTGTATATTCCCTTTAATGAGTTTATCTAATGGACCCACGGGAGACAGAAACACAGCTGAGCCAGCAGCATTGATAGCGATGCAATTGAGCTGACTGACCTTTGAACTGGATGATCTCTCCGTTTGGTGTCTTTGGCAGTCCTTTGAGACACACTTCACTGGTAAGTGCCAGACTAACACCACAACTCCCCAGTAGGAAGCCAATCTGTTGGCTGCCTGCGTCCTATGGAGAGAGACATGGGTCAAGAGACTTCTGACACATTGGAAAGGCCAGCATAAAAAAAAAACACAACAATTAAAAATCACAGATACTCTCAGCTGTCAATATGTTGCTCATATTATAGATCCATATTTTTTACATGGATATTTGAGCAATGAGCCATTATATATACCCGGCACACAGTGATGATTAGAAGCACATACATGACATTAAGTTTATTAAAATGCAAGACAACTGAGGCACTGTTCTGTTCTGTTGTGTTGGATGTGATTGTTGTAAATTGTTTTTATGTAACATTGTGTAACGTGACACCTATTGTACGCTGCCATTCTGGCCAGGTCTCCCTTGTAAAAGAGATAATGTATCTCAAGAGACTTCCTGGTTAAATAAAGGTTAAATTAAAAACAAAACCAGCCAGTGTGTTGAGTGACACTATGTGCGTTTGGCACATTCTAGATAGCAATTGCGAACCTGATTGAGTTGTATTTGTTTCTCTCATACTTGAATCATACAGCATCTTTGATTTTACTATCTGATTTTATCTTTCTCACCACAGGAGATTCACTTGAGAACATTGACATCTTTTTACCTGTCGTGACAGCGGTACTTCAATGGGCACAGGGATGACCTCAGCCAACAGGCAGCCGTAGAAAGCAACCCAGAACATGCCGGGGTCACTGTTTGGGTACACCAGCGCTACCTAAGAGACAGAAAAGCTCATTTTTCTTGTCATGTTCCTTTATGCTTCACATACTCAGTGGTGAATGACAGACTCTTACTCGATCTCCAGGCTGTAGTACAGGTTCTGTCTTGGTGCCCAGTTTGTTCAGCAGTGTATACGCCAGCTTCAGACTGCGACTCCATAGTTTTCCTGTGTGGAAGAAAAGTCAATGATTTTAAAATATATCTTGTTTATTACTCAAATTTATCATGTATTAATGCTGTATAACTAAACCTTGACTTGCTTATTGTCTATATTAACATTTGCATGAGGTGCTGCTCACCATATGTGAGTGTGTACAGGGGTTTGCCAGTGATATCCAGAGCAGTGAGGGCAGGGCTCTTGGCCTGTGTGGCCCCCCAGCGGGCCAGGGCAGCCTGCAGGGCAGGAGGCCAGTTACTGACAACACCGAGGGGCTCCCCCTTCACTGGGATGATTTGACGTCCCTCAGGCTTAGGGGTGTTGGGGTCCGGCTGGGGAACTGGATAACAACAGAAGTACAAATGAGACAGGGATGTCAGGACGTGATTAGAAAAGGCTCTGGTCAGGGTGTAACCTTACAATAACACTGTGGGCAACTCCGATGATGCGTCACAAGAATTTGGGTCATTTCTTATTCAACTGAGTCACCATAGAAACTTGTGTGGACAATGAATAAGCACGTCATCAGCCATTCAACAGCCAAGAGGATTTCCATGCTGCATTAATACTTGACCAGAGTGGTTTAGTTTAAAATAATAACTCTCTCTGGAAAAATGGTAAACAAGTTGATTCTGGTTGGGTTTTTCCGGGTAAGCTTCCATTAATTCCACATGAATAGCAACATTACAAAAAAGTATGTCATAGCTGCAAAAAGTATGACCCACAATCATTCGAAATGAAGCAGCCCATCTAAATATTGTGAACATGGGGTGATGTATTGTTAAACAGACTATGTGGGATGGTGAAATTCATGAATTTCCTTTTTCCGCCAAAAAAACAGAATATGAATGTGTATGCACCTTCTACAATTTCCTCAGAGTCATCCAGGAAGAATTCGCTGAGTGGCGGTCTTTTGGGCCGTTTGAGTGTGTTCAACAGCTGCTGGATCTTAGTGGACACCCTGCTGTTGACAGGCACGCCTGGACAAACACCAAAAAAAAAAAACAGCCACAGTCACAAACATGTGCAAACAAAAAAACTCAAAAAAAAATAAACCACACCCAGACACCCACACATGCAATTCTATTCTAACACAAATCTCTACTTTATCACACACTCTCTCATACAGGCAGAACCCTACGCACTAGCACGCAGTCAGGATCAGAATCAGCAGCAGGAAGGATTCGAAAGGGAAATTGGTACTTGAAGAGACACAGACTGGACGACCTTAAGGAAAATGAAACATACTGTAGGAGGATTTCTCTACGTCTAAACCTACAACACGAGACAAACATGAAGACAGATTTGACAGACACCAGGCTGGAAAGCAAGCTGATACGGGCCTCTTCAGCATCCCTCCCCTTCCCCAGATTTGTCGATTTATATTACCTTTTCTTTTTCCTTTTTTAAATGAAAGGCAAGACAGGGACGGATTAATGGACCCAAAAGAAAGAACACAAAATATCATTGTCAATGTCATTAGCAGCATTCACCACACAGTGAAATGAGGAAGATGTTGAAGGTGATTTCAGATGAACATGGGTAGATCTTTTATTGATTTGAGCACACTCCCGTCATCACTGAAATGCTGTGAACCACACGGTCAATGCAAAACAGAAATGTGTCACTCAACTCAACTCAACTGCCATGACTACAACATGCAAATGGTTTAACCTCTTGATCTGAAGCCAGGACCAGATGACAGTAACCAAGTTCCACACATTTTAGATAGAAAAGGAATTACTTTGTTTTCTTTCCACATAAGTAGAAACTTAAACCCTGATACAGCTATACCACCAACAGACATTTATCCTGCTTTGTGTAAATGTGAGTGTGAGCGTGAGTATACCGTCAGCTGTATCCAGCATGCTGGAGCGGCTCTGTCCACGGCTCATGCCCCTGACCGCCGGAGGCAGGTCCACCCTGGACCCTCTCTCCTGGGGAGTAGAGGATGTCACATCTGGGGGGACACTGTTTTCTGGAGGAGGAGAAGAGAAAGTGAGTCATACCACCAATCAAGACTGGGATGTAGGCATTAATTTGCGCCATTCATCAGTTAAGTTTACCTATGCGTGTGTGGGCCAGTACATCGGCCAACAGGGAAGCAGCAGGCTGGAGCTGAGGCTGTGGCTGTGTCTTGGGCTCTCCATGGGAGAGGGTGGAGGAAGCAGATGAGGACGTGGAGGAGCTTTGGACGGAACGGTTGATCCAGTAATCGGGGCTCTGCAGGCTCTGGGCTAGCACCGCACTGAGAGCTGCCTTTCTGCGCAGTGAGCCTTCATCCTCTGATGCAGAAGATGTGTCTGGAGGTAAGACAAAAAAATACAGATGAACACTGTCTTCTGATCATGACTCAGTCTTCATTTAGATTTTATTTACTCTATCTAGCACCTTGTACTCCCTGCAGAGCAGCACCAGAGTGTCTTGCTCCAGGACACTGAATGTAATGCAGACACTGAAGCCAGGTTTCCGATTGCAAAGCAGATCCTATAACCATTACACCACCCTGCTGCCCACTGAGCATGAGAAATTAAGTTTACCTGGAGGTGTGCAGGTATCTATGGGAGACTGGACAAAGGCTGAACGTCTCTTGGTTGGCATGGGCAGTGCCATCTTCTCTTCTTTGTGTTTGGCCAGTGCTGCCTGCACCGCCTCTGTGTGGATGTCTAAATAATGAGTCAGAGTAAATAAGAGTGAGATAAGTGAGGTAGACAGAAAGAGAGAGAATATTGTAAAATGAAAGTTAGGAGTCAGTGCTGGATGGTATTTATTCAGTATGTTTTATGAATGTATTTTTTTTAATGTTGTGTACCGGATCTGTAGCGCTCATCTCTGGCCCCTCCACTGCGGTGTGTGCGGTGGTGTCTGGAGGCTGAAGATGTGGAGGGGCCCGGGGCCTCAGGACTCGGACTGGGGTCAGAGCTGTGGCCCGGGGAAAGCTGCACATCTGGCAAAGACAGACCCACATCTACCGAGTAGAAGTAGGTATGTGCAGGTCAGAAAAATCATGTGTAAGCCAATAAAAAAAAAAAAAAAAATATATATATATATATATATATATATATATATATATATATATATATAAAAACAAACATGATCTTTTGAAAAGTCACAGACAAACAGAACACGCTTTGCTTTACATAATGCCATTACGGAAACATAGAGGCATAAATATTATATAATACACTGAGAAGCTCTCTAAATTTAGCCTCACTACATAGCCTCTGAACATGAAGTGAAATAAGGACATGTACTTGACTGATACAACCTATACTGTTAACAGAGTACATGAAACTAGGCTAGATTCAAGCAAATATATTTTTAGTCAACTGCCTTGTCCTCCTGGAGGGCCTGGGCAACAGAGTCCTTGTGGAGATGATGGTTCAGAGGGATAAGGAGGCCTGAGGGGACAAGTGCAGGAGCAGGAGGTGACCTTTTGAGCTTCAAAGCTTCCCAATACCTGCTTTGATATTCCAGGGCAAGCTTCCCATAACAGAAAACTGAGCCACCAGACATTAAATATGGGACTTTTTCATGGTAGATTGAGATTTTTATAATCCTTCTTAATTCTTTGTGTGTGATGTCACCTAAAAAAAAATAAAAGCATGTATCCGGAGGTAACACAAGCCAAATCAGGTTAAGGGCTGATCTTATTCATGTAACTTCACGGAAAAAAGAAACAAAGTAGACCACTTGGCCAAGAGTGACACATCAGAAAGGATTTTTTCATTCCTATGCTAATGTGGTGCAATTTTTCCTGAGGAAACACCACACCCTGATGTGAGGCAGCTGACTGACAAAAAAGGGAACAGATCAGCTTACCAATGAGGACACATGTGTCATAGTAGTACAGTGAAACTCTGGTACTTCCCTGTCTCTGTGAACACGTGCAAACTGAAACTGGTTTTAGCCAATTGTTTTCACAAAAGACCACTAAGTGGTTTTGTTATTCTGGGGATTTTCTTTAGTGGTGCAGTTATTACAGAAGTTGTAAACCGCAATTTGTGAAAGTCCCATTTTTGCCACTAGAGGGCCTCAGAAAGTCAGACATTTCTTTATTACAGTCAGGCTGGACATTCAGTGAAGTTACTTTTTTTCTTTAATAGAGCTTGACACATAAAACCACACTTATATAGCCAATTTTTTTAATGCAGTTCTCAGCAGAACAGCCAACAGCTGGGATGTACTGCAAGTCTTCTGATGCTATCACAGTCATGTTTCCACATCTCAGGGATGACCAGCAGGAAGAACGTTGACAGTGGAAAAGTAAATTGTTGCGGAAACAAAGAAAGGAGGAGTTAGAAGTGAAATCAGGAAAAAAACAAAGAGCAGAAGAGGAGCTGGTCTTACTTGGCAAATGGGGGATGTAGGAGGCCAGCAGCTTGGCTCTCTTCTTCTCAAAGCCCTTCTGCGTGATGTCACCTAGGAGAGAGGACAGCGACACCACACTGTTAGTCATAATTACCACACAAACACCAGACGAGTGCACACATAAACCAGATAAAGTACACACACACATACACACAAATGCACAGCCTCTGCTTTAGCTAATACATTTGCAGGGGTTGAGTCATAATAATAATAATCCTCTTTAGACCAAATCTACTGAACTCCACATGTTGACGGCTCAGCCCCTTTACAAGTAAGTAAGGAGATAACACCATTGTTTGGCCTTACATTAGCCCTGGTGAACAAACATGATGAGTGCACAAAAACCTCCTCCGGGCTCCAAAACCCAAATATGATTACAGCACTAGCAGATAAACCGTGGCGGTTGGAGAACAATGGTGAAACTGAAGACTATCAAGAACAGTGGGGATAGTAGGCAGAAAAAAAAGGGAAGCCATGTGAGCCAGTTTCACATGGGACTCAAAGATTTATCTCTTCCTCCTCCTCCTTCTCCTCCTCCTCCTCCCCTTTTCCCAGTGTACACCCAGCACCACCCCTTCCTCATTTGGCCTTGGACTGGCAGGACTCCTGCCGCTACCACAGTTTATTGGAGAATAACAGAGGCGAGGCAAAGTCCACTTTACTGGGACCCCCAAAACACACAGTCTGCTTGTGCAGCAAACACACAACTGATACATGCAAGACACACCTCTATCCTGTTAACCTACAGACAAAGGCCCTCCCCTTGTACACACAAACAGTCCCACCGCTGCAATGTCTGTTATTCCTCAGTGCCCAGCGATAACACTGTTTTCTATGTCAAGTGCAATGTGCCAAAGGACTGCTTAGCCTCAATCCCCTGACACCTCCTCCGCATCGACCGGTGACAACAAGGAGACCCTGGTCTGTCATACTGAGAGGAGGAAGAAAAAAAAAAGGAGAAGATAACAGAGAAGAGAAGGCAGAAGTTTGAGTAAGAAGGGTGGGAGAGGGTTGTGTGAAGGTGAGGAAGTGAGGAGGGGGGGATAAACACATGGTGAGAGCCACTAGGGGGAAGTGAGAAGGAACACTGCCTGTGTGTATGAAACAACAATGGAAACAAAATAAGAAGAGAGAGAAAGAGAAGAGGGAACCAAAGTTCAACAGCAGAAACTAAAGGGGAGGTGGGCTGGATAAGCCAGCACTGGGTGGGGAGTCCCATGTGTGATTCAGACAGTGTGTGTGTTGCGTCCTAAAGCTTTCTCACACTCTGGTCACCAAGCACTGGTGTGTGCCTGGGAAAAACAAAACAGAATCCGAAAAGAGATCCCCCCACAACATCGAGCGTGTAGACGGGAATTAAGTTGACTGATTTATTTATGATAACTTTCGATTGCTGGAAACTCCTGAGGTTTCACAACACAGTGAAATCATGAGAAACGGGAGGAAAGGGAGGGAGCACAGAGAAAGTCAGAGAAGGTTTAAAGAGAGAGGGAGTCTGTGATTGAGTAGTGAGTGTTTTGTTATTCTGCGTATAAAAAAAAAAAAAAAAAAAAAAGCTCAAAGGGGGACGGCTTTCATTCAGCAGTGAGTTCATGCCTGGGTGCACACACTGGCCTAGAGTGTCTTCCTTTTTTTTTGCCTCCTCTTAAGGCATGCCACTGGCTTGTTTATGTAGAGGAATCACAGTCAGACAGACATAGACATGCAATCAGCAGCAAATTGTAGTTAACTGGAGCGTCATTGTTGTTGGAGACAGGGTTCTGTCGAGCCCGGTCCTGGTGCCCAAGTGGTGCTGGGAGGGGAGGAAGGGAGGGGATGGAAAGATGGAAGGGAGGGTGGTCATTAACACGGACAGAGGAGAGTCTGTACTGGTGTGGGGGAACAACAACAGGCCCGGACTGGCACGACCACACTGGCTCTGTGGTCAGCAGCGGGCAGAGAGACACTGAGGGTTCTGGGTTGAAAGAGTGACTGTGACAGCTGCTTCAAAACAGAGGAAAAGCTGTGTGTTTTGAGTGCAAGAATGTGGTGTTTTGAGTGTGAGCGAAACAGTACAGTGAGGGTGTATGTGTGTGTAATCTGAGGTCAGGGGACAGGATATGAGCGTTACCCCACCCTGTTAGTGCGCTGCCAAAATCGTCTCCCTGTGTCTGTCTAGAGAAAGAGGAATGTGCTGATTGGAGAGCGCCACACTAACAGAGAGGGCCAACTGGCCAGGAGAGCTAGCTCATTGGCCAAAAACTCCCCTGAGGTGCAGGAAGCAAATTTATCTGTGTGTGTGTGTGTGTGTGTGTGTGTGTGTGTGTACACAGCTGGTGCAGGTTAAGGGGTGCTACAGTACACAGAGGAATGAATGCTGACTGTGCCTGAAGCTGTGGCATTACAGGCCTTCTCTGTGAGATGTGTGTCAGTGTGTCAGACCAGGACTGTGTGTGTGTGTGTGTGTGTGTGTGTGTGTGTGTGTGTGTGTGTGTGTTTTGTTTTGTTTTTCAGGCATATGCAGGACCTGCTCAGTAAACTGTGGAAGAGGGCAGGGTGTTTAGTAATGTGTGCTTGTGTAAAAGTGTCTCTTAGGAGCATAAATCTAGTGACAAAGGTCATCTCATTTCTATAAGCAATCATCATAATCCTTCCTCCTGTCATCCAGGCTTTTTTAAAGTTTGTCTTCATCAAGTTGGTTATGTAAACAGGACGTCTGTTTCAGAGCTCATTTAAGACAAGAAGAAAGTGACCCCTGTGACTCTTCCTTTAAACTGCTGCTGCTGACCTCTGACCTGTGGACAAGTCAGGCACAGGGCTGATCCATCCACAGCTGACAGCCCAGGGTCAGAGGGAGGTAAACACACACACACACACATACACACGCACACATAGCACTTACATCAATAATTACAGCGAGCTGAAGCGTATTCCGACATAAAGAGGTTTTACAGTAGAAGTCACGCAACCAGGCATTACTGGCCACTTCAGTGTTTAATCTGTGCTGGCCTGATCCAGCACATTTGAGCCTTTTGTGTTTGTGCAGCTCATTAGTGATTTATCTATGTGCTGTACATCCGTTCACCATGATGGTTGAAGTCATCAAATTATATAATTCCAGATTTCTCAAGTCTCCAGCCAAATGCTGGTTCAACTGTACAATTACAGCTCAAGAGCTATTCATGCCATGTAGTGATTTAAGCTCATAGATGATTTCAAAGAAAATCCAAACCCTTGGCTCTAAGTTATTTTCCATCCTTTTTCCGAATTCGAAAAACGTTTGGAGATGGAAAAAGTCAACTGATGCCGTCAGCTTACTCCGTTTGGTGCCAAGTGTTAAACGCAGTGGTGGATCTATAATGATATTAGTGGCTTGAGCATCAGGAAGAAGTCTAGTGTCCTGTTGTGACGTCGAATCATCTGACCGGCCAGCTGTAGCTGACACACTTTTCTCAGGTTGCTGATAACAATACAGTGAATATTTGGCTTTCTCAAACAAACCCTTAAGAGGAACACTAATACCACATCAATGTTGATTAAATAATGAGTAACAAGTGGTATGAACAACAGCACATAGTCAGAGAGGGTTGGGAAGGAAAGGCTGAGGTTACGGTCATAAGAGCACACTGGGTGTGGGGAGGAATACACAATCAAACACCAATGAACTGGGACAAATCCAGAAGCACATAAAACCTTACGCAGGCCTCCGGGCCATTCAGCAATGGGTGAAATTAATATTGGAATTAGAGGTGGACTTGAAAGGATTTTTTAAAGTTTGTGTTCATAATCTGAAAGAGCAGTTTAATTCCAGCTGCTGTCTCAGACATTTACATAAAACTCCAACAAGGCTATTCTTTAAATCAGAGTAACACCTGCTGCCAACTTTTATACTGTGACTTTCTTTCTTCGTAACTGACATTAGTTGGCTCTGAAAAAACTGTTCTTAATTTTGGAAAAATGCTCCACTGCCCGAGAGGCTTGGTGAAGCACTTTTTAATGACACAATCTGCCATTTGTCTTGTTTCCAGAGAACGTTTTCTTCAATGAGAAAAACCCCACTGGTACACCAGAAAATCATAAATAGCACTGAACACAGGGAGGCAACACAGGTCACAGCTGGGTTAATGTTTCCTCTACTAAGACAGAAGGATGAGCTAATATCTGATGCTAGCAGACAGGAGAGCGTCTAGACCGGACAGTTAACACACGGCCATCCACCAACCTGCCTGCACACGCATGTACACACAGAGGAACAATCAGATTAAAGTCAGTAAAGTACATTACAGTGCAGAGGTACAAGATTTGTGCTGTGTGCATGGTAGAGAGTACTGAATGACTTTAGGAATCAGCTGATTAGCCTTCCAGCGCTCACAGCTTACTTCAATGACTCTAAGATCACGTATGAACAAGTTTCCCCCATTTCCATGTTAAATGAACAAATGTCAGTTTTTCACTTCTCTGCCAAAGATACGGTAACAATACTGATGTCATCTCTTCAAATGTCGTTTGAGTTGTTAAATGTTGTTGTTATTATGTACAAACCACTGTGACCCCCCACCCCCACCCCAAACAGAGCGCACTCTGTAATTACTGTGGTCAGATTAGCCTGGTGACATCCAGCTCTAGGAGGAAGTGACATGACTGTTTTTTTTTTTGTTTTTTTTTTTTAGGCACCCACAGTTTCTTGTTGCTTCACAGAATCACTTCCCCTCTCTGCTCACTTACAGGCACCTACATGTCACAGGTTACTCAGAAACTCATGACTGTCATCACACACAAACACACTTCACTGAGGTTAACTACCCAGATTACACCAATAGTGGTAAATAAAACCACCCTTTAACATTGACAGAATCATCCAGCGTTCGCATTTGTGGCTCTATCCTAATCTGTAATCTGAGATTACATCTAACCTAACAGATTACATCTCTCCGTCTGGACATTGGTGTGGACTTGTTAAAAAGATAGACGATAAAAATGTCTGAACTGAGGCTAGCCTTCAACCCTGCTGCGTAGGACCTGTGAGGTCATGGTTGTGCTTCTAGCCACTGATACTGGTTCAAGCCACACAAAGTTGTCTTTGTTTATCGCTTGTTTATTGTCCATGTTAAACGTGATGCTAACATACAACGCTGTTACAACTCAATCTGACAAAAAACACATAAACAACAGAGTGCTATTCTTCTCTAGGGTCTTGGTGAACAAATGACAGCATGGAAACACACGGCACAACCACAAACAAAAATACTTAAACAGTTGCAGAATGCACATCTACATGTAATACACAGATGAACACAGTGGCCAACAAAGGAACTAAGGTCACCCACAGGATCTTATTTATAGAGACTCAGAGCAGAAAACACAAAAACAACAGGCAGACTGTTCTGAGAACATGGGTAAATAGCATTTGGCAGGAAATGCAAATGAGTAAGTCTAACACCAGGGCCATTTAATGGCACCTACTCATCAGCTGAAGGAGATTTTGGAAACTGTTTCCATAGTTTGGAAACTGTTTCCATAATTCAAGCTCAAGCAAATTCAAGCTAGAGCAGCAATTGCTCAAAGCAGTTAGACAAGAAAAAAAATTCCCATACCCTGCTTTTGTGTTCCCACGTGTGATTTCTTTTGAAATTTATTTTAAATATTGTGATCTCAACATTTTACCCAAGAATGGTCTTTATCTTTTTTTAACCATGCTCGCAGCACAGCTCTAGGGATGCCAGTCTGCCAGTAGACCACGTTGATCCAGACTAAAATATTTCAAAAACTATTCTAGTCTATAAAATGTCAGAGAATTCGGAAAAATGACAATCTCAAGATGATCTCACCAAGATGCAACAAAACCTCTTTTGTCCTGATCAACACATTCACCTTTAAAAAAGGTATAATGTGTAATAATTGGCTGCCTGATCCAAGCAAATAGATCCTCACCACCATTATGATTCACTGAATATGGGCTTAAGTTTATAGTTTACAGGGAGTCTGTCCTATGGTGTTATCAAGATATCAAAATGCTGATACAATGGCGAGACATTAGAGGTAAATTACAAAAGAGCTGCACAGATGAGAAAGTGATTGCACCGTGGAGTTACAACATAATTCCTAGTAACTAAATATTTACAAAAGTGTCCAGAGGCTATGTATAAATCATAAAATGTCACAGAACTCACTGATGGTAAAACAGCAGTTTTTCTGACACAGCATCATTTTTCATTAATCACTGCCACTTTATGACACAGTAATCCAGCAGAGACATAATTTATTGATATATTTCAACATCAATCCAGCTCACTAGGATGTGCTAAGATGCCAAACGGCTCATGCCAGAATCACAAAGCTGGTTCAACCCAGTGCCGCTCATTAGATCAGCTGACATGACCAGCTGATGCAGTCTTGTTTCAACCATTCACTGTCATCAAGATCAGTATTAAAAAGGATTCACTTTTGTACAAACAAAAGCATTCTGCTTGTGAAACATTTGCGGATGAACCTTTTTTAGTCAAATAAAAACAAAAAAACACTAATAAGTATAAAGTTGGTTGAGGAGTTGGAGCTCAACAAATGCCAGAAAACTGAGTAAGCATTAACACTCGCTTCTGTACAGAAACTGTTTTCTTTTCCTCAGATCTATAAATCTACAAGTGCTTTTCTCAGTGTGTCACAGCTATAAAATATCAACAGCAATAAGTTCTCAATCTGGGAGTATACTGTACATGTCTGAGACTGATTCAAACATTTGCACGTAGTCCTCCCACCTCCAGGACCAATGTTTTCCACTCCATAAGTAGGCCTACAATTCCTCTGGGACCCCGCTGGTCCATATGGGGGTTTTCAGACAAACAGGGAGGATGAAGTGATTGCTGGATGGCTGCAGAAAACTCCCAAACGGCTGAGAAAGAGGTTGGGGGAGTGTAATTTTTCTTGACAGAATCTCAATTCCAAAACAGAGATTTGGTTTGTGTTTTGTTGCTTCGATGTTCGAACCAGCAGGTCTTGACAATTAACTGCCTTGTCACATCATGATTAGGAGGACAAAGCATTATATAGTTCACATGAGGTTTTTTAAGAGATACTATGACACATCCTGGTATCAGAGGAATGTCTTTTGGTTTTTGTGGTACAATATTTTTCCAACATCCCCCAGTCAAAGGATATAATTACAGGATACGCATCACATCTTTCATATCACCACCATTATTTGGCAAATTATTATTTTGTTCATCCTTTGCTGAGCAGCCATTTTCTTCTCCTGGTTGATGAGACAGATCATATTACTGCTCCTTTTACAATTACGTGGCGTTTCCTTGAGGAAAAACTCAATAGAAAGAGCTGAAAAGAAAAGACAACGCCAACAGACGTGCATCTCAGTGCAGATCAGTGCAAATGAAAAGTTCCCCTTCAGTCTTACGTCTTACAATCACAGATGCGTGAAACCTGTGTTTTCCGATACACAGTAGGTTATGACTGTAGATATTCAAAGGGAGCGAGCAGCACAGAGGATGTAACAGCAGGTGCGGGTAGAACTGTAAACTGAAAGTGAAACCATGTGAGTGGCACTGCTAGGATGTTGGTTACAGGACAGAAAGATAAAGAACACAACAGACACAAAAACAAACATGCAGCAGCTCACAATGCACAAATACATACACATCAAAGTCAGTGTGTTAGTATCAGTATGTGAGGTAATTGCACATTCCTTCATCCGTAAAACCTCACAAACGCCCACATTATCACACCCAAGAAACACGTGCATACATATGAACAAACACACCCACATAAACATGCTGGCTATTTTTCAATTCAACCCTGCTTGAGTCAGCCGCCTAATCGTTTCATCAAATCAGACTTTCCTGTTCAGGACAAAAACACTTCAGCTCAATTGTGTTAGCCGTACTAAGATCAAAAATGAAGATTATATCCACTATGAAGCGCAAGTAACAAACCATTCTTGGAGCTGAGGCACAATCAGACTCAACAGTCAGCATCCTGAAAGTTATTTTTGCCAGAGAAATAAAACTAATGTTCTTTCCAAGCTTTTAAAGCATTAGCATTCTGTTTTGAGTGCGGAGGAAGTATTGCCTTTCCTTGTCCATTACTTGTATTACATTGTGCGTTTCTACATTGGCAGAGACGGCACTCTTGAGCCAAGCTGTGTGACAGTGTGACTACACTGGAGTCTTGAGCTGGGGACAGTTACAGTATTGAAAGCCAATTTTATGGCTCAATGAGAAAACCATACTGAAGACAGAATTACATTCTTCAAAATGTCAGCAACACACAGAAAACTACATTTATCTGTATAAGGCCATATAAAAAATGTGAGTCTTTCCTCTAATCTATGCTACTTTCCCACACTACTTAAGGTCATGGTGTTTTCCTGGAAATAACAGACATGTACAATCTTATGATAAAGTTGCATTACTTCATCAAAGCGATAAGAGATAGTGAACAATTGTTGATGGTTCACTGCTGAGTCAGACAGCTGACGTCAAGTAGGAAAGAGGTGAGTTGCTTGTTAGTAACCAGTAAAGGTTAATGTAGTTTATTCTTTGGTCTTCTCTTTATTTAGCACACTATAAGCACAATGGGCCATTAGTTAACGAGTCATGTGTTTGTGGCATTAGGTACACACAGATGAGAGAGGCCTCCTGAGGTGAGAGGCCAAATCCCAGATTGATTTCTGGTCAGATTAGCTGGCTACGATGCCACTTACTGTATCCTCCACAGTAGGGATTATGTCATGTAGGGCTACTTAACAATAATTGCTTAAAATGTTATCAAATTGGAGCTGATATTGAAGGTCTGATATTACAATCACATCTCATGTACGGCATCAATTTGATTTTTGTATTAATAAGCCTCTTTTTTCACAGGACCAGGAGAATCACAGGTGTGATTAACCATAATAACGATGATGGCTGCCTTCAACTGATGTACGTGTCACTGGTAATGTGCATGCTGACTATTGAAATGACACAGTGAGAAAGATAATGGAAATGAGCCAGGTAATTAGTTACACCTGTGCTTTCCCTGCTATGACTAGTCAAAATGTCTATGATGAAAAAGGTCTATAACGTGTTGACAAAATGCCAATTTAAGTGATTTGATATTAACAAACATATGTTTTGTACATCTACAGGCTGATATCTGGCCATGAATACAGAAATCTAAACAACAAACATGAACATTTGTGCAGTAGTCAATAAGATCTCACAAACTACATGTGTATACTACAGGTACAATACAGTATATGCTATTCTTTCTGTCTGTCTTAACAGACTTTTATGATGGAAACATTTTGTCATATTACAGTAGGAAAAGTGCATCAGTGTAAATAATAAAATTAATGATGGCTGAACTCCATTTAGCTGCTTAAATTTCAGAGTCTTGGTATTGTGCTTATTGGCTCTTGCTTCAACAGTACAAAGATGCCGTTAATGTTCTTACTAACACATTTACTTTTCCTACTATGCCGAGTCAAAATGTCTACTGTGAAAAAGGCCTATTCCGTGGTATAAGTACATCAGTGTGAGTTATTTTGTCACTTTCTCTTCTAACTCATCTATTTGAACTATGATAGGAATGAAACAAGGTCAGTGGGTTGACTCTGACTTGATTCAGCACACTGTAAAGAAAAGAAAAACAAAGACGAGACTTATTTAGACAGAGGCATCCTGGTCGGTGAACTGCATGACAGACCAGTGTTTCAGCATTGCTGGGTAACCAGAGTGTATTGAGCATTGAAAGTGAGCGAGGGATATCAGGTTTCACTGAGGCCGCTGTGTTGTAGCGTCGAGTGATGAACGTGACCTGAGGTTCACTGATCTTTGTATATAACCTGAGTTTAAATTAGCAATATGCTCCATCATATGCAGAAATGCTGCTCCTTGACGGGGCTTAATTGCTCATGGATGATGGGTTAAAAGAGGACATTAACATAGAAGGAGGAATGTTAACCAGGCAGCTGACTCATTAAATCAATATTATGAGCTCATAACAAGCCATGAGTGGTCTTTGAGAAACACTCACATCCCAGGGTGTTGAGTCTACAGCTGACACTGAAACCACACAGACCTTATTGCCTTCGTTACACTCTCTGGACAGCTCATGGTCCTGACCTCCCACCTCCTACTGCTCGCAGTCATTAAACAGCCTGTCATCGAGACGGGAGTCTATCGCTGCTCTCACGTGATGGCTCTGAATCTGTGGGGATGTTCAACAAGGTGCAACGCTAGAGGAACATGCGAAAGAGAAATATAGTGTGGTGAAAAATGGGCTATATAGCTGCTTGTCAAGTTCTAAAATACACAAACCTTTACATCAGCGAAAACGTTTCACATCATGTGGAACTGAAGGCACAAGGTCACGAGGGAGTGGTAGAGAGGGTATGTCAGAAACAAGCTACTGACGGCAACATTGGCACTAACAGGATAAGGTGAAAGTGGAGTGACTTGGCAATACAGCAATTAAAATCTGTACAGTTACACATTTTTGTTCTTCAGGCTTTCTGCTTCAAAACATTCAAGTTAAAATAAAATAATGGATGCTACATTAAAAGTTCAAGTCTCAGCTTTAATTTGAGTAGATCTACATCAAAATTGAAAGAACTGTGTGGGAGACATAACCCTTAAGTTTAGGTGAGACACGCCTAAACTTAAGGGTTAGATATATATATCTTTCCAACTAGCATGCACATACGAGTCTCAAGTGAAAGGTAGTTTAGTTAACGTTAATGTTAGTTAGTTAAAAGCTCTCTAACTCCTGTGGCTGTGGCTGTTTCACCGCAGCCACAGCCAACTATTTCTGATAACAGCCAGACAAGTCATCAATGTGTTGTCACCGTCTGTGGGAGCATGCAACACGACACAAACCTACAATAGAAAGAGGGCCTCCTACTGATAGAGAGTGTGAGAGATACTCTGCTACACTGTGTGATACACTGTCACTACCCACAGTGGTATGTGACACATCTTTAGCTCCACACATCCTCCAAAAAAAAAAAAAAAAAAATTACTTCTATTCATTTAACATTCACAAAATCCTGCCCAATGCTGATCATAACATAGCTCAGGCTTCGAGGTAAACAACCAGTTTTAGCTCATCTCCAGGAAATGACTAAGGCCAGCTGGGCCAGAACTGTAGCTGTGACTCTACCCACTTTCAAAATATTAAAATAATGTTTCCATTCAGTGCAATGTGGACTTGCACCATCCCAGTAGCCAGTGCTATTGACAGTTAGGGATGAAAAGGTTGAAGCCACACCCTATTCAATGTGTTTTCATGGCCTTTGTGTTACCTCTTTCTCTGGGGAGTTGAATTAAAGGGGTCCACGACTACACGCCAAGCTCTAACACAATGTGTTCTGAGGGGCCAAGAGGGGAGATACACATCAGCCTGTTGAGGGGTTTCCTGAGGACTTCTACTCACTGGGAATTTTCAATAACCCTTTGGCTCCACACAAGAATTAGGAAGAGAACTATTCACTCACGAGGCAGAAGAAAAAGAAAAAAAAACAACCCAATAAGTGACTGACAGAGAAGGGGTTTGACCTTTTTGGAAACTTTTATTGTACAGATGCAGCATAACTGCTTTACCCCTGAGCTCTGGTTTCCCCAGCAGCCCTTCCTGTGACGCAGGCCTGCACTTTCATATATAGAAACTGACCAGCTGCTTAGAAAATACCCCATGTTCTCCACACCCTCTTCAAAGGCTGTAATGATCAGCTGTGGCTGATCATCTGAAGAGCCAAAGTGAGAGTCAGACAATGAGTGAAGGAACTGACGGAAGGAAGAGTTAATGCCCAACCGTAGTTACAATCACATGGAAGTAATTTTCAAATTGATTGGTAATATTACCTTATTTCTTAAAGACAGAAAAAATGTCTTTGAAGATCAGAATATCAGAAATACCCCTTTAATTTTGAGCCTTGCATCAGGTCAGTGTTAAAACGGACCTCATTCTAAAGCTACAATGAGTGATCAGCATTTACAGATCAGTTTTTAAACTGTTCAAAATCCAACCACTCACAAGCTAACAAGTAATCTATCCTCCAGGATGGTTGTTTGCTAGTTTGTTCACCATTATGCAAAGTTGTTATCTATTTGTGTAAATGGGTACTAAAGGGCATGCCTACAGACCAAAAAATACAAAATGTGACTGATCTTAAAATTAGTCCTTCGTGATGTGTTCAAGGATGCTTTGACGTGTGAGATTTAAAAGACCGTTGCCAAAAATCATTGTGTAAATAGACAATGTTATCAAAAAATCTAATCTGGAAGCCAAACATTAAGTAAACATGAAGACCACGAAAGGAACACTGTGGTAGTTTCTTGCGTCACAACAGCTGTTGCTCAAATCTTCAATGTTCTATTTCGTATTGGCTTCACCTTTTAAGGCTATCACTAGTAGGGTTATACTTCACACACCTGCGCAACGCTGAGAAATTTTAGTCCACTTGACGGACTTAAGTCAGATGACTTAGCCTCCCCCGTCCGCAGTTCATGTGGATCACCCCTAGCTTCCCTCCTCCCGGCGGAGGTGCCAGAGCTCGGTGGCAGCTCACTTGTTACCCAGGGAACCCTGGAGTTGAGTGGTCCAGACGGCCAGAAAAGATCCCATGTGGCATCATTTTCCTGCCATCAGGAAGTACCAAGTGCCAAGAAGCCTGAAAGTACCTGTCTCCACTTACGTCTCTATCACCAAGGTGGAGGGTTTCACAGCTTCCCTCCTGTTCCCTCTCTAAAGCTTATTGTGGTGTGGGACAGTGTTGTCCAGCTATCATCCTCCAAGGACCAGCTAACTGCCTGCCTGTCAGACTGCGCTCACCAATACGCCTACTAGGAATTGGCCGACAACATCTCACTGCTGGCTTGTCCGATTATGAAGCTGGCCACTAAGCCGACTGCGCTGCCTCTGGACCACATGTTGGAGATCAGCAAGGCTGCCAGCACTATCCCCATGCTCTGTGCTTTCATCGCCGTCTACCAGGCAGGGATTGCCGCTTGGCAGACGGTGATACAAAAGGAACCTCTGGCTTCAGCAGTTCCCCATCTTCAAGGCATCAAGGAGGGACCTCCTTAAGGTGTCCATAAACCCAATGGGCTGTTTGGGCTGTGTTTCCATTCTATTGTGGACACCATAACGTCAGCACCAGAGGAGGCAGAAAACATCAAGCTGCATGTTGCATGCCCCCTGCGCACCTCAGATCAATGGCACGACAGCCATGACCAACACTGATGGCAGAGACACCCCACAGCAGCCGCCAGGACTGTGTTTTGCCCCCCTTTCCCCCTCCACAGCCATCTCAGCCAGCTTTCCCAGCTGCACAGCTGGCACCTCAGAGGGGATTCAAAAACAGCCATGTAGCCTGCACCTGGACCATTCCTCCCCAAGCGCCTCTAAGGAAGCAGAGCAGGAGGCAATGACTGGTTGAGGGGGATTGTGTTTTGTACTGATGTTGTTCATGAAAATGTTGGCACTTGTTTTGAAATTTTAAAAAAAGTCTTCCCCTGACTCTTCTAACTCAGCAGTAGCCATTAAACACATCCTTTACACTGTGTGAACAGACAGCAAGGACCCATGTCACAAAAACAGTACACCTTCTCTGGCAACCACAGTACAACAAATACATGTACGCCCCCTTTCAGAGCATTACTCGGAGTGGCAATGTGTATGTTCAACAGACAGCTGGATGAGCAGGGTGATTAGAAAAGGCTATACACTGAAGTTCATGAAGTAATTTTGCCCCACTGCTGCAGAATCAGCACACACTGATCTGCAGACAACAAAGCAACAGCAGCCTACATAAATGGCCAGCGAGGAGTGCATTCAGCGCAGCTTCTGAACTTGTGCTGGGTGCACACACCTACTCTCCATTAAGGCAGTGTATTCCTGGTGAACAGAGGGGTGGACATTATGACAAAAGGGGACCCTTGTCAAAGGGACTGGAGTCTCCATCCCAAACTGGCCTCCCCCTTTTGGAAGAGGTTCAGTAGAGCAGAGGTGGATCTGTCTGCTGCATGCAGAAACATGCAGTGCACTCTCTGGTTCTCCTTGAGCATGCAGGACAATCCTCCACTGTGAGTGGACAAGTTTGCGTATCAGCCATGGCCCTAGATGCCTTCCCACCAATTCCGATGATCCCTCAGTTCCTGGATCGAGTGCCGTCAGCAATCCTGACAGCCTTGGAGCGCACAAGCGCACCATGGTTTCCATACCTGCAGCGGCTGTGGGGATGCTCTCTCCCAAGCAGAGGTAGTGATCAGGAACTACCTGATGATAGGCCAGCGTTTGTGGGTCTGACCGCTGAATGGGAATGCTTAGAGAGGCTGGGCCTCTCTCTGGATGTTGTACATACTATTCAAGGTGCGAGGGCCATGTCTACTAGAGCGTCTAAAACAGCCAAATGGAAAACTTTCCAGTGGTGGAACCCACTGCGTGTTCCCTGCCTTACATGCTTTCCTTCCTCTAACTATTAGTGGCCAGGAATTTGGCCTTCAGCGCGGTTAAAACTTATGCTGCTACTATTTCATCCTGTCACAAAGTTTCAGTGAAAGATCTGTGTTCAGCTACCTTCTGATGAAACGCTTCCTGAGAAGTGTACGGAAACACCAGCCAGTGTCATGCTCTCTAGCCTCTCAGTGGGATTTAGTGCTGGCTTTACGTGCACTGGTTAAAGTCCCCTTTGGACCTTTGGATCAGATTTCACTTACGTTCCTGTCAGTCAAAACGGCCCTGCTTTTGGCTCAGACATCTGCTCGCTCCGTCATGTCTCAGGATCCAGGGGGATGGCAGCTCGGCTAGCCCAACCCGCCTAAGACCATCACTAAACTCTTTCAGGTGGAAGGGGGTAACCTTGGAAACTTTCTTCCTTCCTCACTACAAGTCTGAGGAGGAGGTCATGTCCCATCTCCTCTGCATGGTGCGTGCACTGGCCTGCTACGTTGTGCGCACAGCTGCCTTGGCACCATTCACAGCGTCTGTTCGTACACTACAGAGAGAAATCTCAGGGGCTTCCTCTGTCTGTACTGCACCTTCCACACTGGCTGTGCAATGCTGTTTCATAGGCATATCTGTCCTCTGGGATGGATCCCACAGAGCGCACACCACCAGATGAATTTGCACGGAGGAATGACTGCGGTTTCTTGGTCTTCTTCCTGTACTTTCATTTGTTTTTTTTTCTGTGGGATGTCTCCCACTTTTCTATGACTCACTCTGTACTGAGTATCCTGTCAGAGTGATTGATATCAGGGGATTCGGTTGTGCGCTCTCCCTCTTGCTTGTCAGCACATGGAGAGCTGTCTTTTTCCCATCCTCTGCTCCTTGCTGGACTTTTACAGTGGGTAACCTTCATCTCCGCTTTCTCACAGCAGTAGTCTTTATTTGTTCCCAGCCCTCATCCCCTCTTACTGTGACTTTGTGGCTCTTTGGGTTTCTGTGATGAACCATTACTCATGGCGCAGTGGCTGGGCATGTAGTACTACTTGTTTAATTTCTCTTTGAAGTACTGAGTGGTACGGACTGAGTGTGGCATGGACTATATCCTGCTTCACTCCAGATTCTGCAAGTATAGACGCAGCCCTCTCATTTCTGGGCCCCATTGGCTCCATGAATAGCTGAAGAAAAAGCTGTTTTGGGACCCAGTTGTCCAGTCTCAATATTTTTTATACTCAAGGAGAGATCATGAGTGGGGCCCATCCTGGACTAAAATCTCTCAGGACTGCATGGGTGCACAAGAGATAAATCCACTAGCGATAGCCTCAGAGGGCAGCGCCTACCCTCAGAATCTGGAGTGTATGTAACTTACATTTCTCACAAAAAGTTGGACTCATCAAAAAGTGAGGTTTTAAAAACATACCCTGATTGCACTTGCATTACAAAAGAAAAATAACATGACACATACATTTGACCAAATATTTATGGTAAGAAGTACCTATATTGATTTTCAAAGCAGGTAGGAAATCATTCCTCATTTGGTAAATGATGAACAATAATGTTGGGTATAAACAATTTGTAGGTGACATAGTAAAAAAAACAAAAACAAAACTACTGACATATAATGCTTTAACAATTAGCACACTTATAGCAACTTTCTTCATGGGTCAGCAAGCTGATTGGCTAGAGAAGGTCAGTTCCCAACAGGCCGCAGTATTTCACACACAACCCACTGGCGTAACAGTGACCCACATGAAGCAGCCAACCAGACAGTTGGTTTGCCGGTCATGGATGTGTATACCACTGGCCGCTGTCTTCTAACCAGAAACATTAGCCTCAGCGAGAAAGAAACACACAATTAGGAGTGACTCCTTGGCTCTTTAAGAGTGTGGCCTCCACTGCAATAATGGTGGTGCTTTTGTGTCAAAGAGATGCTTGTTTTCTCCTCCTCAGGCATGAAAGCGAATTTGTCTTGCCAGCCAGGTCTATTTATATTCACAAGAGCATTCTTCAGCATTAGCACAGTCACATGGCCTGCCGGGCGGTGGATATAGTCTAGCGATAGATCGGAGGGGCTCTGCATCGGCTCCCACAATCTGACAACACCAAAAAAAAAAAAAAAAAAAAAAACACCATTTGATTTCTCTGTTGCACTACCAGTGAATTCATCATTTAGCCAGTGAGGTGTAAATCAGAGCAGACATCAGTCAACATTGTCTGGTGTGTCACAGCCTGGGCCCCTGACTAAATGACTGCAGGCCACAAAAACACTGAGTGGGGAGGTTGCACAATGCAGCGTCAGAGAGGCGCATCACTGTTGCTTTCAGCTCCGTTGAGATTACAGGTTGGTCAAGCGGTGAATGGAGGTGGGTGTTGTGCAGTCTGCTAGAAAGGATCTGATATCATAAAATCCCCATTCACTCTTCCCTTATGATGAGTCACAGTTTGCATCACACCTATCAACTCAGTAAACAGTACAGTGAGACAGGAGCCTGAAACAGGTTCTTTAACTTTGTGGTGGATGGATGTGCCCTGGAGAAGAGGACACACCTAATTACAGTGAGTCACGGGTCTACAAGACAGGATACAGGCTTGCCTTGTCTGTAAACATGTCATATGTTTAAACGCTGTTAGTTTAACTTGACATACATAAGTAGGCTTCATATCACATTAGTGGCTGAACGTTAACATTTAATGTAATGTGAAATTTTATTCATAGACTGTGGGGAAGTTCTCCATTAACTTACTTTCCTCCACATGAAGATGAGAACACAAGGTCAGACACAGAAAAGCACATTTCAGCGGCAGAGTCCTGCTTAACGGCACTTCAGAAGAGTGGATGCTTGCTAGCACAGGCACATCAACTATTGTCCTTTATTGTAGTCACTCTACACACTAAAATATTCCACTATTTCATAGTTTCCATGTGTCATATCAGACTTCCACACCTTAGTCTAGTCTAGACGTCCTCACATAGGGGCTTGGCAATGATTCAAAGATTATATATCAGATTTTGGTGGATTAATAATGCAACAACATGATTATATTGTGATATCATTTCACAAAATCCTGTTGTCTATTTTACTGATTCAAAGCAAACCTTAAAACAGATTTATATATATTGGGGGGAAAAAATCTCACTAATATTGTTGATTTCAGCCTGATTGACCAGTGTTATATAGTACCTGACATCACATGTGAGCTCGCTCAACGAGTCAGGCTTCTTCTGCTGTAGAAGACATGTGCAGGTCTTGAAGGCTGATGAGTGGGATGTCAATATATCTCCTGGCACTGATTCAACAAAATCAGGTTGTCGTTCTTTTATACATGCCTCAACTTTTACCTGTAGGGCATTTTAAAGTCACGCATACCGACCACACACACACACTTGCACACCCACACACACACACACACACCTCTCTGTGAGTGTGTCCTGATATTTAATGGGAGCATGTGAATAATTCAGCCTGGAGGAGGAAAAAGGACCGCAGCCATCATTAACCATTCACAGAAACAGTATCATGTCACATACACACATTTGCATGTTCAAACATAGTGTATACACACAAGCACACATTAAAGAAGACCTGTGCCAAAAGTACCCAGCCATCTGCTTGGCCCTAAGGCATTGGTCCTGAAGCTATGAGGAAGATGATTTGTGCTTTTTGGCTTCTGACCTACACTAATAGAGTATATACTACCAAAATATGTAAACAGAAAAATCAGGCTGGATAGACTGCTTAAAGCTCACCCAAATGTGGTGAGAAATTGAAGAGGAATGCTCCAAATTGCGAGTAGATCATCCCATATCGTGGTTATCTTGTCTGAATGAATAATAATTTTAATTTTACCAAAAGTGTCACAGCATGAGATCTAAAGCTATACATCTTTTTAGAAAATTATGGCATTTGGGTTTTAGAAAAACACTCGAAAACCATTTGACTCAATGGGATAAACATGAGTTTGGTTTTTTGACTTGTCATTTTGAACCTTTCTGTAAATAGCGTGACGGGAAATAGTCAAGTACTCTGTAATTGTCATGTTCCTGGTTCGATTTGGCTGAGGACATTTGCTGCGTGTCACTACCCTCTCTATCTCTCTCTTTGTTTCCTGTCTCTCTAGACTGTCAAAAGCAAAATCTACCATATTAATCATCTTTAAAAAGATGCATGTTGATGATATATGCTGTGATTATTATCGCATCATTAATTTTGACCATATTACTCGTATTTGCAGAAATGCAATACATTTGATAAAGCGTAGTATCAGGCCTGCAAGAGTCAAAAGCTGTGAAATCATTTGAATTTTGGTAGAGATTTCCGTTTTACATTCAGTGTGAGTGGTCCTTATTCCTCTTTTTTGCAGACCTCCACCTTAAAAACTTTGCACTACGTGAGCTTGAGGAAGTGCATCACACGTATGTAATCCGTCTCAAAATAAACGCTTTGTCTGACTACTGACAAAAACAACAGTTTGTCGTTTATCTCATTCATAAATAATACAGAGACAGAAGAGATACGTCTTCAAGGATACATCAGGCTTTGTCCTGCACGCTGTCACTGATGGCTAGGGTCAGGAGGAAGGATGGACAGCTGATACAGACTGGGTCCATATTAGTGCTGTCATCCTCTGCTGAGCACAGTCTCTTAATATACAAATGAGCCCAGCCTGCTTCTGCTGCATCTGAATGCTAGCCGGCTGGTTAACTGGATGACTGGCCTAGAAAGGAAGTAACTGGCAATAATCTGAGCTCTCACAATGGCCACACATTGATCAGAGATGCAAATAGGCTGTAAGACTGTATCTACATACTGTGCAAACAAGCATGAAAATATGTGAAAAAGTATTTAGAAACTATTAAGTAAGAGGAAATGGTAATCATCTCATGTTGTGTTTTCTTCATCCTGGACCAGCAGCTACTAATTCAGAGACAAAAAACAAAATTTTTTTGCTTGTGTCAGCAACATTATGCCTCTGTGTCACTTGACAGATGGCTAGGAATGTTTACCAGGTAGACTTGTTACAGTGGAGAACCGGATGTGACCTTTTACCCCTGGCCCAGCTGAGAGATGGCAGGGTGAGAGGGGGTCAACCACTCCCAGCAGTAGTACACACTACACGTCATCTTCTCAAGTATGACCAATCACCAGCCCCTCCCTTCTCTTCCTATGGAGGCAGCTCATTCCAACTTGCACACAAAGACCGAGTTCAGCTGAATGGCCTAAATGGCAGCAGAGCTCCTGGCCACGGCGGCTCAGACCAGCTGAATGGTCCTCATTGTGTCCCCATGGTCACAGGGGGCTAGCAGAACTGGGTTGTTTTTTAAGAGGCCATTTGGCAGGCCTGTGTTCTTATCCGAGCAACGCAGGAACAGGCATTTCCACTTGCTTCAGAGGAGGGCTGGTATGGACTCAAGAAAAATAGCCTACAAGGTAGTGACGTCTCGCATGCAGTCATACAGGGACGAGTCGGCTTCAATGCACAGGAACCTAAAATAGTGCAAACATCCAAATGTTTCGCTATCGTGGCTGATGAAGACAATTTTCCATCACACTCAATACTTAAGAGCCGCAATCCAAAAGCACCACACTCACAATGTTGTCAGACAACCAGTGAACTCTAGACTTTTGATGTGAAGCAAAATAAATGACTGATGGGAATGTAAAAAGTGCACATGGATGGGTGATATCCAGTATCACCGTATGTTATGTATGTAATTTTATATCACAATATATTGAAACAGATTGTGATGTAATCCATTTCCTGTAAAATCAATCAATAAATTCTAAATGGATGTCAAGTTACATATGTGACATATCAAATTACTTCATCACATTGATGCAAAATCATGTAAGAATGAAATTCAGCCATAAAACAGTCCCAGTCATTGATGTGTAAAATTGCCCACAATACACCTTGCTAACGAGACGTTACCACAGTATGAACAGTGTGGCAAAATCAGTTAGACCTCCGTCTATCCCTGACAATACATAAATCATCATATCAGCCACATGTTAAATGACTTATGATATAGATGGTCAGCCTGTAATGTCAAAGTACACCTGATGTAATTAATTGGCTAAAACCTTCAGAGCCACCTGTATAACTCTTTAATCAACCAGAGCAACATACTAAATAGTTGTTTATCACCTGAATAACACTTTAACTTTAGAGGTTAGTGAGCTCTTAAAATACCTGCAGATGCACAAATAATATCTGAGTATACTTTCCATATTAACTGATATGAGCTGTAATAGGCATCAGTGGTTTCACACCAATATACTTACAGCTAACAGACATAAGCTTGTAAACATATATTTGTATATTTCATTGGAGTATATCACATAAATATCAAATATGCAACCACAGTCATGGTATTTTATAGTCCCATATTCTTTTTTAAGACATTATTACAAGCATGACTGACAAGCCTTACCAGCATTTGTATTGAGACTCTTGCACAAAAAAAATCCATATCAATACTATCACAGCATCTAAAATAACCAAATGTCAGTGACCGGTGGCTTCAATCTCTCCTCAGATGGAGGAATACGGCCCAGGTGCCATGAACCAGGGGAGGGGGGGGGGGGGGGTACTGTCAGGGATGTGACAGTGTGTGTCAGTGGGTGTAGAGCAGGACAGCTGCTTGGGGGATGGGGTTGATTTGTACTATGTGTCGGATGGATGAATGAATGCTTCACACATGTGTAAAGTAGAATAAATAGACAAGTCCATCATCCATGTCTAGGAGCATCCACATTGGCCAAATGAATACGTCTAACACAGGTTTCACACAATTTGTCCATCACTAGACTGAGTGTAGTGTAATACAAGGAGAGCGGGACAGGCAGGTAGGCAGGTAAACCTATAATTCCAGTAATAACAGGTTTACACAGGTGTATAAGGCTTCGTTCACATCTTGTTGGTCTCATAAATGAACGCCACTAGTCACACTTTGGTAACCAGTAACAGACATTCACAACAGACTGTATCTCCATATGACATGAGAGCAGATGATGACTGTAGGCCCTTTGACATTAACATCAACACAAGTCACCATGACTCAGTTTTAATGCAATAAAAACCTAATTTTTTTCCAACTGAAACCAGAGTACAGGCACCATGTAAAATGTTTGGATGGTGTCCAACTGGAAGGCCATGTGGTCACAGATGAATCTGAATTCCCACCATGTGAATAAGTATAAGCAAGATGACAGGAATAAAAAAAGGGGGTCATGCCCTGATAGCCAGATGGACCTTGCCTCTGGCCATCCCCGTCTGTCACACAGCCATGGCTCTGACATTCAGACGCCCAGAAACATGTCTTTACATCGAGGTTTTTGCTTTTAAAACGAGCCACTGTCTGCTAGGAGATAGATAATAAAGGCAACACAGGCGGGGGGAGATGGATGAAAGCCTTTCTCTTGCTGCTTGTCATGCACTGCTAGCTCGTCTGCTCGCATCCTGTGTTAGCACGGAATAAGCTAAGTGGCGTGTGCCCACATTCAATTCATTATAAGCGGAGGGTACAAAAAGGAAGAAAACTACTGCTCTAATCGATTAGCCTACCCAAAGCTAGCTTGAAAAACCGCTGTAGCATCACCCACCCCAGTCCCCTCCTTTTACCTTCAGACAGCTCCAGATCCAACTCCGCCAACTGGTCTCTAACCTCTTTTGGCAGGGCGGACAAATCCACGCCGCGGTCTGCCATGACTCCGCCGATAAACACGAGCGCAGTCTAGCTGAAAAAACACCGGGCCGTCGTGGGAGAGTGTAGAAAAAAAATAAAAATAAGACGCCCTCCCTCAAGACACAAAACAAGCATCAGAGTGGGAGAGACGGTCCATCCGCACGGCTGGCCCCTCCGCCATAATGAGGGAGAAAAAAAACTCACCAACGGCAAACCGTGCGGGTCACGTGACGGCGGTTACCTCGCCTGTACGGTTAATTCACCGCATCCCGAGAAACACGCTGAAACCATAACTGTTGCTCCCCCTGGCGTCCCACAAGCAAAAACACACTTCTTCTTCACTCATTACTGCAGGGTAGTACTATATACAGGTACACCATGTTATTACCACGTTCTCAAAGTGGGGTCCGGGGACCACCAGGGACTATTACTATGTGTGACTATTTTGGTCATGGGTTTCATACACTTTCTGTGATAAAACATCAAAAAGCAAAAATGTTGTCAGGTGGGGAACCCTGGTGTGGACCTTGTGGACCTTGATGTGGAAAAGTTTGAGAACCACTGTACCAAGGTGATATATTTTCTTTTGATCATGTCATTTGTTCAGGAAAACGCACACACACACACACACACACACACACACACACACACACACACACACACACACACACACACACATTAGACTTGCAGAGGATCCCAGTTAGGAAAAAGTTCAGTTTCACTATATGAATTACTGAGAGTATTTGGAAGGATTTAACTTTAACCTAAAGCCTTATTTGGTAGCTAATAGCCACAGAAAGAGCACCAGAATATCTTACTTAAAACAAGAGGTGGAAAGTAACTGAGTACATTTACTCAAGTACTGTACTCAATGATGGTTTTGAGGACGATAAGGGCCAGGCCCCTCAAACTAGGTCTATGAAGATGTTCAAAGTAGCTCCACCTCCAGCAGCTACAACAGTAACATGCTGCTTAATCTAATGTCATATATAATAATATATCAGTCATATACTTTACTTGACCATTTCCATTTGATGCTACTTTATACTTCCACTCTACTACATTTCAGGGGGAAATATTGCACTTTCTATTCCACTATATTTATTTGACAGATTTAGTTACTTTTCAGGTGAAGATTTGACACAGTGGATAATATAATAAGCTTTTAAAATACAACACATTGTTAAAGACGAAACCAGAGGTTTGCAACCTTTTTGGCTTTTGATATCTTACATAAAGCAGTGTGTAATAAGGTCACATTTCAGATGTCTATGAGTTGTTAATAGCTCCACCAAGTAGTGATTTTTCCCTCTAACCTCTCACATCAAAGATTAGAGAAAAAGTCCACAAACTGGAAACAGATTTGTGTATGAGTACTTTTGTTTTTTCTTATTTCCTCTGCTCTATTAGGAATTTGTTTAACTGCACACATCTAAATAATTTTGAGTTCACTCAAGAGACTACAAACAAATTGAAACACTTTTAAACAGGGACATTGTGATATTCCAGTAATAGGAGTGATCTTATTAGTTGTTTTCTGGAGCTGTTGGAAAAATATAATACAATGCAATTTCATTACCGACTATCATTAACATTGTAAATATAACACAATGCAATTTCATTATCGACTATCATTATCGTTTGGTCTATAGAATGTCAGAAAGTGTGAAAATGCCCATCACAAGTCCATAATGACCACAGTGATGTCTTCAAATGTCTTATTTTGTCAAAAACATCTATAATTTTGTTGACATTGATATAAAACAGAGAAAACCATGAAAAAATACCCACATTTAAGAAGCTGGAGCCAGTAAACAACCTGAAGGATCAATCAATTTTCAAAATAGTTGCAGAATAATTTTCATCAGTGAATCTGATAGTTACTTAGAGCCAACATGCTGCTTGGAAGAATGCTGTGTTATAGTAATAAGGGCTCATTGTTGTCCCATAGTGACCCAATAGTGAATTAATCGGACACTGATCCTACTTTAACTGAAGTACTTGATTTATATTGTACATAAGTTCATGTAAAACTACTTGTGCTGAAAACTGATCACGTACAACTACTCTGTTAGTTCCTAACAGTCACCTTCAAAGAGCAAATGTGGTATCCAGACTATAACCATTATAAAATAAATATACCCCGACAACCACTCTCTCTGCAATTAAGGGCCACTTCTAAAAAGTTATGAGGATTTTTTCCTTATAAGAAAAGACTGACACTGTCTTTCAAGGAGAAAGAGATTCAAAGCAAACTTCACATAACAGCATAATTGTAGGCTACTGTGTCATTTTTGCCTTTCCGAAAGTACTCGAGTGCTGTGCAGAAAACATCAACTTCAAAGCAGAGCTGCAGCCAGGATTTCAGAAATACTGAGGTCATGAGTCTCAGCCGCCCAACACAACCCTCACCCCGGCAGAAAGTGTGAACAGAAGGTATTTAAATTCTATAATTACTTTGGTTGTTACTTTTTTATAAAGTTTACTGCTCAGTTATATTTTCCGTGAAGTATATTTCCCAACATTAAGGTTTCAGAGCTGTTACAAATTGTCTACAGCTAAGCTTTAAGCAATGTTATAAAACTTTAGGATGTAAAAAAAAAACAAAAACAGCTAGAACTGGAACCAGAGTACTTTCTACAAAGTAATTAATAGTAGGCACGGTAAGGAGGGAACATACAGTATATAAACAAAGCAGATACAGTATCATAAGACATCCTTACATACATTCAAACATATTTGATTTCAGGAAACTTGATTGAAAACTTTACCAAACCACATTTTTAACAAGCTCTGTTTTTAACTCCCAAGTCTCCACTTATGTTTGATAGTCCATGAAGAGAAAACATCTGTTCGTATCAAAGCTGAAAACATGCAAAAAACAGTAAAGTTCATTAAGATGTAGTTTCTTTAATTAAAACTGCAGCACTGTAAGTGTTCATAGTATTCCACTTGGACATGCATGGAAAAGTAAATATATTCATATAGTACAGATATGTACAGTACAAGGACAATTTCTGAAATCATCAGTCCAACAATGGGAGTGTGAAAAACCATTCATATACTATGTGCAACTTTCACATTGTTGCATTTTTCATTAAATTGCTTTTTGCACGACAATTCTAGGTAATATTAATATGTCAACTCTGTAATGACGATTGTTATTTGACCAATTATAAAAATAAGTTAGACAGGGAAAGTCAAAAGACGTGGCCAAATTCATCTTAGAAGATATAACAAAGGGGACAAAATCTTTTTTTTTATAAAAGACTAATGAGAAAAACAAACAAAAAATAAATCCACTTGTTAAAGAAATTAGTTTCTATATTCATCAGTACAATCAGAAGCGTTATGACAAAAGTTGTATAGTGCTGAAAATAGCACACAACAAAAGAAAACAAATGACAGAAAAGGTGCCAATGACATGAATTACATGAAAGCTAAATATAGTTTGAATTTTCATTCCATATGAACAATCGTCTATAAGGGACTGCCAGACAAATATAGCGCCAGCTTCAAAGTACAACAAAATGCCGGGGTCGCCATTGGGACTGTAGGACAAGAGGTTCAGTCAGAGGTGAAAGGTATTAAAGTTGCTGAGCAAATTCCCATTCATGTATACAGTACAGATAAGAGAAAAATAATGTATTTCTTTTTTTCTTAAAAAAAAAAAATGGATTTAATATCTCCGAAAAAGGCCAAGAGGACATGAGAACTGCAAAAACTTGAAATGAACAAAAAATACAAAGCAACAATAAACTTGCAATATTTTAGTGCATAAAGACATGCCCTTATGATAATGGACAGATATCTTGTTTTTACAATATCACATCTTGCAAATATATGACCATACCAGCCAAAAGAGGGACAGAAATATATGAAGGAAAAACAAGAAAAGCAAACCGCTTGTTTAGGTGTTTATGTAAATAATATATTGATAAAATATCTTGGCGGGATTTCTGAAGAACTGGAGTCATTCAGAAACTGTCACAAGAAGTCTGAACTGTTTCCTCCCTCAAGGCTTTTATCAGCGAAGATGTCTTTGCTGTGTCTCTCCACCAGATGACATACAAGGAATCATTCATTTAATGTCACTGAAAACAGACTGATGGTTAAATTAACCATGAATTTAGAAATGCTTTATGGGAATAGTCAACAAGATATTAAATCGTTTGTTCCTTGTTGGGTTACTTTTCATTTTGATTAAATGAACAAATCAAGGCAAACACATTTTTCAGAGGATACATTGTTTTTTCACAGGCAAATCTGTGTATATTTAAGTGGGGATGTCGGAGGCACCAACGTGATTTTAAGGCATAATCATCAGACATTGTGTGTGAAACTGTACGTAAGTGCAAGTAACAAGCAGTGATAATACTGTAGATTGTGTCATCGTGACCTCTGAACCACAAAATAACAGTCAGGCTATTTACTTCCTGTCCGAAGACAAGTACCAGGTGGACTTTGGACATTCAGAGATCTGTCTTTTGTTGTTTCTGTTGTTGTTGTTGTTATTATGGCTTAGTTTAGGTTTGGTAAAGAGCATAAGGGATTCATCGCACTTCCAACGAGCAGCAAGGATGTGCAACCATCCTGAGAAGTGTGAAATTAACAGTTACAGTAAGTCCAGAGCCCACACAGAGAAACACAGTCACTAGAATAGTTTCATACAAAAAATGGGAAAAGGTATCCACTTAGAAAAACCAAAAAACTGCAAAAACTGCCTGTTTTTGAGGAAACAATGAGAAGGAGCAGAGAGGTTGAATTCCCTTCAGATCAGAAAAAAATTATTGCTCAAACAAACAGATTTTCGGATGCTATACTGTCTTGGACAATCTAACATATTTTGGTTCCGTGTACTAATCTGGGAGGATGTGCCAATTAACTAAAAAAAATATAGCTGCACATACTGTATCAAGGACATAACACCCTAATAGAAAAAAGTCACATGCTAACAATCTAGCTATTAACGTATCAGATCAGGAGTAGGCAAACTGCTATGTTCTGATGTACATAAATACATACACACAGAGCCAATCACACACAGTTTATAAATTTTTATCTTAAAAGGGCTGTAAATGAGGTAAGGGGTTTTGGGTCCATGTTGAGATCACCTTAAGAGGTGGAACCACTTACAAAAAGGTTTCGGTGAATATTTGAGATCTGAGTCACTGAAGTCTAGACAAATTACTGCATCTTTGGAGCCAAGTATGTATAGGGATGTATGCTGTGATGACGTGTGTGGGCGTGTGCATGGCTAAAAAGTCGAAGGAGCACAAGGCACTATTCCCTGCTGAAAACAGTGTAAAGCCCTGTGTGTTGTTTGGTATCTGATTTGATCGAGAATGTTTATGCAACACCTGTATCTTTGAAACTGTGCGTGTGTGTGTGTGTTTGTTTGTTACGTGTCCATGTGGGAAGTTCATTACGGCAGTACACTCAGAGCAACGCAGCCCTACAGTCCAGTGAAGAGTCATTTTGACTGAGGGTGAGGAGAGATGAGTGGGGAGGCACGGGGGGTGGTGGTGGTGGTGGTGGTGTTGGGGGGAGGGAGGGAAACGAGGGTGGGGAGGTTGGAGTCCAGCCCCTGTAGTCTATGGCAAAGTGAACAGGAAGCTCTCTCAAAAGTCTCAGTCCATTCCCAGAAGGCTGCTGCTGAGCTCCAGGCCACAGCATGATGGCTCCACCGGGGGGGTGGTTGGGGGGATCAGAGAGAGCAGAGGAGCACAGGGAAGAGGGGAAGAGGGAAGATAAGAAATCTGGACTTCTAGATTGGGGAAGTGGAGGGGGAACGGTGGAGGTGGAGATGGTGGTGGGGAGGGATTCACTGCTCTTCTTTACCCCTGGGTGACGAGTGTGAGCCAAGTCTGAGCCGTGGTGGCATCGCTCATCATCTGGCAGCAGATTGAGACTGTGCAGCCATGATAATGTGAGAGGGTCCACTCTCAGCCCTCTGCTGCTGGCCCATTCCTGCCAGCACAGACATAGCCATGGCCTCAGCTGCTGCCCTTGAGCTCAGGCCGTTTTGCCCTGCGGAGGGGCTGTGCGCCAAAGAGCTGTGCTGGATCACTGGGGCAGGGGAACCTGTAGGCTCGGAGGTGTCTTTCATGCTCTCTTCTGCAACTACGAAGAGGAGAAAAAAAAAAAAAAAAAAAGATGACACAAGTACAGATTTATACTTAAACTGGCAACCGTGAATATGTTTTACTAAGAAACTACAGACATTATCTTTGATGTTTAGCAGTTAAAATGTAGTGAGTAACATGGCATAACTCCTAAAGGCTCACCTAAGTAGGCATTCTTCTTTTGTAGGGTGGTCACAGGACAGTCCTTATGGGCCAGCAGCAGCTGCTTCAAATGAGCCACCTCGTTCCTTAACAGAGACACTTCATTCTGACGGGAGGGAAAAAAAAAAAAAAAAAATCAGGCCGATCAATACTTTCAACAATTCATAGAAAATTCATATCATGCAGTTTACCCCAAAAGAAAAATCACCACTAATTCTGGGTCACATAATTCGAAACAGAGAGACCTTCTAAACTTTTTCCCCTCGCTGGAATTTTAATGTTTTTCAGCTAAGAAATGCTCTACAGGGGTAAACAGTCTGGTTTTAACTACAGTGATTCCAGCAGTGGAGAACTGGGCAAACAGTGTAAAAATGACCTGAAACCACCAAGTAATACAATAAAGATGTGAAAGAAAGTTATAAAAGGTTCCAAGGTTACACGTCTTGTAACCTCACACATTTGTAAAAGTGTTAAACATCCCTTAATCTGATTTTGCCCACGCGGAATATACCTCTCAAACTTTCACTACTAGTTGGAAGCTTTTCAGCTGAGCACAGTCCATGTGACTACGTGCACACTAAGACGGGCCAACCACAGGCCACATTTCATCCCTGCCCACTCACCGACAGTGAGACGTTCATGGTGCTGAGCTCCTCGGCCTTCTTCTCTAGGGAGTTGACCCACAGTTTGCGTTTCTGTCTGCAGCGTGACGCCGCGGCCCGATTCCTCTCGAGGAAGCGCTGCCTTCGCTCATCTGGGTCATCGTCTGCTGTTCGCCGCCGACGCCCACCTGTAGGCTGCGCTGGAGATACCTAGTGGGAGATCAAGGGCAAAGGGTAAAAAGGAAACAGACAGACAGACAAGGGAGGGGAGCGGAAGAAAGATGAGAGAGAAAAGGGAAGTTTGAGTCATAGTTTCATTATTTTAGTCAGAGCACATCCTAGTCATCTCACTACAAGAAGTACAGCCCCAATTTTCTGTAACGAAAACAGGACATACGTCCTTTATAAAATAGGGTTAAGTTCAGTTATGTTTTCTCAGATTTTCTCTTACTTGGAAGTCATATTACAGTTGTGTCCTTGCATATAAACAACACAGCATACCTGAGGTTGTGCAGGTGATGGAGCATCTGGATGTTGGACGAGCAGCTGGCTCTGCTCTGCCTTCTGAGGTACCATGGGGCTGCTGCCCATGGCCATGACACCCATGCTCTGTCCTGGGCTCTGCTGGGACAGTGCAGCCTTCAGACGCTACAGGAGAACGATCATATACAGTATCAATAACAAGCACAGAGATTAGAACACACGGCCAAACCAACAGTATAACCAGTGTGGTTTAAGCATTGTGTATTTTCTATCATTTAAACATCATTGCAGCATCATAGCAAGACTTCTAGACATCTACACTGTACAAACAAGTTGGCTCCATGCTGACATCGACTCATTTACAGTGTCAGCAAAAATAACTTGGCCTGAAGTGAGCTGTTAATCACACTTATGCACCAGATGTGTTATGTGATGAAAGCAGATTCATTCCTAGTGACAAATGTTTGTGCTTTGGTGATCTTCTGCAGACAGACTGCTCTGCATGCATGTTTTACATGCAATAACTCTGTTTGACAACATGTTTACTTCTTGCTCTCTGAAGTTTTCACGATGAATTGAAATCATTACCAGGTTGTACTACACTTTGCCTCAGGAAAGGCTTGAATTTATTGGATTAGATTTGCTTCATAATAATTGAACCAAGAATCAAACATAAACATAAATTGAAAGTGAATAAAAATAATTTGAAACCAAAGAAATGACCTCAAAGGCAAAATTGACAATAAAACTATTCAAGACATTTGATTATAATATTCTCTACTTTTCTTTCACTGCTGAATTTTTCAAGTCTGACACAAAGCTCTTGTGTTGCTGCATCCCTATTGGCCGGTTACTTTTGGAGGGACAGGTCAGTGGACTGAGCAAGCAACAAGTAGTACAAAACTGAAAAGGTTAGCAGTGAAACTGAAAAAATTGACAGCAAAGGGGAAATTCCAATCAGTAAAAGAAAAATGGAGGATATTATAATCAAATGTCTTGTATAGTTTCATAGTAAGTTTTGCCTTTGTGGGTTTTTTTGTTTGTTTTATTTTTATTCATTTTCAATTTAATTTCTTTTATTTGAATCTTGGGAGATTTTGTTAAATTATTATAAAGCAATTCTAATCTCATATAAATTCTCTAATGTATGAATTCAAAGCGGTGTTGTAACTCTGCAGAAATCTTTACTCATGCTGTGTCACACAACTCTAGCTTCTTGTCAGCAGTGCAATAATGTGCCTGACATCCTGTTCTCTCTTAACCCTTATGTAGTGGGTTGAGCTCTGGAGGCTTTGCAGATGATGTTAAAAAAAATTACGTGTTCTTGGAACAATTTTCAGATGATGTTGCTTTGGGGGATTGTGGCCCTAAAGGCACAGAACTGGTAAAAAAGCAGCCAGCAGCATTCTGATGATGACCTTTTAGTACTCAGGCAGCCATGTTTATAACTGTGCCCAGAAAACATTCCCAAACCAGCAAAACACTCCAAGCTTTGACAACAATCTTCTACTTCTGACTCAATGAGCAAGCTGTTTGTTTAAATTGATGCGGTAAAGTGGGCCCTTAGCGTATGGTGCACTACTAAAAACAATTACCACATGTACTCAGTTTCATTGGAAATGCATCTGAAAGGTGGGATCCTTAACTAGAGCTCTGTGTGTTACAGTATCATAAAATCAGCTAAGTTTGTGTAGTTGTGTTGCAAGGGTTAAATAAACAGCATCAAGTAACTGCAGTAAAAAGTCATATGATGAACAAACTAAGCCAGTGCAGAAGAAGGCTGGAGGGTGAAGATGGAAACAAAAAGAACAGATAAAGAGATAAAAATAGCGAGCTAATCTAGTGCTGACCATCTTAGCCTCTGAGTGGATGCTGTAGCCAGAAGGGGAGTTAGAGCCGCTGCTGCTGCCTCCCAGAGGAGGACCAGGGATCCCAGGAATGTTGGGTACCATGCACATGGGTCGGGCCAGCTGGAGAACAGATAAGATACACAAATATGCATTTATTAACAGCTTATATCAACTTTGCAGCTCTAAAAGTCAAATATAACACATTTAGACTGTTGGTATGCCTTACATTAATGACAGAGGGCATCTGTACGGGACCAGGGAGCACAGGCACTGCCTGTCCAGAGGGAAGCACCATCATGGGGTAGTGGCTGGTTGGCGAACTAGACAGGCAGACACAAAGGAACAGGAGGTTCATTCATGTTTGTATAAATGACAACTTCAGATTCCAAAGTTTCTGTAACAAAGCACCATCTAGGAAAACATAATCCACTTCAACCCACAAAGTCCACCTTTACATCCATCATTACAAGTCCAAACTGTGCAGACAAAAACCACTTAAACCAATAGAAATTTATGTCAAATTTAAATCAAGAACACAAGGTTTTCATAGATACTAAATATGTCAGTTGAGTGACTGGGAAATGTTTAAAAGATGCACAAAACATCCAGCATATTTAAATTTCTGCAGCTACAAAAAACTTGATAGAATCTTGTGTTATAAGCATCACGGTAGGTTCTGTGTAGTGTTGGAGCCAGCAGATACAGAATATATACTGTAAGTGAGGAAAATGTGTTTGTCAAACTTTTAAGAGCTTTAAAGTTACTCAATAGGGAAACATAAGAGGTCAATGAAGTTGAAGAGGTCAATGAAGTTGAAGAGGTCAATGAAGTCAGTAGAGGGATGTTGCCAGAACTTAACTCACCCCAGAGTACGATTGGAAGGCGGTGCCTGTGTGATGACAGAGGTGGGTGACGGCATCGTGGGCTGAAGGGCATCAAATCCCAAGTGTAGTGGGAGGGAACCTGGACGCACAATAGTTGGCGTGGGGGCTGAACTCCTGGGTGGTGTGTCCTGGGAGATAAATGGTGTGTTAAGTTAAATAAAGGAGCTTAAAATGATTCAAAATAAAGACAAAAAAAAGATATCATCATTTACTTCCCCTAAATGCTTTTATGTAATACTGTAAACACGTGTCATAAGCCATATCATTTCTTCATCATTTAAGGTCCCACCCTGTTCTCTATTCACTAATGCAACCCCCCGCCCCCTCTCCTCCACTTCCTCCCATTTCTCTTCTACCTTTGCTTTAACCAGAGGCTCTATGGTGCTGTCTGACTGATCAGAGAAGGAGTCAGGGCTGTCTGGTGGTGAGGAGTCCACCTCCACGGGTGCCTCCTTTTTCACCTTCACATCTGACGGCGTCTGCAGGCTCATGTCTAAAGCCACAGAGTTGGGAGCAGGGAGCTGAGAAGGACAGAGGTAGTGAGAGAAATAAAAGAGAGTAAATTCACAGTCACACTACTTAGGGTATCAAAGATAACACTGTCATTGACTACAGTACAAAAAAAAAAGGAAGTGAGTATCTATCATGCAAGTATTTATCATGAGACACTATTTCTAGCACAATAAAACACACTAAACCATTTACATAAAGCCATCTTGCCATCAAATGCAACTGTTGCAATAGTTTCTCTAATGATAGACGGCATGCACAAGGCAGGAATTTCTGCACGGACTAATTTCTGACTACATCAACATTTGAGGCAAGAAAGAAGGAAGTAAAAAAGGTAATTTTCACTTCATGGGAGTCTGCAAAAAAATTCCCTTGGTTTCTGTACATAGTAGTTCATGCAGATACACAAACCCACAGATGAAAACACTGACAAAAATCAACAACCGCAAACCTGTCTTACAGAGTTCTTTGCTCTCTTGTCATCATCGTCTTGTTCGAAGGAGCTGGCCAGCTCGTTGAACAGACCAACCTCCTCGCAGTTCTTTAGGAAGCGGGTGGGAGTAGGTGTCTGGTCTGGCAAAAGGGAATGAACACAGATAACTATTAAAAGTAACGCTTTCACACTCTGTTAACACATAGCATTGAACATAGAAACCCATGTCATAAATGTGTGTTTGGAGCTGCTTTTCCTGAGATTGTACTAATAGTGTGGGAGCATTTCTGACGCTGAGGGTATGTTTAACAGTCTTCATCTTAATGCTGGGAGAGGATATTTAATAAAAAAAAAGAGGTAAAGTTGAACATTTGCCTCTTAGACAAACGGTACCTGCAATAATGACAGAATCAGTCCTGGCTGGTCCAAATTTCAGTGTCATCTCATGCTTGTGTTTGTGTACGGCCAAGTGGTCCTCATTTGTAAACCTCTGGAACGAGTGAACAAGAAAAGAGGAAAGATAAGTACATTATATATGAATTTGCCTAGAGGTTAACTGTCTACTCGTCCTGGTGTCCTGAAGAAACAGCCTGCAGTACCTTAACCCAGATATCATGTTGCAATAATCAGAGAACGATAATCTTTTAGAGATATGGCTCAACACATGCAGCCTTTGCTGTACCATTATGTGACAAACCACAAAAAAACTGTATCTGGGGTGTACGATTCCTCGTGTCTTTTAAAAGCCCTGCATGGGCCCATTACTGCTGCAGGGCAAGAGCTCAAATATCTTTACACAGCTAGAATTATGTGGAGATTATGAAGCTAGTACGGATGAGACCTGAAGCACAGAAATATAGGGAATGAGCAATAGTTATTATTGTGTTTTTACAGGAAAGAACAAGTTGCTGTTTAAAAACATATGGATGCTGGAAACTGTTTCTCAGTAAAGCTCAACAAGCCTACGTTCTTTTACTTCCTATCACGTATCCACAATAGAAGCTACGGGAGGTCTGGCACATGGGCGAATCAGACCTTTAGAAGACAGCACCAACAGCCATCCTCCGACATGCAGCACTTCGTCTTTGGAGAAGTGGCGAGGTGAATCAGTCAGAGACGTAGGAGGAATAATCTTGGCTGTGGCACCAGCCTATTCACCATTCGCTGCAGCCTATTTTAGGGTGCCGCGTTGCAGTTGCGAGTTCAGTCGTGAGAGAGTGAAGTGGAAACACAGTCAAGTGTCAGGGAGCTTATTTTTAGCCGTACTAGGCAACATCACCAATACAACTACATGTCTCATTTGTCTCTTTCCTCTGAACAAGGCGGCTGGGTCTTGCGGAGGAAACTATCTCCCACTAATCTCCCTGTATGAGATACTAGCAGCTAGGATTACCCCTCCCCGCACAGTAAATACTAGGCATCGTATAATGGGGTGCTGCTGCTGCTGTTGTTGTTGTTAACTCGGTAAAGGGAAAACCCTGAGCAAAGCCAGGAGTCAATCATCCTCGTTCTATTATGGGCATGATTCAGACTTTCCTGGTAGACAACTGTTGCTTGTAAAGGGCAGCAGTAAAACGGCATTTGGACATAAAGCAAACTAACATAAAGGATGTTCTGGCCAGCAGAACATAACAATTTGTATGATGATACAAGCTGGTTTTTATAAGTAAGACTGGGTATTGAATCTCAATACTTTTATGGTAAGAAGTTAAATGTGTCCATTGCACAAACTATCAAAGGCCAAAAAGTTTGCAATAAACTTCTCGGTCAGTTGTGCAGTTTAATTTGCTTTTTCTTTGATCAGACAGTTCCTGGTTCAAATAAAAATACTTTAAATTTCAGACTGTATTTAATCTAAGGAAATTCCTCGTTCAGCTGCTTGTGTTTACGCAACATTTAAAGCTGCGCCGGCTGATATTTTTACATTTCCAATGGATCAAATGACTGTGTGTAATGTGAAAGGGTTCGCTCGTAGTGACAAACATTCAGTGAATTATCTCTTAACTCTGCGGTTCTCCACAGCTCTGTGGAGCATTTTAGCATCTTTCAACTCATTGTTTTGGATTTTATGGTCCACAACTCTACTGTTTTGGCTCTCACGTCTCTCATCAACTTGATTCAAACCTCCAGCTGCAGGTAGCCGTTTTCAGCAAAAAAAAAAAAAAAAAAATCTCTGCTAAACCAACAAGTTCACTAACTGCTCAGCACAAATCCAAATTAATGCTAATGTTGCTTCGTGTCTGCTGGCTGTGTAAACAGGTGAGTGTTTGCTAACATTGCTAATGTCAATGTTGTGTTACCAAGTGTACAAAAAAATAATAATGAATGCTGCCTTAACATTTGAAAAGTTTGGGAAAAGTCTGTCTACATTCCTCAAAGTAGGGTTTTAGCCAATCTGAATAATGTGTAGATAACTCAAATTGTGTGTGTGATTGTGATTTAACAAACCTACATCCAAGCAGCTGTCCTCATCACACCCCACTATGATCTCAGACCTGTTTATACAACAGTTTAACAATCAAACAAAGCTGGTCAGAGTGCCACAGCTGTAGACCCAACACTGTCATCAACCGTTATCCTGCCTTGAGAAGCGTCCGTGTGATTTTGTTGCTTTAGCTGTCGACTAAATTAATAATGATGTGTACAAATGAAATATGCAGAGTACATATATCACAGAAACATGTCAAAGGAAAGGTAAGAATGTTTCTTTTCTATCAGGGAAAGCGTCCCTAGCTGTCCATAATGTTCTGAGAAGAAAACAAAAAAAAAAAACAAGGAATCATCATTTATTTATCTGACTGACACACACACACACACACACACGTTTAGCTGCTTTTCATGCCTGCTGTTCAAACCACAAACCCCGTGTACAACAGATCGCTCCTGATCAGAGGATGGAAGTGGGGCTTATGAATCACAAATGTTTCTTAACCACATAAACATGTTCTCCCTCCAGACCCCAGGAGACATAATCCAACACTAGCTCTGGGATATCACACCCAACCCGAACACAGCCTCATACATGATGTTTCCTGTGTTGAATAATCGTGAGTTCAAGAACGCACTTCTCATAATTTACTGTGATATCAGGCCAAGCCCCGACAATGCACCACGTTACTGGCATGTGAGCACACTATTGGCACTCTCAGCTGAGTCACTGCTGTGGCTCAAACCTGTGTCTGCAGGCACTAGAAGTCAACAGTGACAGGTTGAAACAATAACTGTGCTCTGATTACTCACTGGAGCTTCCAGTGAGTCATTGCTAAAGGAGACAGCATTGTCTCAGGAGACAGCATGTTAGCGAGAACGCTGTTAGTGTGATGATCAGTGAAGAGAGCTGCATAAATCACAGCAAGTTCGCTTTACGCTGGCAATGAGAAGACGTGCGCTGTCAGCCCCAAAGTCTTTTTAGGATTAACAAGTTCGCTCATTGTATATATGAAGCTATACTCCATTTTCTTTTAGAAGGAAAACACATTCATTCATAAGTAGTTACAGTCGACTGTTGTACGCTACTTATGCAGAGGGAAAACTACACCACATACACACACACACACACACACATGCACGCACACACCTGAAACCCAGGACAAGGAAGGAGAGGACTTACCTGTCCACAGCCAGGAGCATTGCACACAAAAGGTCGGTCGTCCCCCATTTTTGCAAAAAGCATGCAATGTAACTGTGGGAGAGGAGAAGAGGAGAACATTGTTGCAGTTTTTTCTGGATTTGTCAGCTGGCGAATCCTGAAAACAACACAACAGGGATGCTGTGGCTTGTAGTCTCTAGTCTGAGCAGGAAGCTGAATGCTATTTAAAAATAACCCTGGCAAGGAGGAAAACACGCACAGAGGCAGCGAGACGAAGTTTCCCTGGTGATACTTCCTTCACACAGGGGGGCTTCTGGTTGGCCAATGAGGAGCCGTTTCCAGAGAGGACAACAGCTACCGTTTACACAAAGGTTTCTCTCTCTCTCTCCCTCTCTCTCTCTCCTTCTGTCTGATTTTCCCTCACTTCCAATCCCTCCTTCTGTCTTTACCACTCCCTCTCCTCACCTCTCCAGCACCTCCCAACCTTTTCCCCTTCATGTACCCCTCATTCAGTCGCTACCTCGTTCTGATCCAAACCGCTTTACTGTGCGCAATCTCTGTTTCTGTCATCTCCATCAACGCTCCGAGCAACTTACTTGCTTGCTTGCTTTTTCAGTGTGGAGACACACGTGACTGGTGGAGAAATCCACTACAACTACACCTCTGACTGGGAGTGGGAAATACTGAAATGCTTAAGTTTTTTTACTCCATATATGATCAGCGACAATGTTTTGATACTTTCAGTTTCATATGTCATGATACTGACAGTGGCAGTAAGTATTTATAAGTTTTTGCTGGCTGCTTACTGAGAATTACAATGTATTTTTTTATGGACAAAAATACATGAAAATACTGTTGACATGATAGAGCTGGACTATAAGATCTACATGACACATGTAACTGTCTAAAAAAATATTAATACTTCAGTATTTCCTTTTTCATGTTGTCACACTTCTGATATAGTTGACCCAAGTTGTTACAGTATGACCAAATTCAGATAGTACAGTTTTTCAGTGGACTTTGGGTAAACTGGTTGGTTGCTGTTGTATCCTTTCTCTGTTTAAAGTCACTAAAAAACTGCAACTGCAACCAAATTTAGGTCAACAGGATATTCATAATTTGAGGAATCAAATAAATTGAGTTTATCGTCCAGCTCTATGCTGTAATAACATAAAAGGAATCTTATTATAGTGCTATTAACATAGCATAAATATTTGGTGTTACTGTAAAAATAGAGGGACAGAGGGTTAGCATTGTTGGGTATTTGAATGCACTGGAAACTCTTGCAAGGCTTTCCACCAAACTACAAACCAAATACGAGATCCCTCTCTTCCTGAGTACAAGCTATTGTCAAGAGTTAAATATGCACATGCTTCTGTTTGGTTTCTCCTCCTGTTGTGCCCGAAGCGACAGTGACATAAGCTAAAGCTGTGGGAGGCTTACTGATTCTGTCAGCTGTCTCCACAGAGGACGACCTCCCTCCGTCCCTCCCACCCCAACCCTATCCCCAACTCCACCAAACACCCCACCCTGCACTGCTCCGCACAGCTGGGCAACACTCCACGATAAGACAAACTGGGAAGTTTAGAAAAAAAAATAACCTGGTCATTAAATTTAAATTAGGGATTTGGAGGGGTGGCGTTGGCGATGGACGAGAGACGGAGGACATTAATGTTTTAGCGCTCTCGGCTGGAGCTAAGTGACGTTTGGCAGCAATTACACAATGCTGTCCCGCTGACAGTACAGTACAGAAACTACCAACATGCATCAAAGGCCCTCGCTATGTATACAAGTATGTAACCACTCAATAAACAAAAGCAACTATAACTGCAACACTCAATGAGGTTCAGCAAAAATACATGAGAAGGGATTGAGTCTGGCCTTAATGGTTTAATAGTAGCCCTTCAACATGTTTGCCTTTGATGTCTTAGCGGTCCGCTTCCTAAAATTTTACTTTGGCTACGATAATTTGACATGACAGCCTTCTGTACTTCTGTGTTGTTTTGACTTGTTTGTAAAGCTTGTTTTATCATGTTCATTTCAAAAAGGCAGCTGATGGATTAACCCGACATAATATCTACGGCTTTCCCACAAACTGAGAGGCAACAGTAGTTAAAAATATTTAGTATTGTAATATTACTGTGTTACTGACCACATTAACCTCTATTGTACCTACTACATGGCTGGAGCATGTAGCCTAACATTATTGAGTGGGACAGATTATTCATTATGTTGGCGAGGCATAAATGTCTGAAAGTTTTCCCAATGTGAAGTCAGTATATTTTCCTCCTTCCTCCCTCCATCTCTCCCCTCTGCCGAGGACAGCTGCCTCTGAGCCAACACATGATTACTGAAGCCTTGCGCTGGAATATGACGCTCTCCCATGACGCCGGGGCCTGCAACAGGCCTAACCGTTGTGTGTCTCTCAGCTCCATGTCTTTATGAGGGGAAAGGGGCCTGCGTCCTGTTTGCAAGCAAAAAGCGTCGTCCCTGTCTGCACAGATCAAAAGGACCGATGAAGCAGAGCAGTCTGATTTCTAGCAGACCTCCCGTGCTCTGGAGAAAAGCAACAGGTCAGTGCCAGGGCCCTCACAAAGTGCTTCCAATCCAGTGAGTCTATTTGTGCAGAGATGTGTCTGCAAACGAGATACTCCGACTAGCTCGTTATACCGAGGGTGTGGACTGTGTGGGGAAATGGACACATCTGGCGTGAGGAGTGGGGAACAGATTTCAAGAGTTTACATCTTACTAAAGACATGCTAGACATTAACTTGGCTGGCTGGCACCGACATGAAATGTGGGGATTTGATTTTGTGGGAAGTCCACCATAAATTCCAGATGACAGAGGTGGAAAAATACCATTTGTTTTCATAGCTGCACCAACCAATATCTTAACCACGTTCTGTGGTCCTTTCTTTGGCATCTATTGCGTGGCTTTGTGGTAAGACAATCTATCTCAAAGGGTATCTTCTAAAAACTGCAGTCCTATCTGAAATCCTCTGCTAGATTCACATGCCTCTACAGAATGTTTATTACTTTGTCATATGCATCTCATTGAGAATAAAACCCAGAGCGTAATTAATGAATCGACGGTGTGAGTTTTATGGCGACCTGTAAAACGCTCTGCTTCATGCAGCCTCGACTCTGTGTGAGACAATAAATCAATCTGCTAGTTACATTAGTCCTGACACACATCGCTAATATTCATCACAGGCTTGGATACAAAGTCCACCTATTTTTGCCTCCTTTCATCCAAGGTGACATGTTGGAAGCACTCAAAGTTCCCTAAATCCTGTCCCTCTCATTGAGCCGCTGCCAAAGTCCCACCGTTAACTTGGATTTCTCCGACTCAGCAGGTGTAGGGGAACGAGTCCCAGCTATAATCAGCCACAGCCATCCAGTGTTTGATGCAGCTTGCTAGGAAACTGACTAAACAAACTGTATTAATAGCTCACGCTGCAGCCATGACGCTGGAATCCGAGGCTTGAATTGCCAGAGGGTAGGGGAGACCCCACAAAAAGAAAAAAAGTAAAGGAGGGGGGAGGTAATGAGGAAATAGTGAAAGACAGAAAGAAAGAAAGAAAGAAAGAAAGAAAAAGAAATAAAGAAAGTCAGAGATTGGTTTAGTGACGGGTCATGGGTATTTACTAGATCACAGGTGAGGTCTTGTAAATGAGGGTTATGCGCTTTTCAGAGACAGGAGATCCAGGCTGTAACTGGGTGTGTGCAACAGCCAATATGTATTTATGTAAGCAAAGTGAACCCGAGATTTGGTAAATGGAACAAATGAAATCCTATATCCATGTCTGCATAACTAACAAGGTCTAAAAGCTAAATCCATGCCGAGCTAGCACACAGTGCAGGACAATACAGGATGGACCCCAGGCATTTATCTAAAATTAAATCAGAAACACTGTGACGATTTGATTCAGGAACTTTTATCAGCACTGGCCGTAAGGTTTTAGTTCTGTAACTACAAAGTCAAAATAAAAAGATCATGTCACTTGATGTTTTTTTTTTCTCTCATCAAAATTAGAGCCTGCACAGCCTCTGGTGCTGAAACAAAGTTGGTAAATAATTTATGCCCTATAGCATGAAGCATAAATAGAGTATTTCGTACCACTGACATCTCAGCCTCAGGCAAAAAAATGTCTCCATAAAAGCATGCATGCTCAACATATAATTGTGAAACATTAGATTTAATCACCAGATGTGTTAATGTGTTGATGTTTAAGCTGCATCAAAGAATGTTTATGGTGCACATAATTTCTAAACGTATGTCACTACAGAGAGGGTCGAGATGTTTGATTATACAAAACGGGCTGCAGTATTTTCTGGTGTTAACACTTCTCTATGTGATGGAAGTTGGTACAAGTCTGCCAAAAACATGACCTACATTCCCAATGAAGGTGTTGACATGCATGGGGATGTGGATCCCGGGGCGTTTAACAGCTCAGATTGCAATACTATGGATATCATTATTACTTGAGATTTGAGTTCTTTTCAGGCTCTTCTTGCAAACCCAGTTAGACATCATAGTCCATCTCCTAGAGTATATGTGTGTGTGTGTGTGTGTGTGTGTACAGGATGGGTCAAATGCGGCGGATCAATTTCCCCACGGGGATCAACAAAGTACTTCATAGCAAAGTCTACCGCCAAAAAAACAGACGGACGGATTAGGTTTTTTTGTGGAGTTTCAGGTATGTAAAAGAGGTTAATGTTAAACCTGAAATCCCAAAGTCCTGCACATTTTAGTTCCCTCTTCCAGACAACGCTGACTGGCGTGAAAAGTTTGTCTTTTTTAGCCTCCATTACCTTCTAGCTACGTACGGGCACACTTAAAGCCCTGCCTTTTCCCGTAACAAGACCGCCTATTCTTTTCAGCAATTGGCTATAAGCACGTCAGTCAACAACATCTAACGCATGCGAAGCTTTGGACGCTGTCAATAACATCGGAGAGCTGAATCTTATTGGTTAAAACCCTGAAATTAACGTTTTGTGTCCACGATAAAACTAATGGCTAGCTCTGTGTGGCTAGCGTTAACAACAGGCCGAACGCACATTCAAAATGAGTAATAACAGCGCTACAACCAGTTTCCGCGATGACAACAAACTAACATTAACGTTAATTTAACGAGATCCAACTTGAAGTTGAACTGGTGTATTTTAAAGGCATTACAGGCAGTTAGAAATTCACAAAAGCAAGAGAGGAGCTAGCAGTTGGCTGGTTAGCAGACTTACACTTGAGTTCAAAGCGAGACAGTGAATCCGAATGAAACGTTGTAACTGCCACAACAGTTTGACAATTACATAGACGTGCAGTTTTAATCGTAACAAACAATGAAAACTGTCGCGCTGGACGCTACTTTGTCATTCTTTAGTGTAGAGGACATATCTATGGTGACTTTAAAGGGTAATAAAGTGTTTACAAACTTACCCTTGCGCCCCTCTCTCTGGCTCCCTCTCCTCTCCTCTCTCTTGGAATTTGACACTCCCCTCGACGTCGAGACATCGCGAGAGATCACGTCAACTCTCGTAGCCAGACGTTTGTTTAAATATGTACCCGGACGTTGAGGGCAAATGCTTGGCTGGTTTTGGGACCCATTTTTAACAAGTTTCCTGTGGTGATTCATATTCTTTGGACCTACAGGCATATACAACAAAAATATTTCCTCTGTCAGCCTAGAAACTGGATGAAAAAAGGTCATTTGAAGTGTGGTAGACCTTTCTCATTAGCCGTCAGAAGTTTTTAACCATATCTAGCATTAAATCTAAATACTATGGAGGCACAAATTGTTCTGTAAATAGCTTATTAGTATTTCTGGGTAAGAATTTAAGCAATACAGAATGGTAAAAACGTTTGCAGCACCATAGCCAAACTTCTTAACCAGGTCACAGAATCTGATGGGTAACCAAATTTGGTGAAACACCAGGTGAAAAAACCCCTATTCACCCTCTGGAAGGACTGTTGAATTTACAAACCATTGGCTCAGTCATACTTGCTTACAAATTATATTATATATATACTGTATATTCCTATTTTTGGGCCATATTATCTACAACATGTAGGCAATGCAGGAACTTCAGTACTGAGAAACAAGGCATCCATACACATAAAAGTACATGAGTGTATTTAAGTAAAACTAAAAGTGACTCCAAAAAGGGGGCATCATCCATAACCATAAAAACACAAAATGGCAAATTATATGCTTTATTCAGGAATAGTGCTAATAAAAATAAAAAAAAGTGCCCTCTGTACTTTTGAATATTACATACATTTGCTACAATTACAATTTAAAGGTACTTAAAGGTGTTTCCATTTTTTGCTACTTCTACTACATTTCAGTAGGACTATTCTTATTATTTCACTACATTTATTTGACAGACAGTTACTTTTTACTTGTCAGATTAACATTTTACATAAAAACATACAATAAGATTATAAACTACAATGCGATATTGAAGACTTTTTTGATTTGAGACCTCAGACAAAACAAGCAATCTATTTGTGGCCCCTTGTCAAGTTTCAGATGTCCCTGCATGAGTTGTTAGCCGTTCTACCAAAGACAGATTTCCTCTCTAAACTTAGCAGGTGGTTTTATTTGAATAACTGTACGACACCCAAAATAAATAAGTAAACCTTTCCAATATCAGAGATTCCAGAAACGTCTTTAAGAAAAATTACAGATTTTGTAGCAGAAATTCTACAATCCTTCTCCTCAAAATTAATCATCTTTTACATTGGTGCACCAGTATTAACAAATTAATGCTCTAATACATAATATTATAGCAGTCACAGGGGGGCATTGTCTGCAGAACCAGGTACTTTTACATTTGGGACATAAAATATATTTTTGTGATAATGCATCTGTATTCTGAATGCAGGATCTTTATTTGTAGCTGACTAATTTCACATTGTTGAATTATAATTTTTATCCTAAGTAGAGGATCTGAGTATTTGTTCCACCACTGATGAGATTATGGAAATTCAGTATATGTTTGAAAATGTATAAAATATGAAAAAATGAGGCCAGCTGATGTAATATACAGAAACTGTTACATTACAGTCTTCCTTGAATATCCAAATTACATTGAACATCTCATTTGGAGGCTGTTTTACAAGCCAATGATTCAGAGACAAGGCTAGAGAGACCCCCAATGGATAATTTGAGAACTGAATGTGCTAAAGTTAACTATGGTATTCCTGTCAAGAGACGGACAAACAGATGCAATCTACAATTTCTTGGCAGTCTTAATGTTTCTTGAGTTCTTCTCTGGAAGATTAGATATTTTTCTCAGAATTAAAATAAATATAAAATTCCTTTTGTATAATGTCAGCTCTTGTGTCAAATCTTCTTGAGTACATTTTTCACAGTACATTTTTGCCCCAGAATTTTAAATTGTTTGGATAAATCTCCAAGTAACAGTCCTAACTGAAAACTTATGATGCCGTTTCTCATATTTGAGCCCCTCCAGCTCTCTCATTGTAATGACTGTGCTTCAGTGTAATGAATCCAGTAAGACTTTAATTACACCAAGAGATCACAGCTGTATTCAATCCTAATCACTAACCAGAGGGACATTTCACACAGTTAAATGTAATAATGGAGCCTTTTCTTCACTAAATTAACATTCATGCTTTTGTATATATGTTTGATCCAGAGGATAATGTACTATTACTAAAATATTTTAAATTTGGGCATGTTTTCAGTGAGAGAGCAGAATGTGGTCCTATTATTCTAACAGACATTTGATGAATCTTACAGCTGTATATAGACTTTTAACATCAAATATGTTGCACCTTGTCAGCTGGTTTGATAATCAAAACAGGAAGACTCAATCATAGTATATTAGAGAACATGCATTAGGCCTTTTTCACATAACACTTTTTGACATGTCACAGTAGGAAAAGCACAGGTATAAATAATAAAATTAATAATGCCTGAATACCATTTAGCTGCTTCAGTTTCAGGGTGCTGTTGTTCTGCATGCTGCCTCACTAGTAGCACTGTCATGGTTGACTAAGACACTTTAACAGAAAACGGTCATCGTTAACATTATTAATAACACGTGTGCTTTTCCTGAAGTATCAAAGGTCTATGCGAATAAATCCTCAACCTGGTCAATAATGTGACTATGACGGTGTTTCTACTACAGCTACACTTAAAATAATAAGTGCCTAATTATGATCCGCTAGATGTATTGTAGCTGTCTGTTTAAATAATTCACCTTTTTTGTGAAGAAGAGAGAGAAACATTTGAATGGAATATAAAGGCATTTACTTTCATTACATTGACAAACAAACAAACAAAAAACACTTGTGCAGGTGTACACAAGACATGATCTAAGTGAGATTTTTTTTTTTTACATCTGCAGAACAAGAAAAACAAAATCAAGCACAGAAATGGTCAGATTTTTAGACAGATGCCATAAGAAACTTAAATACATTTTGCAAGGTTATTTAGAGAATCTTAAAAAGGACAAAAACTTAGTAATCATGCCGCTTCATGGTTTCTAACATTTAGACATTCAATTTAAAATAATTTTTTAAACATATGCTGCAAAATCTTGGACCAGTGAGCACCCATGATAACCCCAACTTTTACAAGACTGAAGACACCCATTGTAAAAAATAAAAACCTTTTATTCCTCCTTGGCAACTGCAACTTTCATCAAAGTAAAGCCCAAATTAATTCTAAATCACACAGGACAGCAGGCATGTTGACATCACTTTCATCAGTGTTTAATATTTTCAGTGGACTGGATGGTGTTTTTTTTTTTTATCTCAGTACTGCAAAAATCATTGCACTGAGGTTCACTGGGACGTCATTTAAGAAAAAGACTCCAATCCAATTATCATACAAACTACATAACACTGGTTCCTAAGCACTACTTCAGGAAACAACATCCTCTGACAGAATTACTGGCCAACCTCCGTCATCAGACATAAGCCCTCATTCATAAACCTATAGTACCAGTCAAAATTTTTCCATTCATTTCAATGAGAAACTGTCTCCAAACTTTGGACTGGTACTGTATCTTAAATTTAATCTTTTAATAAAATTAATAATTTTACCATCAAACTCAATATATGAAGAGATTTTCCTCATGCTCTGTGACAAACCATGATAGCATATTAATGTTTTCACTCTATTCAAGTTTTAAAATATAATATTCAACAGTTATTGTGAATTTTGCATACAAAAAAATTAATATGCTTACTTAAAATCTCAAAGATGCACTGGCTCTTTATGACCATGTTGAGAACAGCAGGATGATTTTTTTTTTTTTACCCTTATTTATTCAGCGAAGTTTCACTGAGAGGAAGCCTTTCTTTTGCAGGAACATGCCGATCACATTCACACCTGGAAGCTGTCCGGTAAAACCACAGTCTGATCTGCTGGCCACTGAGCAGCTGCACTGGAGCAGTTGTGGGTTAAGGGCACCTCAGTGGTGGTAATGAGAGAGAGAGGGGGGAAACACTGCTCTTTGACTTTCCCCACCCAGAATTATCTTATCCTGCCATCCCTGATAGGTGCTTTCTGTGCTGCATGCAGGGTGGACTGAGTACATGTTGTTGTGTTAAGAGTCCCTTTCAACATGCAGGGAGTTACCAAAAACTGCATAATTTTAAGATGTTTTTATGTAACAATACAAAGATAATGCACTGGTGTAGTTTTGCTCCAGCTGAAACTGATCAGATGTACCAATGTGAACTAAAAATCACTGCTCATTTAAATGTTGTGCAACCACTAGATAGTTTAAAAAAAAGACATCTCTCCCTGTGCATAAATCTGTTTTAACTTGCAAGAAGGTTAGATAAATGAGGGCCACTGTCAGACAATATCCTATAATTCAATGGAGACTTCCTCGCCAATAAATGCCATGTGGTGAGCCATCTAATGATCAGCCAGTGAGTTCAGAGAGCATCCAATGGTTTCACCACTTTAGTCTCTCAGCAGTAGATAGTCTTTGATAGTCTCTGGTAAAGGAAGCTCTTTAACAGCAGTAGGGAGGAACTGCACTCCGAGACTCTGCCGGACAGCGCAGCGTGCCAGAGAGCGGAGTGTGGGAGCGTGAGCCACCATGTTGGTAAGCCTCGCCAGCAGCTGGGGATCCTTACTAAGCTCCCTGGGAAGGGTGCCGTCAGCTCGTCGGATCTCAAACCGCCCTGCTGCCCGGCACAGCAGCTCCAGGCACTCTTCTTCCTGTTCAGTGCCCAGGCCCCGGGCCAACAGGGCCACGAGTCGGGAAATAGGGGTCTGGCCCTTCAGATTGGTCACATGGACCTGTGCTCCGTAGTCTAATAGCACTTTGACACTCTCCAGGTTGCCTTTCATTGCTGCCCAGCTCAAAGGTGTGTCATTGTTGTAGTCCCGTGCATTGGGACAGGCCCCACTCTCCAGCAGGGCTCTTACACACTCCGGGTTATCTTTGAAGGCAGCCCAGTGAAGTGGAGTGTCCTTGTTGCCATCCAGGGCATTTGGCTGGGCCCCATACTCCAACAACAGCTCCACGCAGCTCTCATCCTTCTCTGCTGCATAATGCAACGCTGTGCGGTTATATCCATCCAAGGCATTTACCTGATAAGGAAATTTAATGTAATAAACAATCTTATATTAAAAGGATTTAACTGGCGATTTTCTACATTTTTCTTACTCTCATGTGCTGAGCCAAACCAACAATGAATTCATCCTACTTATAAATATTGCATGTGTGTATCTGAAGTCTGATATGTTGTAGGCCTCTGTGCTGTAGTCATTATTAAAAACATGTCAATGAGCCACGCCACTGCATTGCACTGGGTGAGAGCGGTTACCGTAGTTTGTTTAGAAATTACTCTAAAGAGTAAAAACAGAGATAAGATAGTGACCCTCGGGAGTGACGTTCTGAGTCATTTCTAAACAAGTTACGGTAACCTTTGCCTTCAGGGATGAAGGAACATGTCACTCAGTGCAGCAGTGAGGCCCACTGACATCTTTTTAATAGTTTTTGGACAACAACAGAGGTCTACTACACAGAGGAATAAGACATCAGGCTTTGGATACACACATAATACTATGCACAGTAAGTAGCATGAGCACATTGCTGGTTTGGCTCACATGAGATTTTCTGACAATAAGGAAGATATAGAAAACCGTCAGTCAAATACTTTAAGAAGTTAACAATACTTAGGACCGTGCTTAAATTGCACAAAATGCAATGACAAGCAAGTGCTGGGTGAAGTGGAACATAAGGTGAAGGGTGTTGTAATTTGGGTACCAATAGGCAAAGGAAATGTGAAAGTCAAGAAAATAGCAAACTGATGTGGAAATCAGCAACCATTTCGATAACTGATAAACTGTTTAGGTGTTTTTTTAAGCAAAAATGTGAATGATTTGATGGTTCCACATCCTTGAAAGTGAGAATTTGCTGCTTTTCTTGGTCTTACATGATAGTAAATTGAATATGTTTGTGTTTTGGACTGTGAAACAAGAGATTAATGATGCCACTTTGTACTCTAGGACATTGTGGTGGATATTTCTCACTGTTTTCTGATGTTTTATACAAACAAATGATCGATTAATAGAAAATAATTAAAAAATAAAGAGATTAGTTGAAAATAATTCCTAGTTGCAGTTCTTATTTGAGTTCCATGTTTGTTTACTGTATGTCCCCCATGTTTGATCTTCTAACAACACAGCTTGTGCATCTGTGTTTTTAGTAGAGTCACCATTCAGATTTTGATGCCAAATTTCTTGAACACACGAACAAGGAAGAATTTTAATAACTGTTCCTGCTCACACCTGCACAAACATAACATATTGTTGAGAAAAAAGAAAACCAAGCTTGATGTTCGGTGTCATGAATTAACCATCACAAGCAAGGTTAAACTCTCTGCAGGTTGACTTTCATATCATACAGCAGCTGCCTGGAAGGTAGGACATAAATCTAAAACCTTACGTCACGCTATGGGAAACGGTTCTATGTGTAGGAGTCATCTCGGACATACCTCGGCCCCTTTCTCCAGCAGCAGCTCCACACAGTCAGCATCAGCGACCATACAGGCACAGTGAAGGGGCTTAAGCGTGCCATGCATCCGGTTCACATCAGCTCCCTTCGGTACACAAGAGGTAATGATGTCAATACATGTGATAACACTGACAGATACAATTCATCTGAAGTGTAACTGGATGACAAACAGACCTACCTTACGAATGAGATCCTCCACATTGTCGTGTGGGAATGAGCGGATGGCTGCGATGGTGCGGATGAGCCGCTCGGACAAGGAGTATTTACTTTGAATGCTTTGCATGATGTACCACATAGTAGAGCTCATGTGTAACAGAGGACCATGGCACCCGAGCTGGGTGACAGTACGGCACGCTGAAACGCCGTTTTCAAGAAGTTGGAGTTAAAAGCTGAAAGACACAATGGAGATCCAACAGTTTAAAGGCCCCTTGTGTGTTTTTAGTTATTTTGGGTGATTACAGCTCTTCTTATCTAGTGGCAGGGAGTGTATGTCATTTAACTATTTCAATATTACGTACTGTAATGTCTCAACAGAGAAACGCATTTATTACACCACCATTTTACCAGCATGAGTTTGCACAATGTGGTGCTGAGATGTGTGCTGCAAAGTTCTTAAAGGTATTGTATTTTTTTTTTGTAAAATGAATCGATACACTGGAAGTACGTACTGTAATCAGGTTTGTTGTGATGATTTATATTGAATACTGGGAACCCAGCAACAGAGTTTATCATTAACACAACTTCTTTGTTTTAAATGTCACATCATATGAAACAGTCAAGAATCATGATTTCGAGGGTAACTTGTTGATCGTGGGATCAAAATTTCATGCAATCTTGAAGACAGTCATGAGGACAATCATGCATGATTACTTATAGTAGTTAATTAAAAACATGTTTTGCACCTCAGATTTGTTCATTATCACTTTCAGGTTAAAGAAGTAATATCAAGCCACCATAGCTCCAACAATGCAATCTAGATAGTGAACACTTAGGCTGTGATGTTTGACGTTATTCTGCTGTTGCTACTTGACAGTAAAATATCAGCACTATCAATACCTACGGCTGTAGCAAGTACAATGACTGACAATTAATGTTCACTGAGCTCACTTGATAAGAATGTGCTCCATAACAAAAGAAAAACTGAAGACAGTCTGCTACAATAATGTACATTTTACATCTAGTGACAGCTTTTGAGAGTAACAGATTAGCGTTCAAATACAAATCGTAAGAGCCACCTGTGTAGCAAAGCAGAAGCTGACGGACTGGTTTGGAGAAGAAAAAAAAAATCTCTGGCTAAATTTACAGCAGCAGCTAGCAGCAAGTTAGCTAGCTTAGCGAGCAAACGTTAGCGTCGAGATACGAGGAACAACCGACACTATTAGATGTTAAAATCAAGTGACATACATTTCAAACGCCCGAGGATGTGTTTTGAAGTGCTCCTCGCTACAACCATCGATGAATTACCGATGCCAGCGGGGTAACATACCGTTTACGGTGCACGGTTTGACGGGCTGACAGGTTACCGTGTTGACTGTTTGCTGCTCATAAACACTGCACGTCACCGCTCGTGGCCACGCCCTCCGCCCCGAGCCCGTGTTTTCCCCGTATTTAAACCCGACGAGCTAACGGTTGCCTCTGTTCTCTGCGATAACTTCAGTTATCTTGATGTTTTTCTTGATTATCGGCATTCACGTCGTCTGACTCAGAGCCACGTCGTTGCCTACTTACTTTCCCAATATAGGCATGTATGTATGGCAGCACGGCAAGCATCCAGCCGCGTGCCAAGGATGCCTTCAGCTCATGTCCATGTAAAGAATCGCCGACGACCAGAGAGACACTCAACAAGCGGCTTTACAAATCACTGAGTGACGGGTCAGGCAGCCCAGCAAGCCTCAAGCAGGCCACAAACATTAGTGTTTAGAATAGAAAAGTCACTTTATATTTCGCCCAAGACTGTCGACTTGTCTCTTGTTGACAGCAAAGAATCAAAAAAAAAAAAAAGTTCAGTTTAATATCGGAAATTAGACTACAGCTGCAACTAACGATTATTTTCATGATCAAGTATCATCTTTCGATTACATTTCTGATCAAATCACGAGTTCCCAAGAGCCCAATATTGTTGTCAAATGGCTCATTTTGTCAGCAATTCAAATATATTCACTTTACAATTAAAACATACAGAGAAAAGCAGCAAAGCTTCACATTTGAGAAGCAAAAACTGGAACCACTGAATGATTTTCCTTAATAAATGACATGATTTTTTTTTTTTACTGATTTATAAGTTGTTTCAGCACTATATAAGAATTCCAGATCCAGTTAATTATCCAGCTACATCTTTTGATTTTGGTACATTTGATTTTTGAAAGAAAAAAAGTGTTTATATTATCAATTAAGCAGTAATTTTTCAAGCAAAAATACCAAACATTCCATGATTCAAGCATCTTAATTGTGAGGATGAAATGCTTTCCTTTGTCTTATGGGATAATAAACTGAATATCTTAAGGTTTTGGACTGTTGGTTGGACTAAACAAGCAATTTGAAGACATCAGCTTGGACCTTATGAAATTGTCATGGCAATTTTTGCCTATTTTCTGATGTTTTACACATCAATTTGATGATTAACCGAGAAAATATGCAACTGATCATGATGGAAATAATTAGTTGCATCCCTGTATCAGTTTGTCCACAATGGATGAATGGTCTACAACTGAGACCCCAAACAGCCAATGTTGGGGTTAGAGTCCTGCACAGGTCTAAAACTGGGACCAGAGCCCTGCCGGTACCCACATCTTTAAGACCAGCCAGGCTGGATCCAACTGCTGCTGTCAAATCTGTGAACCACAAACACAAGATAAAGAAAAGAAATAAATGGGACACTGGGGAGCCAAATCAAAATAATTTATTTTTGGTGACATTTCATACAGTTCTAGGATTGTGTCTCAAACACTTGGTTGATCAATTACTATATTTCCTTTTTGCCACCCCAACCCAAATTAAACAGAAAATAACCCAAACATATTGGGGAGAGGGGGGGCAAGTCCTGTAGGTATTTGCAAGCCTGTCAACATCAACCATATGCTTCTAAAATGATTTCACATTACTCATGAGTAAGATTTTTTTTTTTTTTTAAAAACAAGTTAGTGCATTTATTTAATTATACTAAATCACTAGCTGCTCATACTCATTAATGAAAAAAGAAATAACAGCCCCAGTGATTGGTTACTCATTTTACTGCATTACTAAACCCAAAGTCAATGCATCAAGTATTTTCTCTCAGCTGACATCTCGAACAGTATATAAATGTCATATGCGTAATTTTTTATTTTGCCAATGCGATTTCACACAACTTTGGGGAAACCAGCCTACCAAGATTGGGAGAAAAGCGTTGCGCATCAGAATTAAAATAAATAAATTTAAAAAGCAATACATACAGTGAGTCAAACTTCAAATTCTAAGTCAAACTGTTTTGTTTTTCAAATTTAAAAAAAAGGAAAGAAAAGAAAAGAAAAAACAAAGACAAAAAAAATAAAATAAAACAGCAAACTCACCCTAAAAGCACAAAACAATCTGGTGGATGCCTGCTGTCAAAAGCCTCCCTCTGTAAATTCAGTACTAGAACAATTACATTCTCCCACACACGTTTCTAGTGAAGGGTTATTACGAGATAGCATAGGCAACTACACCTCTACAGTTTCTTCAAAATCCAGTTTCACTGGGCCAAAAGTTTCCCCAAGACTACATTATTTAGCAGACCTCGTCAATAAAAATCAAAACTTTATCCTAGCACACTATGATCGTAGGCAGCTGGCACATAGCACGTGAAAATGTCCCAATTTTCTTTATACCCACGACTTGGCTGCCAATTATTATGTAGCTATCATCCTTAGCTAACAGCACTCTTCAGTCTATTTTTGACACTATGCCATTGTTAAGAACAATTCACAGATATAAGCTTAACCTGGATATCCTGTGATGATGTAGAAAAGCCAAACCTAAACCATCAGGCGCACTGAACAGTCAAATCTTACCATTAACCTATTCTTTTTTTTCTTTTTTCTTCTCTCCCATGGAAAAAACATCACCCTACTAACCCAAACAAACATTGTAAACAGAGAACCTGACTGATTATCAAACATGACGATGAATCCACTGGAGTCGGGTGGATCCAAAACATTTCAAAAAAGATAAGAGATAAAACTTAACATGAAAAACTTTGGACCAGGCTAGCAGGTTCACCGTGGCCAACCGTGGCCAGTGAGCACCCCCAAAGTGGATTTTTCGGGCTTCAAACATAAAACCACATCTTGACTGTGGCGTACATCAACAGTTTCTGATATCTGACTGATACAATTTAAGCCAAATGATGAACCAGGATCAAAATACCACCATAGAACACATTTCATTAATATACATTAGAAGATCACACATGTCCAGGTTCCAGGACAGCAATTCTGAATCTCTGATGTAAAAATTAAAAAAAAAAAAAAAAAAAAAAAATCATCCATTTCATTATGTCAGTGCAACAGCATTACTGAAGCACTTCAATCATTTTGTTTAACAATCAATGCATACACAGACATCAGTCAACCCCTTCAGTCATACTTGCAAACCTAAGCACACAAGGAAAAAAACAAAAAAAAAAAACTGATCTCATTGCGTGTTAGTGATATCTTTGTATATGTACATGACATATATGCATGTTCTTTTCTTCTTAGTGCATATTGTTCTTGCAGACCAACATCTATTCTTAAATCCAAAAAAAAAAAAAAGGAAAAAAAAAAAAAAAAAAGGTAGAGGGCCTTTTACACGGCCCAGCATCCCACCTCTTCCCTAGCAGAGCATAAATGAGATGACCTCCAGATAAATTGCACTTAAATTCTTTTAAGCAAAATGCCGGAGGCCAAAACAAGATTTTTGTTTCCTTTTCAAATCACTCGTTAAAAGTTCTTCAGGTGTCATTTTGCCCATAAGTCCTGGATGTCCCGGTCCTATCGTCATTTTAAAAGCTTTTCTGTGGACAAGTCCCAGGAGGGAAGGTGGCTACCATAATGTTGTTGCTTTTATGTTATTCATTTTTATATAATTATATATATATCCATGTATATATTCATACATCTTTTTTCTATTCTTATCAAGTTTTTACTTTGGCGATACTGGTGGGATATTCTGCTCTTTGCCAGTGTGCCTGTAGCCTCCCTGCGGGGAGCTGCGTCGGGCCATAGGCGGCCGCCTCTGGTCCCGGAACTTGAGGCCCCCGGTTCCTCTGGGGCCGTTGCTGCGGTGGTAGCCTTGAGAGTCACGTTCACGTGGTGGCCGGCTCTCCTTGCATTCCCATCCCCCCTCCCTGTCGTGGCTTTTCTCTTGCTTGTCTCCGGGACCACTGCTGGAGCCCGGCTCCTCGGCCTTGTTGACGCGCAGCTCGCGTAACGGCTGGCCTGACGCAGTGCCAGAGGAAGCTGGTGCAGGGGCTGCGGGTGCTGCAGGGGGGGGATCCTTGGGTGGCCGTTGGCATACCTCGGCGTAGCTGAGCTTACGGGGCTCCTGAGCCAAGGCAGGGAGAAGGCACAATTTTAAAAAGATGCAACACTTGTATGAATTCATTTTTATTAGTCCTCTTGTCAAACCCTCAGATCTCATAATCTTAACGCTCATTGGGGTAGGAGCGAATGTTCTGGACTTTGGTGGGAAAGAGCAGAGAGATTGAAAAAGACAGATAGAGGAGGGAGAGAACCAAAGCCAGTCAGTCCACTACCTCACTTCCCTCTATGCGCAAAAGATCTCATCATCGGGAGGACAAATATACTCAAGTGCTTGTTTGACCCAGATTCTCACCTGTGCAGGCGTGGGAATAGTGGCTGGAGCAGGGGCCGGCGTGCTGGGTGTCGCTGGCGTGGAGGCAGCAGAGGCCTGAGGCCTGGAGCTAGGCACAGGCTGTGTGGAGGAGGAGGATGAGGAGGAGGAAGAGGAGGATGGGTTGACGGTAGTTTGAACAGGTGCGCGAGGTGTTGCTTTTGGAGCTGGGGGCTCTGCCCGTTCAACCCTCTTCTCCTGACGAGTGATACTGCCAAACGAGAGTTCAGACCTTCAAGTTAACATTTTAGCTTTAACACAGGTGTTTGAATCTATGCACCAAATATCCCATTTTAACTTATAATCGCTGAGAATGTCGTACCCAGGGGCTGAGGGTCCGAGTGGTTGCGTAGCAACTTTTGCTGCTGCCAGGGCAGGACTGGAGACAGCCACAGCCTCCTCTGTGACCGGGGCTTGGCCTGAAGCTGGACTCACAGTGGCTTCTTTATTGGCTTGTTCTGTCTATAAAAAGCAAAGAGACATGCACATCACACCTCTGAAGTCCTGCTCAATCCTGTCAGTGCAGTTACAGTCTGGATTTCCTCTTACCTTGTCCCTGTACAAACCGCGTACAACATCTGACATTCGGTTTTCTAGCACTGGCTCTCCTTGTGTGCTGACCACGCAGCCGGGAAGAGGGGGGAAATTGGTAGCAGCCAAGTCAAACTTGGGAGGAGAAACCTTGACCTCTGCTAACGGTACAGGCCTCTGCGAAAGGAAATTGAAACGGAGTGAGATGGTCCATGTTTGAAATACAACGGATACGTTTTATGACAGCATGGAATTGCCATTTACCGTAATCCGTTCATCTTCTCGCCTCCTCCGTGTTCCTCTGTAAGTTGTGCTCCGTCTGAAATGAAAATAAATCGTCTGTGACTGAACCATCAAGTGTCACTGATCAAGTCACAGCCTGGGAGCAGCGGCTGTTACAATTCGGCACAAATCTGACAGGAAATAAAACAAGGTTTACCTTCCACGTCCAGCCATGCTGCTGTCATCACTGGGGTCCAAGGACGAGGAGGAGGAGGAGAGATGTGAGAACGCCGAGTTCAGGTCAGAGGCTGCCTGGACTGAGTTAGTGGTGGTGGCAGCAATAGGAGTGTGGGGCTGCGGGCCACGCAGTCCAGTCAGACTCTCCAAGGGGACAGGAGTTATAGATGCTGAAGTCACCTCGTTTGTCCTCCCCTGGGGCTTCACGTGGTTTCTGTTGCAGTGAGAAAAGATGAAGATGACCACAGTAAGTATTCAGTTAAAAATATTCTGAAGACATACTGGTAACCAGTGTTTCCTGCACAGCTTTTTAATTGTGGGTATGATTATGGCCTACCAGATACCTCAGGTATATTACACCGAGCACAGTGGTGGTTTTTACATGTACAGCCCATTTAATTGAATATAGATACTTTACATTGCTTGTAACCATTCTTCAAAATGTAAAAGGTCAAGTGTGTAGAATTAAGTGGCATCTAGCGGAGCGGACTTGGCAGAAATGGATTATAATGTTCATAAGTATGCTTTAACCTCTTAAATTCCTTTAACCTCTTAAATCCCACCTCTTAAATTCCATCTTTGGACGACATTACTGTCTTTCAGAGGCTGTAGAGGGCTCAATTTTAAAGCTAGCGTGAAGATATGAAACTAGAGGATCTAAGGCATCCATTAGTACCAACCATGTCATGCTAGCTTATTGAAAAGGATGATAAATGATGCAATGTTAAATTTGGGCAAGGGAAAAACTAGCATTGCCATTTTAAAAGGGGTCCCTTGACCTCTCACCTCAAGATAGCTGAAGGAAAATGGGTTTTAAGGGTACCCTCGAGTCTTCTCTTTACAGACATTCCCATTTTATGCTAATCCCATGCAGTCTGGGGCAAAATGTTAATCCCCACAGTAGCTATTCATTATAGTGAGACTATTTTTTGAAACTTGGCCTCACTGTATAAAATGATCTATTGTGACCTCTAAAATAATCACAACCTCATGAAACTTTATAACCACAAGCAAGAGACTGAGGGCATTCAGAGGATGAACGGCGTTCCTAGGTATGTTCACAATAACAGAAATTGTTCTGAACATTTTCAAGAACAGAGGTACTCTCCATCCAAAAAAAAAAGCCAAAAAATGCAATTCTTACAGAAAAATTTATACCAAATCACAGAATTAATTTTTCTATGATGTTCATTAAGATCTTGGTGTCTTACTGTGGTACTTTGGAAGGATTTTTGACCATTTATCAATTCTGGAGTGGTGAAATTGGTTAAATTTTGCACCAAATCTGTGTAACAAATGGTATCAACCCAAAAATTGCTGCAACTTATGATACATAACTGAGCGTGGGAATGACCATCATAATGTTCTAAGTCCTTAAACACCCTAAGCTTTCAAAATATGAAGGTGGGAGGGTGAGGGGAGGTGCATTCAGTTGGTTGCAATCTGCAACCTTACCATTAGATGCCACTAAATTTTACACACTGGTCCTTTAAGATGATTTCCTGCTTTCAAGCAGCTGTTGGTACCATAGGAACATCTGTTCAATAATAGATATATGTGGGTGTAATCTTTCATCTTTATGGTTCAGAAAATGGTCAGCAGCTATGTACAGCTGCAAATCAAATTTAATTGGCTATAACATGTAAAACCACTGTATAGTCCTATAAGAGGGTCTCTTTGTCTGGACATTGATGTCATTACACGTAGAAATCTGCTCTGTAATTGCACTGGTTGTGGGTTGAATGCTGGAACAGACAGCAGTAAGCCTGAATAAAAAATTCAATTGTTATTTGTTGGGGGGGGGGGGGTTCCATAAACAATTTTCAGATGATGGTGGCCGTTACACTAAATATGTTTCATGGAAACACTGGTGGTACCAACCAAACTTGATCATTTGCTGGAGGAATACGACAGCATGCTGTGTCCTTAAGGTAAATGTGGAGACATGCAAGGGGTTTCTGGACTACAACTGTGCTCATGATTGGTTGAAGCAGTGGAGACCTTTCTATAAACACACACTATGTTTGGCAATCTGCAACCAATCATAAACTCATTGAGAAGAGCTGACAACACCCAAGTGAGGCTACTAATATCTTAAAATGTACTGCAAATAACACTTGTTTCAAGTTTCAAATGGCAAAAACCTAGCAGCATGATTCACATGGGTTGATCTTCTCATGAGTCTTTGACCCTCAGATCTCATAATCTGAACGCTCATTGGGACGGGAGTGAAGCTCCTGACTTTGGAAAGGAAGGATAGAAAGAAAAGGAAAAGATAATGAGGAGAGAAAGAGAGAACCAAAGCCAGTTACCCCACACCCCAGCTTCCCTCTATGCGCATCATGATCTCATCACCGGGCCTGACTTGGGAAGAGTCCAGTGAGACATTTCTTTGTGAAGCTGCTATTTCACCACAGAAACCAACATGCAAAGTTGTCATCTCTTTGCAACAAATTTAAAGCTTACAGAATAGAGCTCGACAGCTAGACTACACTCACAACTGTCAGCATTTCTTTGTTATAGCTTATAAAAACACATGGCATATGGTAATGAAATCACTGATGAACAAAGCAGCAGTAAAACAAAGGAAGAAAAAAAAACTACGGGCAAACAAAATGGATGGTTAGTTGGGATGGAGAGAAACTGTTACATGTAATAATGTAAATGCAAAGCGGATATTTTGGAGCCAAGGTGGTCATAACTGGAAAATGCCAATTGCTCAGAATCAACTAGCAGCTGCTGCCATTTAGTAGGCAAGCCTACATTTATCAAATGACATGACAAATCCAGGATATCCATTACCCGGCAACAAACATTTACCACACTGATGACAAGGATTATGGCCATAAAACTGTGACGGGCAGAAGGCACGGGCCCTGTCATGGATTTAGTCATTTGGCTGCAGTATGGTAAGAGATGAGGGTAGCAATGAAGCTTATTGTACAGTGTAATAGTGGTACCTGAAGGCATTTATTACATTCTTTCTTGAATAGAGAGGGACACTGTGGGGACAGTAAGAAGACAGGGAGTGAAGAACAGTTCCCTGCAGGGGTTACAGTATCTTTAGACAGTTTAATTACAGATGATCTGATGTTCACCATTTAACATCATGCAAACAATGACACAAGTGGTAAAACATTCCCATTAGAATATATGTGTATGCAAATATCAGGCTTAGATTTAAGTCAAAACTTAGAAATTAACAAACATCTGTGAAGGAAAACTCAAGTTCTTACCGGTTTCTGTTGAACGGGCGAGTGATATTAAGAGAACTGGAGCCAGTTTTGTAGTGTCCAGCAGAGCCGAAGCCATTCACAAAGCTGCTGTTGGGAAATGGTGCCTGAACAAGGAGAAGAAATTTTTTTTTAATTAATTTATTTATTTTTTAAAAAAATCAGTTTACAGATTTACACTGTATACATTACATTACATACAACAACCTGAAAATAAATTGACTGTTGCTGCTGCTGTAGAAAAATAGAAAATATTTTGACTAACTCGTAATGCAAAATATTGTGTGTTTAAGTCTTAATTCAAATTGACTCATTTGAATTCAATCGATGCATTTCTTTTCAGACATCACAACAAACAAGACTAACAAGGGTTTCTGCAAGTTTTTTTGGGTGAAGACGGACTTGTGTATCATTCCAACTACTGCTGGTTTCACAACTTGTAGCTTTGAAAGTTAGTTATTTGCATCACATTTTACACATTGAATGTTATGATGCAGAAAATCAACAGTAGCTGGAAACTAAGAGTTCATATTAGTGTGACGGGTGGAGCGCGTCTCACCAGAGGAGTTTCAAAATACGGTGTGGGCGAAGGCGTCCAGGTGGGAGGTACGATGCCGTAGACTGGGTACTGCTGCTGGGGGTAGACGTGCTGCATGTAGAGTGGAGAACTGTACTGGGACTGGCTCTGGGACTGCGGGGCGTACAGGCTGCTGTCCATGCTACGGTAGCCATTCTTCGCAAAAAATGTGTTGATGGCCTTTATTCTGGCCTGTCAGCAAAGAAATATCAGGAAAAGAGGGAAGAGTGAAACTGTTAAAAACCGCTTCGCAAAAAGGCATTTCCGAAATCGACAAAAGGGGGTTATGAATTTATCTCACCATGATGGGTTTTCCCTGAAATGTTTTCACTTCCTCTCTCAAGTATTTGTATGCCTAGAGGAGAGACACAAGAGATAATTATGATCCTGGCCACAACATTTCAACTGAACACTTCAGACAGGTGAATAAAGTGAGATTCAACTGGATTTACCTGTTGAGCATCCGTGTCTGATTGGAATGTGATGTACCAGTTGTTGTTGTGTGCAAACTCGACACTTATCACCTTTGGACAGTTGTCATTTTTGAACAGTGACTCCACTTCCTGAAAAGACAAACAGCAGGAATAGTGTCACACTTGAGCAAAACATCAGCTTCACTTTACAGTTTTCTCTGCTAAGTTAGCTTAGTTACCTCAACAGGTGTGGTTTCAGGGACCTCCCGCAGGATGATAATGCACCTCTTGTGATTAGGACGCACTTTCTCCCCTTTCTCATCCACTTGTACCATGGGAGAAGCTGAGGGAAAAGAGAAGATAATTTAAAAAAGGTAAATCAATCAAGAGACATCACAGATTTCAACGTTTTCTTAAACTTTCCACTTACATCTCAGCACATCCAGGATGAGGTCCATGTCAGTGGTGAGGACCTTGATGCCCTCCATGCTGGCGATGGTCCAAATGGGGACAAACTGGTCGCTGTCCATCTGAGACATCAGGTACAAATCCTTTGAGAGGTTTTCTCTGAATCACAAAATGAAAAATCCATGAAGATTAGTCTTCTCTTCATGTGGGGAAAACAACAAGGCCACAACAGTTTAAAAAAAAAGGTGTTTTTTAAGTGCTCGATTCTTACCTTGAGAAATAAAACTCCAGTTCTTTCTTTAGAGACTCACGTAGATTCTCAGAAGAGATCGGCTGTTCTTCAGTTTTTGAATCCACTGGGAACCAAAAACACAATGTCAGTGATTCTTTTGTATCAAGTTCTTCTGCACCACATAACCCTTTCAGTGATTAAGGGGGTAGAACCACATTTGCTGTTGGTTGCATCTCATCAACCCTTTGATATAGTTACAGCTTTGACATAAGTAAGTATATGACAGACATTACTGCACTACTCTGCAGTGACTTCCAGGCATTTTAAAAAGGTGCAGTGTGTAAAATTCAGTGGCAAAAATAGAATATTCATTAGTATGTTTTAATTAGTGTATAATCAACTGAAAATAACAATTATTGTGTTTTTGTTTTATTTGAAAGATGTGGGGTTTTTTTTTTGTTTTTTTTTTTACAGTGTTCTTTTTACCCCTTCAAGGAACAGGTCTTCTGTGAAACGTGACAACCAGTCTAAACAGGTCAAACCACGCTTGAGTGTGTGTTCATTATCCCCCAGTTAAACACAGGGTTTGCTTGTGAAAGTGGTACATGGAGTACAAACAACTGTATAGGTCAGATTTGGGTAAACAGTCTGTGTGTGTGCTCTCTTTCACCTTGCTGCTAGACAGATTTCAAAGTTGAACCATGTGCCGTGAAGAGCCAGAAAGTCTGCACATTTTCATTCCAACCAGCACAGACTCTACCCACTGATTAGCACATCATCATTATCACCATCATCATCATCATCATCAGTGGAATCACCTGCTGAGCTGATCAGCTGGGAGAATGAAAACATGCAGGCTCGTATAGGTCAATGTGCTGCTACGAAAAACAAATTTGTGAGGCAATACTTGCAGGGTTTTATTGTATTTCAGCTGTGGAAGCTGTCAGCGTCTGATATACATAAATACAGTTTATTGACTCGGCACATGTGACGTTTTAGATCCCATCCAAACTTTATTGTTGAGATGAACTATCAAAACAAATAAATGTATTGAAAACTGAGTTGCAGCAGCAGTTGGTGTGTGGAGACGACTCCATGTGATGTGACTGACCTGAGGTCCCTGTGGTGGGCTCAGTGGGGGAAAAGCCCAACTCTGGAGGGTCCATTCCATTTACTGCTATCTCAGCTGTTGCTGTGGAGCTGCTGTCATCCAGGGCCGTGAATCCCACAGTGTACTGCTTGCACCCAGCAGACGACGGCTCAGAATAACCTGTGAACAAGGTAAAGAGTTTCAGTCAGGGATGATTTGCCTTGTCTATTTCTAAAGTCCATAAATCCCTTTGTCCACCTTGTTTGGCTTGGTACTGTGTGTCTTTGTGCATATATTAATAGTGTTTATATGTATATAAATACAATCAAAAATATAGTTGCTGCAGCTGACAAAGAAATATTAATAGACATGGATGGGAGCTAATGCTGCACCTAATCCTTCTTTTCCTATGTCCACTTTTCCAGAGAAATATTGTGTTTTCCCTCATTTTAAAATCTATACTTTGATAAAATCATAAATCAGTTAATATTCGGATGGATATATAATTGGGCTGATAGAAGTGTGACTCACCCTCACTGATGTCTGAGGGGGGCCAATGAGGACTGTTGGTAACGGCCTCGTTGGGGGCCACAGGCATCTCCTGCCACACCTTGGCATTTGGGTTCAAACCGGCGCCCTTAGAGGTGACCTTCAAAGCAGAGAAACAGCAGTTCAATACATAAACATTAAAAACAGAAAGACGTTAGTATTTTAGGTGAATCACATGTTTAAGAACATACACAGCAATAAAAAATAATGTAGAAAATGTCATGTAAAGCTGTCAGTTATCTAAATATGACTGCTGCAACGGTTGATTTATATTTGAATAGATCTGAATGAGACTGATATGCTGCATCTGCCCAACACTGAGCATCAAGTATTTAATATTCTCACTGCTTCACCTCTGATTTGCTATCTCATCTCTGGATGGCATCATACTTATTCACCGACTAGTCAGAATTAATTAACATTTTGAAAAATCTGAGCAATTTGGCCAAATTTGTTGGTTACAGAACAGGTTTTAAACAAACGTTTAAGGATTAAAAACACTAACTGTACACCAATAGTCTGTTCTGTAACTATCCAACTCAGTTTATCCACTTTAACTCATGGAGCACCAAGCATCTTCACTGCATTAAATAAACCTAATAGCTACTGAGTGACCTTATGGCCTTTAAAAGAACACAGGAAATCTATGATCATCAAGGTGGAAATCTGATGACAACATGATAACTTTGGATTAGGAAAATATAAAGCAATGAATAATTAAAGATCTGTGCAAGTATTTTGATATCACTATCATGTTTCCACAGGTAAAAAAAAAAAAAAAACAAAAAAAAAAACTCTACAAGATAATACACTCATCTAACTAGAAGAATTTCAACTAACAAATGTGTAACCAGTTATTTTTACAGGCCAGCACACTCAAGTACTGTTTGTCAGAAGCTGGAATCAAATTTTGCCCAGTGTTGTTACAGTAAACATTACACTGTCCTGCATGAGTGACAAAGCACATCCGCAGTCACAAAAGTATAAATATATCAACAAAAACCAGGCAGCAATGACACACAAAAAGCAGAAGATTTAACAAGATATTACACAGTGTGGCCTCCAATGATTGACCACGGAGGATGCAGGTCACGGCCGACCAATCACTACACCTGCTGATTTCACTCATTAAATCAACCTTAAACTGGGAGGCACTAAGTGAAATCACCTGGTGCAATCTTTGGATGGACTCAGACCTGCATACCATCGGGCCTCCATGGCATATAATTGGAAACCAGAGAAGTACAATGAAGTGAGCCCACAGGGCCTCATGATCCCCTGTTGACAAAAGAGGCTATTAGCCTGTTAACCTCAAGGAGAACGATTGTAAAGCATTTGCATGACCATAATTTAACGTAGCAATAAAGATGTTGATAAAACTAGATCAAAAACTACTAACTAACAATGTTAAGACTACTTTGAGTTATTTTCACCAATTTTATTTTTAAACGCACATTATTTAAGGGTAGGATCTGCATATCAGAGGGGCCGTGGATTGCAGGAGAAATCCTGACCCTGCAGAGATCCGTGGCCAGGAATAGACCACATACTGTACATATAAGGCACACAGGTGCCGATGTGATGCTGGTATAAGCCAACTGAGCGTTGTGATTGTATGTGATCGAGTGGATGGCAGCTGCACGCTGAATGGCCAGTAACTGGTAAAATTTACCAGCTTCTTTTGACACTGGCACTTGCCACCTGCAAATAGAGCAACGTCCTTTTCTTGCAAAAGCACTCAGCCTGACAAGAACAGCTGCCAGTCACAATGTGCCTCAAGATACCAGTTACAGCAGATTGCATGAGCCACACAATGAGACCTGTGTGTCATTCAAGAGAGAAATCAATCGATCAATCAGTCAAACTTCATTTGTATAACATCTTCCATACAGGTTAACACAGTTTAAAGTGCTTCACAGGTGACTGACAAGCCGATAATAAGCCAGAACATGTGGAGACTGTAAAAACAACAAAGAATTTGATGCAAATGCACACGACAATATATTGATGAAAATGTAATAAAAATATATTTAAAATCTCTAATAACAATAATACTTGTAAAATATAGAGTAAAGTAACAGAGTGAAATAAAAAAAGATTTGAAAACTATATAATAGATTAAAGAGACAAAAGAAAATTGATAAGAGGGATAAAAATATGAAATAATATAAATAAGAAAATAAACTACAATATTTATAATAAAATAAGCGAATGAAATGAAGTAAATAATGTCTATAAACCACCCTTAATAGACAGCCAGGCTGAAGGCAGGTTTTAAGTTTATGTTTAAAGATTTCGACACTTCAGCTGCTCTCAGACCTTCAGGCATAAAAGCTAAAAGCTGCACTTTGAAAAAAACAGGCGACTAGTGCAACCAGTGTAAGGACTTTAAAAACAGGTGTAATGTGTTTTCTACTTCTGATCCTGGTCAGCACCTGGACCGCAGAGTTCTGAATCAGCTGTAGCTTATTTATAACCGTTTTTGTGTAGACCAGGTAGGAGAGCACTACAGTAGTCCGGCCTGCTGGATATGAAAGTGTGCATTAATCTCTGTGACACCCTGAGACAGAAATAGACACTTTAGCAATATTTCTGAGGTGACAAAAAAGCAGATATTGTGACAAAACCCTCATGAACATTTAAGTTCACATCTGAGTTAAAGACCACACCAAGTTTCTTTACTTGTCGGCTCAGGGTGAGTACAGGTGAATTTAATTTTACGTTTCTCTCTCTGAGCTTTATAACCTGTAACTAAAATGTCCCGTTGAGCTGTAATAAGTTATGCGACATCCAGACATTAATACCTAAAATAAACTGTGCATACAGCATGAACATTTATGTTCTGCCGTGCAACTTGACACATGGTTACAATGCATGCTTCTGTGTTACAGGCCGTCGCAAGCCAAGTAATGTCAGCTGACTGCGCTGCGCAGCACAGGCCGGGTGTTTGCAACGCATGCCACTGCGCTAGCAGGGTTAGCTAGCAGCTGCGATTAGCTAACAGAAACGTTTGACTGAATGAACGTCTGTCCGCCAATAATCGAAGCATCGGTCATCTATAGTCTAAAAACAACTCAATCACTGTTTCTCCGCTTCACGTAGCACCGCCGCAATTACACAGCTGTGTCATACGTTAACTTACAGGCTAATGATTACTCAGCAAACTCGTTACTTAATGAGCTCGCTTATTCCAGTGCAGAGCTAAGCTAACGTTAGCTAGCTGTGTGTCAGGAGCTGCAGTGCAGATCTGGATCCTCATAAGTCAATAATTTCCTGTCTGTGCTGGTTACAAGATAACTTATCAGTCCTACAAGTGCTGTGTCTGAGGCTGTTTTCGCTTGGTAATCAATAAAACCTTACAGTTAAATAACTTACAATCATTAAGTGATTACTCGACTCGTCTCAAAGTCAAAGCGAAGCTGAAACTTGTCGGTTTAAATGCGTCTTGTGTGTGTTAAAAGTGTCTGTTGTCTAATAAACACCGCAGATGAGGCGTACAGGTCTCCACTGGGCAGCGGCTTATCTCTCCAGCGGCTGCAGGCCTCACTCACCATGCCGCCGGACCCTCCCTCGTTCCCCGGCGGAGCCTCGTCCTTCCCGCCGGTCCTCGGTCCCGGCTCGGCCTCCTCCTCCTGCAGCAGCGGCGGCTCTCCGCTCTGGTCTGAACTCATCAGCCGCTCCTGACTCACTTCCACCCCGTCGTGTTGTCCCGGCCCCCGCCTGCCACCACCTCCTCTGTCCGGCGCACCGGCCGGGCTCAACAGTCAGTCTGGCTCTCCTGTCGGATCTCGAACTAGCTTCCTAGCAGCTAACTTAGCAGGTGTGCTGCAGACTGAAGCTATCGACCTGAGCGTGCTGTGGAGCACCGTCAGCTCAGCGGATCAAACCTGCTACAATACTAGCAGTGTAAACAAAGCCAAACCATGACTCTTGTCGGACCTCACTCCCCGCTGGCGTCTCATCAAACATTACACCGCACAGCGGCTTCGTGAGGCGCATTCCTGACCGGGCGACCGGAGCGGACACTGGGGACACGCAGCTCTCCTCAGGCAGGCTCACAGTCCGCCGACGTCCCGGCTGCCACCGCGAGGTCCCGGTGACCTCTGCACAAAACATTTCCTCTTCCTTTTCCGGATTCACGCTGTAGTTTTTTTTCTACAAACGTGTTTTTTGATGTAGTGGAGTTTATTCATCTGTTTGGGAGTGCAATAAGTTATATTAACTATAAGAGTTCATTTATTTGTATTTAGAATTATAAAATATATTTTTCTACTTTCATTTTAAAAATCGATTATACATAGATCGATTCAAGCCGGTCTGTGAACTTGTGTTGCACCATGATGTTAAATATCCCTCCAGACATGTTTTAAGATGTATATAAAATACTCTACTTTGAATAATAATAATAATAATAATAATAATAATAATAATAATAATAATAATAATAATAATAATAATAATAGTGTCTGATATGAGTTTTCCAATTCAAAGTTAAATTATCTTGTTAAAATTCTTAAAATGACATCTCCTGCTTTTCCTTCATTAATCATTCTAGATTCTACAAATATGCAAATATATTTCTTTTCAGAAGTTTAACTTCTGGACACAAGATGTCTCCTACTTCACTGTGAAGTCCATTATCAGTGTTTGTACTCTGGAGGCTTTAAGTTTCTGCATCAGACTTGTGTAAGTTGAATATTGGACCAGAATTGGCTTCCAATCTAGTGATGTCACAGATAATACTCTTTGGCCGCCTCTGAAAATGGATTGAATTAATCATTCTGAAATCAATTTTAGAATAAAAGTAGAAAAACATATATTTTATAATTATGAATACAATAACAAAATACAAGAATGAGTCTACATGAATTAGCTCTTATAGTTTATGTCCCCCTATAAAAAGGAGGGGGACTTTAATTATAAGAGCTAATTTATGGAGACTTGTTCCTTGTATTTTGTTATTATGCTTCTAAAATGAAAAATATTTGCATATTTATAGATTCTGGGTTTTGCAATGAGGTAGAAGGGGAAATGTCATTTGAAGGATTTTTACAAGATGGTTTAGCTTTTTTGTTAATTGAAGCGTTTTTTTATATGCATCTTAAAACATGTCTGGAGGGATTTTTAAGGATTTGTTTTCAATCAAATGACACCCAAACATAGTTTGTGAGAAAACAAAAAAGTACCTTTGCTTACTTTCCTGTTTTAAACCATATTTGTACAATATACACTGTAAGAAACTAACTGATTAAAATATACAACTCATACACAAACACTGAATTATTTCCCTTTTGGCCTGAACATCCTTTAAGTCCATTCTGATCATTCAGATACTTCTGCTCTTGTATCAGGTTTCGTAATGCACGTATGTATTTACACATGCCAGTGTAATATTTCTTCATTATTTGCACATGTGTGCGTGACATTTTGTATTTGTTCTGCAATTATCTCTGGTTTGAATAAATACGCTGCTATCATGTTAATATGCATACGTGGATGGTGTTCCAGTGACTATCAGCAGGCTGAATAAATGACCTCTGGTGTGGCATAAAAAGACAAAGAGAGTCAAAGAAAGAAAAGAATGAGATGTAATCAGCCACAGAAAATACTTTAATTAACCCCAAAAGGTTGTTCAAAGACAGGTCACATACTGTTAAATTATAAGTGTATCTTGTTGGATTATCTCTGCAGTAGATAAAAATGGCTCCACTGGTGAGGTTCCTGTCAATAAAGAAAACATGTTTGTGTGTGTGTGTATGTATGTGAATATTATGATTTATGATTTCAGGTTTAACCACAAATACCATGACATGTTACATTTACTGATTCCAATCCAGCTAGATATCCTCCTACCTGGATGAGCGAGAACCTTCACAGCCATGTTTGATATGTAATTCAGAGGCTGGGTTTTTGGGCTCTAAACTAAACACAAGATAAATTAGGTGTAAATTATATTAATCAAATAAAAGTTCCAAGCTGCAATGCAACCTCTTTTTTTGACTCACAAGCAATCTTCTCTTTATCTGCAGGTAATTTAGAGGTGCGTTTTCACCAATAATGGTAAATATTTTGAAGGAGATCAGTGCAACAGAGATGTTACATAGATCACACTGAGTCTGTGTGTGTGTTTCTATCTTTACCTGCTTACAGCTGCTGGTGCCTCCATGAACAGGATCAAGAGGATACAGAAAGATGGATGAAGGGATGAACATTCCTTGTATGCAGCTACGTTTTCCACACGCACACCTGGGTCCTATTTGTCCTCAATCACAGCTGCTTGTTAAAAATCAGGTTATACAGCTCCCATACCTTTATTTACCATGTATGTTTTAATGTGGGGTCATTATTATTTCTGTCAGTCTCCTGACTCTATCCATTTCTCAGGACAATTCAAATGCTGCTCACTAAACACAAATCACCAATGATGCAACTTTTGGTTTAAAATATATCTTTATTCTGTGTCTTGAAATCTGTTTTTTTCCCTTATCACCATAAAGATAAGAACGGGTGGGTAGTTGGACAAAAAGAAAAACACATTGTAATGGAAACAGAAAAATTGCCTCTATCAGTCTGTGTCCTTGGGAACAAACTGAGTCTACATCGCCATGGTAGTCCTCTTCTTGATCACATGCTCCAGGTCGGCATGCTCGGACGTGTCTAGTTTGATGTCGTACTTGGCCAGGATCTTCATGATGGGCCTGATCTTCAGCCACCACTGTGTCTTTGGGATGCGGTGACTGCAGCAGACAGAGGAAGGATCATTACAGACATTCACCATTAAACTTGTTACTTGTAATGCAGTAGGTCTAAAACAAATAGGCATCTTACTCAAAATCTGTGTCTCCCTTCAGATCAGCAAGAGGCTGGAAGGTGAGCGCCCTCTTCCTCATGCCCAGTACGCAGGCAGAGTCTGGTGTGTTGGCAAAGATACGACCTAAAGAAGAAGTAAAATGTTGAATAAACATGCTGTGTACATAACACTCACTACTATCAACTTATAGATACTATATTTATCCCCAAAGGGAAATTTCAGTGTTACAACAGCTATCACAGCAATGACAGAAAACACATACAGGACCTAAGCTTCCTCAAGAAGTAGTCTGCCCTGTCACTTCCTGGAGACAGCCTCATTGTTACATTTCCAGTCCAATCTGTTGTCAAGGAGAACACTCATGTATCTTAAGCCCTCCACCACCTCCACCTCGTCTCCCAGGATGGAAATATTCACGACCATCTCCTTGTCATGATGTGTGATTATAGTCATTGAGGGCACATGAAAAAGACTTTTTACCAGGTAGGATGTCTTCCACAACACTGAAACCTTTTCCTGGTTCAGGCTAAGGTTTAAGAGGTGCTGTAGAATCCCACATAGCTGGTCTACAGAGGCCCTCAGGACCCTGGGGCTGAGACCATCTGGACCTGTAGCCTTGTCTAGTGCAGTCTCTCCAGCTGCCTCTTCACCTGACTGCTGGAAACAGACAGGCTGGTGAGGGAGGCAGAGGGGGGCTCTGTGTTTCTTGACGTAGGGGGAGGTGTTGATGGGGTTTTGTCGAAGTCCATGATGGGGGTTGGGTGGTGAAGGGAGGAACAAGTGTTAGTCCCTGGTCTTGATCACCTGGGAGATGTGAGAAGAAAGGAGCTATGGGGGTAGGGGGGGAGAGGAAGAGGAGGAGGAGGAGGAGGGTGCTGAACCTGTTGAAGAACATGTTCAACTTACTGGTTCTGTCCAGACTTCCCTCAGCCTGATCCCCCTTCACCTTGAAGCCTGTAATCTTTTTCATTCCTGACCAAACATCCCGCACCTTGTTTTGCTGGAGTTTGCTCTACAGCTTTTTCCTGTTTGCCTCCTTTCTCTCCTTCAGCCTCACCTTCATCTCCCTCTGCACACTCCTCAGTAGTTCCCTGCCCCCATCCTCAAAGGCTCCCTTCTTCATATTCAGCAGCTCCTTCAAGTCACTGGTGATCCAGGGCTTATTATTGGGGAAGCATCACACTGTGCTGGTGGGGATGGTGTTATCCACACAGAAGATGATGTACAGTTAGTCTTGGAGTTAATGTCATCTCCATGCGACTCCCTGGAGTTCATTCCAGGTTGCCATGAACAATGGTCGTGTATGTAGGGTTGTTTGGTTGATTGGGGTGGGTGGAGGAGGGGTGGAGGCTCAGTGGAGCTGTACGCATCCCTCATGTATCATATAATTTATCATATAATTCTTGTTGGCAGTGGTGGAAGAAATATTCATATCCTTTACTTATTAAGTAAAAGTAGCCATGTTGCATTCAGACTTTTACTTAAGTAAAAGTACAAAAGTGTGATAAGCTCAAAGGTATCAAATGTTAAAGTACTTGTTATTCAGATAATTGTCCCCTGGTAGTGTTATATTATTATTATTATTATTATTATTATTATTATTATTATTATTATTATTATTATTATTGATGCATCATGTGTCATTATGTAGTCTTCTACTGTAGTTGGTCTAGATTGAGCTACTTTATTTACTGTTGAGTAGTTGGATTCAACATTGCATCATATTTCGTAAGATGATCATATAACTAGTAACTAAAATTGTCAGATGAAGGTCGCAGAGTAAAAAATACGCTAATTGCCTTTGAATTGCAGTGGAGAAAATGTTTAAATGTAGCATAAAATTTAAATACTCAAGTAGGTACCTCAAAATTATACTTAGGTACTATACTTAACTAATACATTTTTGTAAGGACTTATTTAGTCAAATTTATAGTATTACTTATACTGTATAGTAATGTGGGATGATTTATATAATTCAATAATTGTATGATGTGTTGTAAAACCTAAAAACTGTAAACAACATTACAGTTGCGGTCCACCACTGGCTATTGGTTTTCTTGAAATGTGCAGAAAACATTTGATTTTAGATCAACGTACCATGCCTATAGCACTGCTTGAGCTTCTCCGTCAGCCACAGAACAGCCTTGGCACCCATCTTTGTGCCAAAGTTTCTGTCAAAGGGTGTTGGAGTGCCACCCTGTAGTCGATAGAGGACAGACAAGGTTAGCATCAGATACGCTATAATGTGGAAAGACAAGGACAGAATCTGTTCCTGTACTCAAAAATGGGACTCTAACTTATATATTATGGTTCATAATAACACTTCAGCACACAAACAGACCTGTTGCATGTGTCCCAGAACATTCTTGCGGCAGTCAAAGATGCCTTTGCCCTCCTCTGAGTACAAGTTGAAGATGAAGTCAGTGGTGTAGTTGGCGTTAGAGTTCTCATTCCTGTTGTAGAAGGACCAGCGACAGATCATTTTATTGTTATCTGGAAGGATTTTTGTTTTGTTTTGTAGGTGCAGAATGTGTTAAAAATAATTATTTATGTTAAATTATGGTCACTTTCCAAAAGAAAAATCACTCACTTATGTTCATTAAACGTTTTGAATTCTTGATTAAAAGGTTATTCCTGAGCTTATTAACTAGACTCTGCTAAATCAATTTTGTGTCCAGCATCTGACTTTAGAGCTGTGATTAAGTTACAACATATGTTTTAACTAGAATTCATCAAGACTACTAGTATTTAATCACTATATTTCAATCCAATCTGCAGCACTTCTGGGTCTCATAGGAACAACACCTACCTGAGAATCAAACCTCTCTTCACTGTTGTCTTCATCTTCTGCACAAGATGCTCGACGTTCGTCTGTAGAACAAGTTGACTGATCACACACTCAGAATACATCAAACATACATAAAACAAACAAATGTGTAAACAGGTGTCGTTCTTCCAAGGAACCTGAAGCTCACCTCCAGGTCTCTGATGTTGAATTTCTCTTCATAGATGTAGGCAGCGTCAGCCCCAGCAGCCAGACCGGCCATGGTGGCCAAGTAGCCGCAGTATCCACCCATGGTTTCAACGATGAACACACGGCGCTTGGTGCCTGCTGCGGACTGCTTGATTCTGTCACAGGTCTGCAGAAGAAAACATAACAGAATTGAGTTTAGCTCCAGATTGTTACATATAGAGTATGTGTGTATATCTGCTGTAAAGGCACTGACAGAGGTGATGGTGTTGAGGGCAGTGTCGGCACCGATGCTGAAGTCAGAGCCAGGGACGTTGTTGGAGACAGTGGCGGGGATAACTACGATGGGAATGCACATCTCTTCGTATTTCTCTCTGGCCTGAACCAGCTCCAAACCTCCCACATAGGCCTGTAGAAGATAAACATTCATTTGTTTGTGTGCTTTTTAAAGAGGGAAATACCTGTCAAGACTGACACATGACTTCTATCTTTAAAGGAGAAGATTAGCTTTCACATCTTACCTCAAATCCACCAATAATCACCAAAGCATGGATGTTGAACTTAGCAATGTTCTGGCTGATTTCCTCCAGTATTTTACCAGGCAGAGTTCTTTGGAGAACAGAGAAATATAACACAACGTTATAATGAAATCCAAGTTTTCTTTATAACAAAGCTGCACCACTGAAAAACAGGAACAATAACCAACTAGTTACCTCTTGGTGCCCAACATTGAGCCTCCTTTTCCAGTCCAGCCACTCACTGAGGTCCAGGTGATGGGCTCAACCTGCAGTGAGAGAAAATGATTGATTAAAAATGTAATATATCAAATACTATTACATGCAAAACAACTGGGAAACAGTGACGTTTGGTTTACAGTATATATTTAGTACCAAATTTAAGGACAGAAAGTGTCACCTGTGGGATTTGGATGAAGTTGGGACTGAAATACATAAATACATTCAATACTGTATATTCAATATTCCATTTAATTATGATCTTTGAATATCTCAAAAACTACAAAACACTACTTCAGATTTCATTGCAAGTTTGTGGAAGGTTGGCCAAAGAAGAGATGACTAGTTTTTGCAGCGACACACCAGGTGGCTGTTTATAAAGCATCTTGAACTAAGAGATGTAAACACAAGGTTATTTTTTCCTGAATTCCTCGGTTTACAATGCCAGTTACCTGTCCATGAGCCAGACCGTCAAAGCCGTCATGGACAGCCAACATGTTGTGACCCTGGATGAGACCCATCCTGACTGCTGAACGGACGGCTGCATTCATACCAGCACAAGGAGCACCAATGTTCATGATGGCCACATTGATGTTGCTCTGGGAGGACAGAGCGAAAAGGAGATAGTTGAAGGGTTACTTAACGAAAACATTCATTCATATTTTTTTTATTAAAGATAATCTTTACTAATGTGTTAAGAGTCTTTTTTTTTTAAGAAAATGCTTCTCACCTTAACATCTGGGGGGTTGATGTGAGCCAGCAGCTTGTATGTGTTCCAGTTGTTCTCAAAACTCCTGCACATCATAAATAAGGTTGTGTAAGTGTTGGTCATTTTTTCCACACTTTCACAATGACATTATGCCAACATTGCTGACAAGATATTTTATAATATGTGGGGCATGGCTCTAATCTCATTCTTCTTTTCATTATGTACTTTCTGCTGTTTTATGTATTCTGTTCTGTTTTTAGTTTATCTTGTATATTTTCTTTGTTCATTTCATTCAGACTGTAATCTTCTGTGAAAGCCAAAATTTAAAAAGTTTGATAGGTTAATTAAATTGGTTGCAATTACACTTCAATACATTTAAGAGGATATTTTTCTTACTTTCCTCTGAGCTTGATAGCATCCTCAAATCTGCCCTCAGCCATGGCAGAAGTCACATCTTTGGTCTGTAAAGCAAGAAGAAGGAAGGAGAGTTTGAGAGGACACAGAGAAATCTCAGACATGAGTGTATATCCTCCAAAGAAGTAGTGCAACATCCTAAGAAAGTAACTAAAACCTGGTGGATTCTTATTGGCATGAAAATATTTTGACGTACCACTTGCACACACTCCATGAGTGGCAGTCTGACTGCCTGGTTTCCGGACAGGCTGACCACACAGGCAGGAGTGTCGGGAGTGGCCTCCAGCAGCGCCATCACAGCCTCCACACCCATCCTGCTGCCCTGGACGACACATACACACACACACAGACACACACATACACATACACATACAGTTAGATCATCAAGTGTGCAGGTGAGGTGAGCGACATCTATATTTTGTGTTTTACTGAGATGCTTACCAGGATTCTGTCAAAGGCGGAGGGTGTGCCTCCTCTCTGTACATGTCCGAGGACAGTGGCGCGAGTATCAAAGCCGAGCCTGTCAGTCACCAACTGGAGACAAAGAAACCCAGCTGTTAGTTTGTCATATTGTCAATATAACCTGTAGTAGCACTTTACTTCACTGGCACTAGAGAGCAGGACTTGCCTTTTTAATGTCGTCAGATGTAATCGCTTTGCCATCTCTGGTCATCGCACCCTCAGCTACGATGATCACATTCAGACGGGAACCTCTGGCCCTTTGCTGAAAGAAATAATGATAAGATGTAACATTGTTTATTCTGAATGACACACGTCGTAGTGTTCAGAGCATCTGCACATAAAGGCACACATACATTTGTCAGCCTCCTGCACAAGTGGTCCTCCCAGCCATGATCTGGTGGCATCTCTGGAATGAACACCCAGTCTGCACCACAGGCCAGAGCTGTCACCAGGGCCAGGTACCTGCAGCCCAACACACACACACAAGATGTACTTGTGCATCAGCAGTATTGGTACATAATTCAGGCACAAGTATACAGGTACATTTGAAACCTTTTCAGCAAATGTGTAAAACGCATTTAATATGTGGCTCTTTTTTCTTGATAATGTCCATAATGCATTCTTAATTTGATGTACTGTGTTTACACTATTGAAAAGATCTCATGGAAGAATCATATTAATTTGTGGATAAGTAAGATATCATGGAGAAATGGTTCTTTTTTGCCGTTATTTTAAAAGTCGAAAGCAGAGATGTGACAGGAAAATGAAAGAAGAGATGAGGGATGACAAGCAACAAAGATCCTCAGCTGGACTCAAACTGGCGTCACTGCAAATACATAGTCAGCATCTTAAACTGCTTCGTCACCAGGATGACCTGATAGAGCAATTGCGAAAATATCTACAGTGGTTTTATTGACTGACATTGTTTTTCTCACCACAAAAAATGACAATTATGTTTATTTGACAAGCTAAGTTTGTTTATTCTTCGAGCTAAGCACTAAAGAGACACGGCTGTTAAATGAGTTCACTAGAAAAGTGAATTAAATTGTTCAATTCACATACTCACACATGTACTTGTCAATACACAACATACACACAAATCAAGAAAACACGCAAGCTACTGACCCACAGTGTCGGCCCATCACTTCCAGGATGAATGTCCTCTGGTGGCTGTGGAGGAAAATATTTCACAAATGAGAAAGGAAGAAATGGTAATGAATATAAAGCCAAAATATCAGTCAAATTATACACATGTACACAGCTGATAATTCTGTTTTCACACACACAATGGACTCTGAAATCTATGAAGCAAGCATCTTTATTTTTCTTTAATTTGTCAGTGAGTCAACATTTAATGAGTCTCAGAATTTTTTCATTTTTCTTCATCAAGCAATCATGATCATCATGATGCTCTGTTTTTTCATCCATTGCTGCTGCAACAGTCTGATCTAATTTCACCCTAATGGATGAATTAAATGTATCTTACGGACAGCTACAGTGATGTCTGACCTCTGTGCGGTTGTGGTGATGGCGTCCACCACCTCAATGATGCGGTGTAGAGCGGAGTCGGTGCCAATGGTCATGTCAGTGCCACAGAAGTCATTGTCGATGGAGCCGACCATGCCCACGATGTTCAGATGGGAGGATTTTTTTGCTTCTTCTTGTGTAATCTTACCTGCAGAAAATGCAAACAACAGTCAGATGATTTCATCAGTAACAACAAGAAACATATATTGGTTATAGTAAGATTCAAAGTTGTGAAAAGTTTTGTTGATTAACGTAATTCTTTTCTTAGATTTTTATTTCAGATGTTAACAAAGGTGTCCTCTACAAGGCAGGTAATAGTGCGGGATATAAACTGTCAAGTGAGTGTCTGGATTAGTGATGAATTCAGTAATCAAATTTACACAAACTAACTTAGACATAATGAATATGTCAGTGCTCCTGAGCATCTGGTACTCTGAGACAGTTTCCTGCTTTGCCTGGTTGGTTATTCAACCTTGTTTGGAGGAACTATATTAGATCAGAGGTGTGTTTTATGCACCTACATATGAGTGACAACATCTCATTTTGGCTTCTTTGGGCACTAATTGTATCTTTGTGCGCATGGTTTCTTGATTTGTTGATGTTAAAAAAAATCATTTTTGTAAAACAATAATGAATATTTTTCAAAATATAATATATATAATAGGATTTCAGTGAAGGATCAGAAAACAATCTCGGAATAAGGAGTCCAGACTGAGCTGAGGGCAATAAGGCTGAAGGATTTTACAGATTTCACTCAGGACTCATTATTACTCTAATTAAGTTTGTCTCGTTACCATCTCGGACCAGGTCAACCAGCAATTCGCTCCACTCAGTTCTGAATGCGTTGGCACCAGTCAGACTGCCGTCGCCTCCAATCACACACAGGTTGGTGATGCCCAGTTTCACCAAGTTCTGAGCCGCCTTCATACGACCCTCCCTGGATCTGAAGTCCTTGCAGCGTGCGCTGCCGATGACAGTTCCTCCCTTACATGTGAAGAAAGAGGAGAAGCTGTTTTCAACACAGTTACTGACACGCCAACATATTTCTGGCTTTAAAGGAAGAAGACTTTCTTACTGCAGTGATCACTGACATTTAAACCGATATGTTTTTCCATTACAAACATCCAAATGTACCCTTTAAATATTAATCTCTGTGGTGGGATGTGCGTCAGGGCAGCTTTACAACACTCACTAAGATGCCTTGAAGTCACATCAGGTGAGGTTGCATCAGGCTGGATAAATGAGGCAGGCACTTTGATATCCTAGAAATTTGCTGCGGCCTGTGAGTGACCACTTAGCCGCTCACTGTCACACACTTCATGAATCTTCACGTGTCATGCCGTCTACACTGCCAGGTCTCTTTATTTAAACAGAGATGATGGAGAGAAATGTGAGTCATGAGTTTCACAGTATTACTGCACCTCCAGTCCTTCAGTCACAGGGTAGTGGCAGCCTTTTAATATCATCACTCAAAAATCACTTTCTCATGTTTGTAGAGTTCGGGAGATGTTGACTCCAAGTGATGAAGGCGTGTTAAAGGGCGTGTTCACAATTTTTCAAGTCTGTCTTAAAACAACAGTCGGGTGCCCAAATGAACATTGAAACAGGTTTTTCTTGCTGTAATTATTTCTCCTGTTCATACCGACCATCAGAAGAACCCTTCTGATGTCCTTACAGTGTCAGCGATGGGGGGTAAAATCCACAGTTCTCATTTTGAGCAAAAATTTATGAAAATGTTTATGTAAAGCTAATATGAGGCTTCAGCAGCCTGAATCATATAATTGTTGTCATATAATCATATAAAGTTGATAAAGTGATATCTTCAACAGTTACAGTCCTTTTAGTTTAAAATTCCCTCTTTGTACTTAGATAGTGTTTTCCTGTTGAGCTGCGGTGGAAGTATGGTAACAAAAACTTACCCATTTACTTACTAATTTGGACAGCTAAAGCCTCATATTAGCCTCAGATAAACCTTTAAATAAGTTCATGCTCATTCGGGCGCCTGAATATTGTTTTAGGACATACTTAAAAAACTGTGAACCTGTCCTTTAAAGTTTAAAGGATTTGCTCATCCAAATTACAAAAAATATGTCTCTTCAGGCAGATAATTCCACTTTTATGTGCACAGATTTGTAGACATCCAGGAGTGAATAGAATTGTTTGTGCTGATCACAGCAATAAAAAAAATGACATTCCCAAAGTTCAATAAAAAGGTGTCATCCATCACAAGACCAATAGTCCACATCCACACTGTGCAGCAGCTCAGAGAGTCTTATTTAGACATAATGGTGCTTCATGTGTGACTGACAAGTGTCCCTGTTACTTTAGATGATCCACAGACCTTTCTGTCAAATGCCAAAATGCCAAAGAAATAGTCCCCATGAAAATTGCTGACGGTGTTGTTGTTGACCTTTTAAACTGTAATCTTTCAATGTTGTGACAACCACAAACAAAATTCCCTTCACCTTTGCTGCTCTGACGTGGCAGCGAAATATCTGAAGATGTTTATCTCTAAACCTGAACAAATTACAGCAAAACCAAACTTTTTATGGCTAGACCCAAAACTAAACAAAGAAGCTGGGTGGACTGAATGGCACAAATAAACACCTCTATTCATGCATATTTTAGATCTCATCCAGTGTCTACTCTACAAAAATATATCTCTTTAATCTGCTGGCAGATGTGTATCTGTGTGTGTGTTTATTTGGCAGCATGACACTCACCAGCTGGAGCATCATGGAGACACTCTCCCATGTGGCGGGTCGGATGTTGTCTCCTCCATCCACCAGACCCTGGTAGCCCTGCAGCACACGTTAACACTGTTAATACTGCTGCTGCTACAAACAACTGCACTGCAACAACATGCGACATATATATTCTTTCAAGACTTTCATAATGTATTAATGTCTTATATTCTTATGAGCCTCTGTCTTATATTTATTTGCACTATTATGAATGTGTGCAGCTCATACCTCATGAACAAAGTAGACTTTGGCTCCAGTGTAGAGACCAACTCTGACTGTGGCTCTCACAGCAGCGTTCATACCTGAGACACACACACACACATTTATTATAATTATGAGGTCTAATTCACTCACATTATGAGACAATGTCAGGTGTCATTTTAATTTACCTGTCAGACACCAGCTAAGGATTTATTCGATCCATTTGACATTTAAGTGACTCGACCTTCTTGTACATTGGCAGCGGATGAGACAAAAATAGGCACAGGGAAAGCTGAGTTTATGGTACTGTATGTCTTGAGTACCATCTCTCCCCTGGATGTGCAGTACACTAAAGCCCACAGTGTGAGGCTGTGTTGTGGCAGGCTGGCATGCTGCAGCTCTTGTTTCACCAAACAGCAGCTGTGAATGGGGGCGTTTCTCTCCTCCATACCAGAAAAAGGTCACAGCCACTAAAATTAGCTCCAGAGATGTGAAATAAGGGAACGCACGAGGAAGGACAAGAGGGTCCATAAAGCTGCCACACAAAGGGTTAGAGTCAGATTTGGACACTGTGAATAAATATTGCATAAGAATAGGAGATGAATATGAAACATCGTCCAGTTGAACTTCAACTGGAGTTGAAGCTTAACGCTTAAATTTGAGGTTTAACAAAGAAAAATCAACTTGTATGGATGATATTTAAAAAAAAAAAACACATAAAATTTGATTTGTAAAGTCTAAATGTAAATTTGCTACACAATTATAGCCAACAGTGATAGTTTATAGGCTTTATGGTTTGTAAAGACATGCAAAGACTTTGTGGATATATAAACATTAGTAGTGCTCTAAGTCCAAGATGTAATCTTACTCTTCTTACACTGATATCAAGTACGTCTCACAGCCAAAAATCCATCAATCTGAGACAGCTGGCCTTAACCCGAGCCACCATGACATCTTGGAAAAATGCCTTCCTGTTCTTTGGCTCTTTAACTTACTAAGGATGTCATGCAATCACAGTGTTAATATGATACTTTATTGGCCCACATCAAATGGAAGCTGCAACTGTTGGGATTCAGGTTTTGCTCAGAGCACATCAGCGAGGAAGATGCTGTCCAATAGATCGTCCCCGAGTTGTTCTTTTTTTTAAAAACTTCAAAATAAATCTGTCATTACAATAGCCACCTCCCTCTGGATATCACCTCCTGCTTACCTTGGGCGTCACCACCTGACGTCAGAACGGCGATGGAGCGTCCCAGCCCCATCTTTGTGGGGTCCTTGGTTAGGTGGGCATCCTTGGACATGTTTCCAGAGGAGCGGGGCAGACAGGTGTCTACAACAAAGGGGGTAAAAAGGAGAAAAAAATAGAGCAAGGCTGCACTTTCCTCACTCTCTGGCTTCTCAGGGGAGGAACGAGCAGAGACGCAGGCTTTATAGACTTCTGTCTCTAACCCGGTCCTGAGCCCCCTCCCACCAACACCCTCCACCACTCACTCACTCACTCACTCACAAGTCTACTAAATATACATCAGGGCCTGTAACCACCTGCAGTGGACAGTTACAGAGAAACACAATGAGAATGATACTGATCAGAAACATTTAAACTAATTTACATTTTCTAATTAATACATAAAAAACAAAATAATGAAAAGGATTTTGAAGGAAAATTGTCACTTTTTTTGGTGAATTTTGTCACATCTACACATGAAATGAGCCCCAAAGAGAACAACTGCAACTCAAATGCTCTTAAAATTAAGAATCCTGCTCATTTATCAGTGTCAATGAACGGATTATTCAATCACAAAATGTTAATTCATAGCAAATTTAAAAATGTATTAATCATACATCACATAAAAACACAGTCATAGCTTAATTTGAATGCTTTTCTTCCCTTCATGTCATTGTAGATTGAATACCTTTAGGTTTCTTTGCAGTTTGTCACTCAACATAAACTATTTGGTGTTTGGGAACTTGTCATTATGTTTGACATTTAACAGCCTAAATGTTAACTGTTTTTTCAGAGTCGAGCTGACTCAGCAGCAGGGTGTCTTTCACATGTGTAGTATCAATACTGTCTTCTCGCTAAACAGGATCCAGTGTCACATGATTAAACACGACGCAGCTTGTTACATGTTTCCAGAAAAAGGCTTGAACTCTACATCTGGCCCAAAGCCAACCTGGGGAATGTAAAGCAGTATGGCATATCTTGTATCATGCCATGAAGATGATCGTCTTCAAGTCTTACTCCTGACGACTGAGCGGAGTAGGCATTACATAAGACTTCAACGTAAAGAAAAGGCTGAAGGTCCAATTAGACACACTAGTAGTCCAATTAAAACATTGTTAGTGATAAAAGTTAAAGGGGAACTTCAGAGATACAAAATAATGCTCCAAATCAAAGCAGCAGTGGCTCAGAGATCCTGACAAACAATAATTTTTGTCATTGACAATAAGTCTGCCAATTATTTCTTTCAGATGAATCATTAAGTCTACAAGTAATAAAAAAAGTAATAAGTAATAAAAAATTGATGAGTGTAAGAACTGCAAAAATGCCCATTACAAGTTCTGAGAGCTTAAAGTTACATCATCTAATAGCTTTTATTATCTGACCAACCAACAAAATATTCAATTTACAAATTAAATCTCACCAGAAAATATTTTGTATTTTTAAATGCTTAACAATTAATCACTTAATTGTAACAGAAAACACTGGATTTCCAATAATGTAACCAATATAATGTCTTTGTATCCTCCATGTCTCTCATTCTCCTCATCTCCAGTCTGAAACTCAGGCTTTCAGTCAGTGTGTTATAATTTTATTGTCTCCGAGCTCAAGACTGAGATAAGCCGTTATCTCCTCAGATTTTAGAAAGCTCCTCATCGTCATACGACTGTTTTCACAGACATGACAAGTCGACTGACAGTTATGTGTAAAATCAGTGGAGTGCACTTAAACAATCTGATGAGCTGAAAGAAGAATCATACATAGTCGGACAATAACGTATATAAATTTATTATAAACACTGTACATGAAGAACGTGAATTATTTTGAATCTACAGTTACAAACTTTACAAATCAATGTTTTGCAATTATTTATCAAAGCTCTACAATTTTCTTCTCATTCACACACTGATGGCAGCAGTTCAAGGCCCGAGGACACTTTGACACGTGGACAAGATTAAGTGGGAATCAAACCACCAACCCACTTCACTTCTTTAGCCACAGCCGATACAAACCGCCCTAATCTATATATACACACACACTACGACTATAACACTGATCAAGTCTTCATTGACCTTTTAAAACATTTTATGCACACTTAGTTTTCTATTCATGTCAAACATTGTTTCTAATAGTTATTCATCTACATCATTGACAAACATGAGTGCCCACAGTATGAAAGCTGGATTATTCAACAGAAAACAACTTTAATTTTTTTTCAGAAAGCACCTATTGAGAGTTGATCTTAAATACTTATAAGACAAAAACATTGATGGGCTTGTAACAAAAATGATACCAGTAGTGTTCTTTGGACCTATATTAAGACTGGCACCAACAGTGTTGGACAGACATCATTAGTTTTACTAAAAAAAAAAAAGAAAAAAAAGATATCAGATGCTTATCCACTCTGGATAAGCGTCTGTACTCGTAGTGCATTTCATCTCTCCTGCAGTGGAGAGCTGTGTGGAGAAGAAGGATCGCAGGAGAGATCGAAGCCAATTGGAACAAATGTCTGGAAAACAAAAGAAAAATATATATTTATATTATCTGTGTGCATAAATAAACAGAAATGTTTTAGTGTTATGTGCAGTACTGGATTTCATTGTCATCATATTATTATAGTATCAACTGTTAGGATAGCTTGTAGGGCTCTAACAATGCGTTGTACCGAATCATATTATGAGATGTACAAACATCAATCTTCTCATGTAAATCTCGGCAAGAAAGCCAGTAAGTGTATTTCCCAAAATGCCAAACTATTCCTTCAAACAATTCATCACAATCTCTGTTCAACACCTGAACTGCTGTGATGATACGTCATTACTGTCACTACATCTGTTTGTTTTGCGAGTCCTGTGATCTGTCTTATCTTAACAACTATCAGCCAAACGACCATGAAATGTGGTTTGATTATGAATATTATGAATATTATCATCATCCTTACTGCTCATCTCTGGTCAGGACTACAAACAAGCATCTTTACCAAAGATGTTTTAAAAGTAACAGTTTGGCATTTTGGGAGGCACAGGTATTTCTGCTTTAAATGGTCACAAGACATTTCTTCTAGTGTCTCTCTCAACACAATTATCATATATCAGCCCCTCTAGTAGTTGGACTGGAAGCACATCAAAATGTTACTCCTCATGTTCAACACTTCTGTGTTGTGTGGTGACATGAAAATTGCAGCTTCTATGACAGACAAGGCTTCAGATTTGTTTTTATTTCTAGTTTTTTTGTAATATACACTGTGTTGTATTTCACTTTACATAGATATAGATTATTTTTAACAGTTGGTCAGAAAAAAGTAGCTGTTTGAACTCATATTTTGCTCTGGAAACTTGATGCTGGTAAGTTGCTCAAATACATCACAAATTATTTGATATCAAATAATGGACAAATAAAACTGTTTTTATTATTATTTTCTCTGTTTCGTTTGGACACTCAGTTTGTTTTACTTCATATCATTCGTGTATTAAATGTTTGATTTTTTGGAATAACCAGGGCCGACGGCATACCATAAGGAATATTATGGGCTATTGATTATTGATTACTAAACTATTTTTAAAGTATGTCCACAATTCTAAAGAATGAAATTACACTCATATCACGGACCATTAGGAGCCTTGGAAATAACACAAAATGCAGGAAGGTATTCTCATTTGAATTCACTGATATTTTATTTCTACAAGAGACTCAAAGTGTTAAAGTCACTGAAAACAAATTAAAACCCAGCTGGATCTCACAGGTTTTCATAGTACTAGTCCACTAATACTCCAAGATTTTATATCCCAATGGGAGATTTATTCTGATTTCTGGTTCTATTAATTAATTTTCCGATCACCTTGTTGAACATATCTGACCCAAATTCTGACAATACTACATTTTTTCATAAAGTTTTAGTCCCAGTGGATAGATCCTCCAGTATTGTTAACGTTGGAGATTTTAATTGGTATTTGGAACTAATTCAAACACTAAATAATCTGATTAAATCTAGAAATATGACATTTGGAGAGTACAAAACTTCAACAAAAAGGAACATTAATTTTACTTACATGTGCACCAGTCATAAACTAAAAATGACTATTTAATAGTGGAGGCCTGTCCTTGGTGGGAAAATTGTCTTTTACTAAAGATAAGACTAAACATTTTGAGAATTTAGTGATAAACCTCAAACATTACTAGTCAACTGAAGGTGAGCTGGCAAAGATTCATATTCATAGAATAAAGTCCAAAACCAGACAAATACTTACAAATCAACAAGCTGTTGTACAATTGTTCCACAGCAGCAGAGACAGATTACTCTCAGTTCTTTAGTCCGTTACCTTTGTCACATTTACATGAAAGTAATCAGTGTAAATGATCTGCCAAGCTAATTATCGGCCCACCTCCTTGCTCAATTTTGATCACAAAATTTTAACAAAAGTATTGGCCACTAAATTAAATTAGCATATAGCTATAGAAAACAAGGTTTTCCTTTTTGTTTTTTCTTTTCTTTTAAATCTGCACCGCTTGTTGAATATTTTTGTATACTGACTGAGGCAAAAACAGTCATCTGCTTGATATCTCATCAGAGCCAGTTAGAGAGAGAGAGAGAGAGAGAGAGAGAGAGTCATCCTCACATCGAGGGTAATCCAGCTGCCAAATCAGAATGTCTTGTTACACCGTACACAGATGATCTACTCATTACCTTAATGACCATCAAGTGCAGCACCAAGGTGATACACTATTCTCACTGCTGTTCTGCACAGGCCTGAACCCCCTCAGCCAGATCATCTCAAAAAGTGGCTACGGATACTGGTTCTGAAGTGGAACAACCACAAACACAAACACAAGCTGCCAGGAATGATCGAAACATCAACTCACTGATCCACATCACCAGGATCTACAGCAACAACATCAGAATGTCATTCGGACTAGATAAGTGTGGTTGGATGGTATTGAAGAGAGGGAAGATGATCAGAACCAAGAGGCTGAACTACCAGAAGGCAGCACAGCCAAATACCTACAACGAGTAAAGCAGGTCCTGAAGAGTCGGGCGAATGGGAAGAACAAGATACGGGCCATAAACACGTATGCCCTGCCAGTCATCAGATACCCCGCTGGTGTAGTAAGCCAAAGGAGGAGATAGAGGCCACTGATATCAAGACAAGGAAGCTCTTCATCACAATGCATGGAGGGTTCTATCCCAAGTCCAGCACCCTGAGACTGTACACTAAGCAGAATGAGGGAGGCCAAGGACTGGTGAGTGTCAGAGCCACAGTCCAGGATGAAACAACCAACATCCAATCCAGGAATACATCAGAAAGATGACCCCCAAAGATGAACTGCTAAGTGAATACCTCAGGCAGCAGAAACCCAATGATGTGGAGGAGGAGGAGGAACCATCATGGAGGGACAAGCCCCTACACAGCATGTACCACCGACGGATAGAAGAAGTGGCTGAAAGAAAGAAATCCTACCAGTGGCTGGAAAAGGCTGGGCTGAAGGACAGCACAGAAGGACTGATCATGGCCCCACAAGAGCAGGCACTCAGCACAAGATCAATAGAGGCAGGGATCTACCACACCAGACAGGATCCCAGGTGCAGGCTGTGCAAAGAGGCTCCTGAGACAGTTCAGCACATAATAGCAGGGTGTAAGATGCAGGAACAGCGTACATGGAACGCCATAACCAAGTGGCTGGTATAGTGTACAGGAACATCTGCACTGAGTATGGGTTGGAGGTCCCAAGGTCACAATGGAAGACACCTCCTAAGGTGGCTGAGAATGACCAAACCAAGATCCTGTGGGACTTCCAGATCCAGACCGACAAACTGGTGATGGCGAACCAACCGGACATTGTGTTGATCGACAAACAACAGAAGAAGGCAGTAGTGATAGACATAGCGATCCAAAGTGACAGCAACATCAGGAAGAAGGAACACGAGACGATCAAGAAATACCAAGGGCTGAAAGAGGAGCTATTTTGAATTTATTTGAGTTATTAAAAAACCCTACAGATTATCTAAAAAAAAAAAAAACTTATATTCAGGCTCACTCTGGATGGAGGTCTGGGTCTTCCAGTATTTAAAGATTACTATTGGGCAGCTAATGCTCGGCACTGGCATGCTGGTAATGTGTTTCTACAGACCATGAATTACTCAATTCTGCCCCCTTGTGGCTAAAATTCAGTTCATGTCCTTAATAAAACCATTTGCCTCACTGTTTCCTTTTTTATAAATCCTGTCACAGTTTTGTGACTTACTGAACTTTTCAATTCACTGAAGATTCTTTATCAAACTAACATATCTACAAATCCCTAATATTTCAATATAAACGCCATTTGGTCACAACCACACCTGTATTCCAGTATTGCTGGGTAACACAATTGCTATATGGTGTTTAAAGGGGCATAAAGGATTTCTATTTAGACAACAAGATTGTGTCTTTTGGTCAGTTAAGCTTCAAGTGCAATCTGTTTACCTCAATACCTTTTTTTGTTATATGCAACTTGGGCATTTTGTGAAAGAAAACATTCGTCCACTTCGAGAGAAATCCTCTTGGAATTGTTCTCTTTCGCCACAGAGTAAGAAGTTTCTCTAAATTTGTGAGATTTTTTTCTACAGACTCTGTATCTCTCAACTGTACTAAGGAGGTTTGGGAAAAAGAAATCAATGCTGTGTTGCCTGATAAAATATGGAGGACTGCACTTTCCCATATTCATAGTTGAGCAGAAACAGGTTCATTTCAACTGAGCTCCAAGTGATTCACTGCTTTCATTATTCAACGGTCATGTTACATAAACTTACCCCTCTGTGTCTCGAATCTGTGATGAATACATAAAGATTTTTTCTTGGGGTTTAATCTCAGGTCTGTCTCTCCTGACAAGGACTCAACCCTCTTTTGATTCTCAGAGGACTCTTTAATCTCCCTTCACACATTCAATCAGTTTATTCTCATTTCTGTTTTCTCAAATACTAGAAGACACCAACTCCACTGTGCTTCAGAAACTGGTTGCATGAACTTATTTTAATTATCCACATGGAGAAACTGTGATTTAATAATTTAAAAGTTTAAGAGTCTTGGGGTCTCTTTTTGCAATATTGGGACTCAATATGACTATTTGTATGTATATAGAGATTGAGTTTTTTCTTCTTCTGTTTTGTTTTTTTATACTCTTATTTTTGATGGGCTGTAATTAACAGTCACATATGGATGGTATGTGTCGTTATGTGCTTTTATGTCCTTGACATCTGATTAAGATGAAGTTCTCTTGCTTGTATCCCTCTCCCTGGGTTTGTGTGTGGGGGGGTTTTTGGGTATTGATATTTGTGTGGTTTATATGTTAATTCTTCTCAGTTCTGCTCAGTTTCCATGTTGTACTCACAGTTGACTCTTCAAAGTGCAGGAAGGAGGCCACCGGGTTTCCACATCGGGGCTGAGGAGAAAGGGACACATTAGCAGTTGGGCCTGACCCTGAGGTGTAGGTGGCCACTTCCTCATCCATAAGCAGCTCCTCCAGGGGAGGAAGGCGCTTGCGCAGTATCGCCACAGCAGGACTTAGAGCACAAGGCTTCTGAACAGTGAGGTCTGGAATAGAAAGACACACTTTAAAAAAAGATCACAGCTGCAATCCAGGAAAACATTCATGAAAGGACCAACAGTACAAAGACTTTAAGAGATGTCAGTGTTACCTCTGTGCAGACTCTTGATCTGACAGGTTGGTTCTGACACAGATGACTTTACTTCATGTACTTGAAGCACTTTCCCCTGTTCTGATGAAACCGGACCACCCTGCTGCTCCTCATGGGCTGAGCTCTCCTGCTTCTCAAAACGTGGAGCTCTGAGCAGAGTTTTGCCCGTCGAGAAAAAAATGACTGACTCTCTTTGAGGTGCTTGGAAGAACGGCTGTCCTCCTCTAATCTGTTTGTTCTCCTCATCCTCCTCACTGTTAGTCCTGATGGCCTGTAAATTTCCTTCACAACTGGATTTAATCTAGAGGAGTGAGGCGAGAGGAAACAAAACATATGTGAACAAATTCATTCAGTACAGATCTCTGTTTGGTGTTAAGCTGTGAATTTCACATCTTACAGTCAAGGGTTGAACTGGGAGCTGATCTGCTCGTGTCTCTGGATCTTTCTCTGCCACATTTGTGCTCTGCTCGTCCTCTTGATCATCGAATAACCTCTGGACAACCTCCTGCAAACAAACAAGTAAATCATTTGAGTTGTAGTTCTTACTTAGCACAGTATCTTCATTACAACTGAGGCTAGAAATAGACACAATGATGATAGCTTTGGATCAAACTCCTGCATAATGTTACACATTCTTCATATGAACTAAGGACACTTCCTAAAGACATCATCACCATCAACTTTTAAAATTTGAAACTCTCCCCTTAACTGCTGGCCTTAATAGTAAATTCATTTGTTTATGATCTTGGCACAATCCCTGATAACAGCAGGTTGTTATAATGTTAAAAGTCTTTCTCAAAAGTCCTTATTTCATATCTTAATCATAATCTTGTATTTCTTAAGAAAGTGGACAAAGGAGAAAGAATGACATTATTTAAAGCTACAGAGACCACTTTTTGGCATTTTCCGACCTACAAAGAGATATATATGCTTTTATTTCCTCTCGTTACATAAATATTGTTCAAACTTTTCTCTCCCACCAAGTTTGTACAGAACACTGCAGCAGATAAGCCAAAAAATATCTAAAATTTTGTTCATTAAGCCTCCTCTATAATTTGAAATTAAAACGTTGCATCAATTTAGTATGTCTATATTAAAAATCTAAAAGTGAGCAAGCCTTTGTTGTAGCTGCCTTGAATTTAGTGAAACCTTTAAGACTCTCTGGAAAAACTATTACCTGAATTTTGTACGTACTGATTATGTTTCTCTTTTTGTTTTCCCATCAGACAGTGTTTCTGTAAAGCACTTTTGTACAGATTTGTGTAAAATCTCTCTATACATGTTATAAAACGAACATGACTTCCTGCTCTCACCCCCTGGCGCGGCTGAAGGTTGGTGTTGCAGCGTCTCAGCCCGGGAGTGTATGGTGTCGTCAGATTCCATTTCTAAAAACAGCAGCATCATGAGATGAAAACATGACTGTGAGAAAACACACCGTGGCAAGACAGAAAGTGAACATACAGCTCACACTGTGTATACTGACCATGGAGGACATGGGCTGATGCTTGGTGTCGCGAACTCTCTGTGGCGTCCATTTCTTTGACGGCGTGTCTTTGAGTGTTACTGCTGAGAATAAAAAAACAGCTGCATTACATTGGAGTTGAAGGATGAGGAGATAAGGAAGCATTAAGGTTCACTGAGATAACAAGAACAATGATGTCACATCTTACCAACTGGTCCTATGTTTGCCTCTGTACAGTTTTTTCTAACTGGCACCCTCTGGGCCTGAAAATAAAAAAAAAAAGAACTGTGTGTTTTGGTTTCATAAAATATAATAAGCTGATGAAGACATATTAAACAAGAAAGAAGCAGCACAGATGTGAGAATAAATTCAATGTGAACATACTGTGTAGATTGACGTCCCTCTGCCAGGACACACTGAGTTTCGGGGTGTGGCACCCATGGGCCCTCCAGCCTTCACCCCTTCATTCAGGAGGATACTTCTCAGTGCGGCGGCATCTGGAGAGAACTGCACCGACCTCATTGGTCCTGAAACATAATGAAACATAATGAGGATCAAGGGGAAAATTAATAGAATTAAGTAAATAAAGATGGAATTTAAATCCTAAAATCACAGCAGCATTACACAGAGAACAAATAATTAATAAATAAATAAATAAATTATGGCAAAGTAAAGGTTCACAACTTCAATATTTCTCTACATATCGGATTTCAGGTCAGAAAAAAAACTGAAGGAAAACGTAAGATGGTTTGCAATTAATATCATTATTTTTTAGACATACAGCAGTGATCTGTGAGAGCCTGAACAACATGGAAGTAAAGTCGATGAACAAAACACAACATCAGTAATGGCTTATTAGCAAGAAAGCTCATAAACTTTTCTAGAGAACTATTCCTTTAATAATTAGTTGCAGTCCTACAAGAACATGAATTAACTTATTAAGACATTACCTTGAAATTCCTTCACTGCTTTTACACAAATCAAATGATAACAAAACTGGAAGACATGACATTTCTAATGTCTCCCAGTGATTGTTAATTAGTTTAAAAACAACTTGTATATCTCCTGTGATCAAACGCTGCATATTTAACCACACAAATGCATGTTTCATAATGCTCACCTGTAGTGGGTTCAGTCTTCTGACGACTCTTCATGACAGACACTCGCTGGGGCTGCAAAAAGAGAAGCAGATGTTTATAAAACTTAATCTCAACATCTATAGGAGAAATAATGCAGCTAACGACTATCATCACACCAACTCAACAGATATTTATAAGGTTTGTGCAGTTGCAGATCTCAGGTCTGTTGCTCTTACTTCCTCATTGTGGACGACACTGAGCAGAGCAGCGTGGTCAGGCTGAAATTTCAATGTGATAGATAAAGGGTGATAAATTCAATGTGAACATACTGTGTAGATTGAAGTCCCTCTGCCAGGACACACTGAGTTTCGGGGTGTGGCACCCACGGGCCCTCCAGCCTTCACCCCCTCGTTCAGAAGGATACTTCTTAGTGCGGCGGCATCTGGAGAGAACTGCACTGACTTCACTGATCCTGAAACACCTGTGACATGCAAAGGCCAATTCATTTACATCACACTGACTGTTAACAACAAAGTAATAATACTGTTCAGTTTTACTAAAACCACATTTAATAAATTCACATAATTTATAAAAATATTACTTTAGGTTCTTTCATTGGTGATAAGACTAAATAAGATGCCTTATGACATTCACTTTGGGCTCATTTGACTTGTGATGGGTGTCTGTATTTAACCCTAATGTGCTGCTGTCTTTAACAGCTCAAAAACAAACTTGTTTGATCAGCTTGTTAGTTCATGAACTTCCCTAATTTTCCGAGAATTGCTCAAAAAATGACTTTGAACTGACAACATGTTTCAGTTGTCTGCTTCTGTAAAACATGATTACATATGATGGATTTTTGCTACGCTCTGTATTTGGTGATGACAATGTTTGGGTTGAACCTCTTTGTGGTCTGATTGACCCAAAAATGTTAGTAACATTACTTGCCGCACATTTCTTTGTCTGTGAATGACAAGACATTAAATATATCCTTATTTGGTGTAATAACAATGTAATAACATTTTTAATGAGTTTAAAAACAACTTGTATATCTCCTGTGATCAAAAGCTGCATATTAAACCACACAAATGCGTGTTACATAATGCTCACCTGTAGTGGATTCAGCCTTCTGACGACTCTTCATGACAGACACTCGCTGGGGCTACAAAAAGATAAAAAAGATGTTTATTAAACTTAATCTCAACATCTATAGGAAAAATAATGCAGCTAATGACTATTATATTATTATGAACAGTGAAGTTGCTGATCCCAGGTCTGTGGTACTTACTCCCTCATTCTGGAGGACACTGAGCAGAGCAGCATGGTCAGGCTGGAATTTCTCCCCTTTGTCTGAAATACATCAGAAACACTGTGGTCTACTATTCACATCAAGAAATACATGAGCAATGTAGTCAACAAAGAAAATCATGAAAATCCTGATAATTTTAACTATATAATTCACAATAAACTACAACTGCATTGTTGTACAAGTGAGATTCATAGAGACTCTATGGAGAAATGTAGTTGCAGCAGTTTTATGGATAACTAAAGACCAGTTAGTGAAGGTAAAAAAACTAAGAAAACAAGTTAAAACCTATGTTGAAAATGAATGTATAGTAAGTTTACTGTAAAATATTTATAAATGTATCTATACAGATGCAAACATAGGATAGATAAAAGGTATAAGGGATATTGCACACAAATCAAAGTATTCTGTGTAATGACAAAACAACAAGTTAACTTACCAGATGGACCTTTTGAAATGTTCTGGCTAACATGGGGTGTCTTGGTCGGATCTTTGAGACTGAGCAGGTTCAAGTTATCCAAACAGGCCTCTGCACTAATAGCAGCCTGCGTAGGCGGAGCAGCACTGTTCTGATGCAAAGTGTTATTAGCCTTACATGTGTTGGAAGGCCCAGACTGTCCTGACAGGTGGGGTTTTTCTGTCACCTTTCCATTGAATCTTCCTGCCCCTTTGGTTGAGTCCCCCTTGCTGTTTAAAAGAACTAGATGTTTAGAGGGTTTTGCATTTACATTTTGGGTTTTTAGACGAGCATTGCATGCATTGTGTTCAGGTTGGACAGCACGAGTGCCAAGCCTTGACTGTGAAGCCGTTAGAGGCTGTGCAGTTTCAGTGTGCATTCTTGAGCTTTTGGGCTGAGTCATGTTGAAAGGTACGGGCCTGGTGCATGCCTTTTTCTTCTTAGCTTTCCCCTGTTGTAAAATGATAAAGTGTTAAGGACACAGGAGACATCAGATTAAAACATGTAAATCAACAGGACAGGAAGGAGACACTCACAGCAAGGGGTTTGTCCTCCCACCCGCAGTGTGACTGAGTGAAGTCGGAGGGAGTCTGAAGACGAAGGGACTTTGCTAGCACTGGAAGCCTGCTTACACCCGGTCGCACAGGTGCCTTCCTACCTACTTCTGAGCTTCCTGGATCTTGGTTCTCAATGTCTTTGTTAGGAAGATGTGTGGCAGACACATGTTTGAAAGGCTTTGGATCCGCTGGCATTTTGTTATGTTCATTCTTCATTCTGTGTAGAGGAAACCAGTCAGGTGCAAAATCATAAATGCAACTAGAGTAGGTTGGTTTAAATGTTTCCAATACAGGTGCTGATACATGAACTTCTGTACCAATGCAAAGATGAGATTTTTTTTTTTTTTTTAATTTTTGATAAGTTCTGTGTACGTATGTCAACAAAGTATTGAGGTTAAATACACAGGCAGCCCTGGAGGCAAGCAGAAAGTAAAAAAACAATCAAAAAAACGTTTGATTCTTCATAAACTGTCTTAACTTACCTCAGAAAGTCACTGTGGATTTTGTTGTGACTTTGCTGACGAAGGACAGGAGAGGAGTCCATAATGATGACAAGAGGAGGGAGAGGGTGATGAAGGTGTGAAAAACAACTAGAAAAGCAACAAATGGCACAAATTACATGTCAGCAACCAAGCATGAAACACTGTTACAGGCTAATAACAAAAAGAGTATTAAGACAGACACAATATATAAAACATGAACAAGAAACAATAACATCAGACTAACTTTTTCCAAAACTTTAGCAATTGCTCGAAAGATAAAAAAGAGCTATGAGGCAACAAAAAACCAAGCAAGTCAATAAAGTTAACGTTAGCTTCGCCAAATGTCAGCATTAATGGCGCTGTAAAAAACTAACAACGCGATAAATAGTAACATTTATTAGCCCAATCAACAGAGCACATTCTTGAGCAGCTCAAACCATCGTATTGACTGTCAAACATTACCAAGAGAAGTTAACTGTTAGCTTCAATGTGAGTAGAAAGGCTCAATTTAAAGTTAGCACATGCTACGTAACGTTAGGCACATAGAGATGTTTATTACACATTTTACATACTTTCAAAACAGAAAGGAGCCTCTGGTACTTTCTTCCAAGCATCCAATAAAGTCTGAAGTCTTTCTCATACGGTTAATTCCAAATGTTTTTTTGGTTTCCGTGCGTTTTGTGCAAATTTAAAGATCCCTTATTATGTCCCTTCAAACACTGCGGTGGACAGTCAACTTCCTGCACTCGCAGCAGTTAAAAAAAGCGCGCTTCACCATTGGTTGCAATAGGAAGCAGTATCAGCCAATGACTGCGCACACTTTGGCCATGACAATATCATCGGCCAATGAGCGACGGACTTTCATAAACAGCTCCATGGTAACGACGCGAAAGTTGTTTTACCACGTGACCGTGTGCGGCATCCCCCTCTGGCAAGTAGAGGCTGAGATTATCAATCAATCAAGCAATCAAACTTTATTTATATACATATATAGGAACAAGAAACCAGGAAGGAAGCACATTTCAAACAAATGAAATGTGCTTCCTTCCTGGTTTCTTGTTCCTTTAGTTTGATGTTTGAGATTCACTGTGCAGAATGATGTAGCTTACGTACAGAGTTTGACACTAGAAAGCATTCATCTGCTGAATGTGGAAAGTTTCTCTGAAAATCTGATTTTTAGGGGTGAGATTATTAGCACAAATAGTTTGAAGGCAACTGTGGTCAAATATATAACTTATAAATGTGTGATCTGGAAACTTGAAGCCTCCAGTGCTCAAACACTGAGAACAAACTTTATAGTGAAGTAGGCGACATCTTGTGTCCAGCAGTTAAACTTTTGAAATGAAATATATTTACATATTCATATGATTTGTATTGAAAGATTTTAAAGTGGTAAGTATACTTTGTTTGTTGTTCCAAGCATTATTTTTAGATGTCTTAAATCAAGTCAAGTCAATTTTATTTGTATAGCCCAATATCACAAATCACAGGGGTTTTGCAGTCTATACAGCAAAACAACATCCCCTGTCCTTAGACCCTCTATTTGAAAAACTCCCTAAAAAAACTTCAGGGGGACTCAGGAGGGATCCCTCTCCCAGGACGGCCAGATGTGTGATAGATGTGTGTACAGAACAGAGCACAAATTACAGAACACAGCATTGAACAGGATAACAAATTATAATGAATTTATAATATATATGAAGAATGTGACATGGAGACCCAGTAGGACAGACTTCATGTACACACAGCAGAGATTCATATCATAATATTCACATACATGGGAGAAGAGACGAGAAAAGACATTATTCACACAGGAGAGAAAGAAAAATAAGGGAGAGAAGAGATAGGGACACACAGTTGGGGCGCTTGTGGAACAAACAAACAGAAGGTTAGAGAGATGCAATGGTTATCGGACTCAATAATCTCATCAGCAGGACAGTGATTATAAAAAATGTAATTCATTGTGACAGAAACCGCACTGCCATGCAGTACAAGGTCATGAAGCACTCAATTAAATGCAACTAATTAAAGATTAAGGCAAAAAGAAGTTTAGATTTAAAGGACTCAACAGACTTGGGTTGTCTGACGTCAGCAGGGAGGTTATTCCATAAAAACAGGACCTGATAGGAAAAGGCCCTGACTTCTTTTTAACTTTTGGTATATATAGGAGCCCTGCATTTTGAGGGTGATGAGCTCAAGATGGAATATAATGTTTAAGGACATCAGACAGGCATGATTGGGCCCATTTAGGATTTTATAAGTCAGCAGAAGCACCCTAAAGTCTGATCTAACATGAACAGGAAGCCAATGAAGAAAAGGCTAGAAATGGTGTAATATGGTCACATTTTCTTGTTTTAGTTAAGATTCTAGCTGCAGCATTTTGAATCTTCTGAAGACTTTTAGTACAAGCATGTGGCAGACCCGAAAACAAGAAATCACAGTAATCAAGTCTGTATGGAAGAAATGTATTAGAGTCTCAGTGTCAGCCATGGACAGGGAAGACTGAATTTTAGCTATGTTGCATAGGTGGAAAGAGGCTTGGTGATTTATTTGATGTGCTTATCAAAAGAGAGGCTGGGATCAAACGTAACACCGAGATGGCTGCTACTTTGTGAAATCAAACAGATATCGAGTGTTACTGTTACTCGCTCAAACTGGTGTCTGTGTCTAGCAGGGCGAACGACCAGCGAGTTTAGAACCAGAAAATTTAGCGACATCCAATTTCTCACAGCAGCCAAGCAGGCCTCTAGTTTAATAATGTTAGTATGTTCATCAGCCTTTATGGGCACATATAGGCTGAGTATCATCCATGCAGAAAAAAGTGTCTGGTGAAGTACTTGTACTTTACTTATATTTCTACTCCACTACATGAACTTGAGAACTAAAGTCATTAGTCACTAGTTACTAGGCAGATTAAGATTTAATTGACATATATTGTCAACGAGTAAAACATTATGCATTGTTATAGCCAACAACAAACATAGTAGTCAAAATTAGCTTTGTTTTCGCCAGCTTCAATATCAAAATGCTGATTGCACCTCAATACTAGAGTTGCAACAATTAGTCAGTTAATCAAAGTATTAAATCTAACAAAAAATATTTTGATAATCAATTAATTGTTTGGAAACATTTTTTTAAGAAAAGTGAACATTTTGTGGTGTCTTTAGGCTTTTATGACATTTGAGGATGTCAGCTTGGTCTTTGGGAAACAGTGATCGACATCTTTCACCATTTTCTGACATTAATAGACCAAACAACTAATCAATTAATCAAATAAATAATCAACAGATTAATCCATAATGAAAATATTTGTTAGTTGCAGCCCTACTTAATACATTACTAATGATAATTTAATGACATAATAATAACAACATAATATAATAACAGTTGTACTGAAATGGACTACTACTCAGGATTATTTTTTATATTGAAGTATTGCTTTTTCTTTTTTTTAAAGTATCTGTATACGTCAGAATCAGAACAGTGCAACAGTCAGACCCTCCCTCTCTGCTTGGTGACTGTAGACGTCCAGCAGGTGTCACTGCTAGCACCCTGCTAAATGCCTGCCTGACAGCAGAAACACAGAGTGGGTGTCTGCCTGTCACCCAGGGCCCTGGTGTCAACAGCAGAGGGAAGAAGAAGAAGAGACGTAGAGGAGGAAACCAGAAAGTTACACTGCTGCAGACATGGACCTGCGGTCTGAGCTGCTCAAGTCCATATGGTATGGTTTTACAGCCCTGGATCTGGAGAAGAGCGGCAAGGTGTCCAAGTCTCAGCTCAAGGTGAGTGGAGGGTCCTTTACCTGGAAGATGAGACATTTAAGATTCACTCTTTTTCTTATTCTGTTGCCTCATTTCCTACCTCAATTCAGACTCCATCACGTGGGTTTGCTCTGAGGAAGAAGAGGTGAAAATATTTGAAGCATTCAGCAAACTAAAATGTCATAAATGAGTTTGTTGTTTAGCTTGTGTAATGTTTGATTCAGTGCTTGAGGAAATAAGGGTGTGCTCCAAAGATGATATCATCCTCAATATTTCCTGTGTGAAACTATTTTTTTTAAACAATATACTGTTCAAAAAGGAACAAATTTGTCCCCATATTTTGAGTAGTGAAAGAGGGCACAATATGCACCTCTGTTTGGCAACAGCATAGGAGTAACAGTTTGCTCTCAGTGTGTATATGAATGGGAGCCCTCATCTCCAAGCTGTGCTTAGACTGGGCCTCGATGTACCAGCTTGTAGTGCAAAGGGTCCTCTGGCACTGGACCTGACCAGAGAACAGCCTGTTGAATAGAGTATGTTCACAACATGAGCCTGTGTACGTCAAAAGAACATTGTTACAGTGAAAGCGAGGACAAAGTGGAAACATGTTGGGGATTGTTTTCTCTTGCCACAGGGCTTCAATGAAGGCCACTGTATTTTTGTTGATCTCATCGTTATGTCACTTGGTCTTGGTGTGGATCAGACTCCATTCCAGCCACCTCCACGTTCCTGCGATATGCTGCCCGCCACTCCTGGCTCACGTCGAGTCAGCCTCATGACCAGGCTTATCCCCCTCATGCATGCAGCCTGTGTACAGGCGCCACATTTCTTTAGTAGCAAGCAGTTTGCATGCCGTGGCCTCAAAACTGACAGATGTTTCAGTTCGCTGGAGAGTAGAGACAGGATGTGGTTATGGCTCAACACTCAAAGACCGGTCTGATAACATGCATCAGATATCCTAAGACGTTGCACGCTCTCAGTTGAAGAAATCTATAGTGTGAAACTAAAAAGCCTGGTTTTATTGAATAAATCCCTCTTTGACAGTAGTAGCACTGCTAGTAGCAGCACTTGGCACTGATTACATAGAACAGTGATTCCCAAACTTTTTCACATCAAGGACCCCTAAATTGATACAATACCCCATCTGATAAGATTTTTGATTTTAGATGTTTTATTACAGAAAGTGTATGAAACCCATGATCAAAACAGTCACACACCCTCAGTCATTGTGTTACTGATGGGTGGAGTTATAGTGAAAATAAATTATTCCCCTTTTTGCTGGGGACCTCCTGCAACTCCCTCAAGAACTCCTGAGGGTACACAGACCCCACTTTGAGAACCACTGCCACAGAATATGTTAAGAGGGGTGGATTTAATGATTTTGGGGCCCCAGGCAAACGCCATCTTGCTTTGCTTTTCACCTTCTCTCTAACTGGGAATGTTGGTACTGGCAGTGGAAGTAGAAGTACTCAAAACTGTTTTTCTGAAGTAAAACTTATAACTATCAATAGTAAAGCTATTAATAGTTAACAGTTAAAGTTCCGCAATCAAATTTTTACTTTGATTGAAAGAGAGGAATTATCAGCACAATGTAATTAAATTTACTTAACTTGTGTTCAAGTTTAGTTAACTAGTTTATATAATACTGGATATTTTAATCAATAATAATGCATCATACTTTATTTGTTATATTTTGTAAGTAAAATCTGAATCTGCAACGTAACCAGTAACATTTATCTGTCAGGTAAATTTAGTAGTACAATGTTTTCCTCTGAAGTAGAAGTACTCAGTAAGTAAGTAGTATACAGTTGTACATTTTTTAAAAGTGCTTTTGGGGCCTTTTAAGAGTTATTTTGGATACAATAAGTCAGAATAACAATAGTAACATCATTCAGTATTTTTCATATCTAAACATCATAATAATTATGTAGCTGTTTGCGGCCCTTTAAGTTGGGGGTCCCTGACAGTTGTCTTCCTCGCCTAATCGTAAAGTCCTCCCCTGTATTTTACTAATAGTTTAGTAATATCATCTGCTGACTTTTTAGCATTTCTTATGGATATTATATTCTTTTTATTTGTGTTGTTTATCTTTTATCACATGTATTTCAAACACACAGTATATCTCTATTTCTCATCTCCCCAAGTCTCCCATTATTTTACTGTTTATCTTTAAATTTTCTTATTCACCTGTAAAGCTCTTTAAGCTGCACTAACTAACTGTACAAATGATGTTACACTGATTGATTAACTTGAATTTTCATGATTTTATTTTTCAGTTTAAAATTTGAAAATGTCTATTTTGCAGTCTTTCTCATGGTATCTTGCCTCTAGCTACCCACAATTTCTTCTATATTTTTTGTCACATTACCGTATGTATGAATAAAATTATGTTTAGAAACAGCATAGCAGAAATTCTAAATTTTTTCTCAATTTATTGGCCTATGTTTTCTGTTAGAAACAGGACATTATCCTGACAAACCAACTAAACTATCCATTAGATACACGTACAATGTAGCTTTAGCAATAATCTAACATTCATGCAACTTGATTTTTCTGTGACCTAAATATTTACTCTTACAATGTTTTCCTCTTTAAAAAAATATTTCTGTCCTGTACATTGTGATTTTTCAGGTATTGTCCCACAACCTGTGCACAGTCTTGTGTATCCCACATGATCCGGTTGCTTTGGAGGAGCACTTCAGGGATGATGATGACGGTCCAGTCTCCAGTCAGGGTTACATGCCTTACCTCAACAAATACATCCTGGATAAGGTGATTAAAACATAAACTATGTGCTCATTTTATTTCATTAAATATAATGAAGGATGCTGTCAGATTTTCTTTAGTTTCATTTCCTGCATTTTGTTGCTGCAGGTTGTGGAGGGCTCTTTCACTAAGGAAAACGTAGACGAGCTCTGCTGGACTCTTACAGCAAAGAAAAACTACCAGACAGACAAAAACAGCAGCACAGTTCTGCCTGAGAGGGATGCTTTTCGGCTTTGGTGCCTTTTTAATTTTCTGTCTGAGGACAAGTACCCTTTGGTTATGGTCCCTGATGAGGTAAGTCTAACTATGTCAAATCTCTCAGTCTCTCATTATACTTTCAATCTCAAAACAGAACTAATGTCAGACACTTAAAAATATGCATTTACTTACTAATTATTCCTTTTTAATCAAAGCATTAACTATTGTTGGATTACAAGCAAAACATTTTTTCGCATCTTGAAACCATAGTTGGCCGTGGCTGCCTGTGATGATAGTGACACTTGTTGCTAAATTTAGCCACGTGGATGTAAGTTATTCTGTGCTTGTTGTTGAGTACAATTCTAAGACTGTAGTCAGCAATCTGTGAACTAAAAAAGGTGCTGGATCATTTACAACCACTAAACACACCCTCGCAGAAACCTTTTTCTTGCCATCATGGAACACGGTGCTCTCTTCATGCAGCAGTGTGGGCTTGTTTCTCACTTGCAAACTCTCGTTTTGGTTTCCTGTCGTGTTTTTTACACAGCCGCTGGCAAGAGAAAGCCCTAAATTTCAAGGGCTAAGTAGTTTCTAGCATGCTGAGTTTAAGAAAACATTATCCAGTTTGATTTTGGTTTGCACTTCACACACTGACCTCTGTACAAAGAAATCTGTTGTGTAATGAGCGCATGGTGTCGTAAATACTATTACTAAAGTATGTTTAATTAAGAAGGAACATAAATAAAAGTTACAATATTTACTAGAGGGAGTTCAGTGGAAAAAACTGGAAACTACAACATGAAGTGCATGTATAAAGTAAAAAACAAACTCTGACAAATAACCGCTTACTGTGAAAAACTAAAGTGAAGAAAGCAAAATTTCAGAGGAAAGTTACTAAGATTAAAGTAAACTGTAGCTGAAAATACTTGTACTTGATTTAAGTAAAATAAATATTGACTGTATCTTAGTTGGATGCAGATTATTCAGATGAATCATGTTTATTCTCACTCTAAAGACCTTTGGTTTCTGTTCCTCTTCAGGTGGAGTATCTTCTCAAGAAGATATGTATGGCTATGAGTATTGAGTTCAACTGTGTTGAATTAGAGGATTTCTTCTCCCAAGACTTGGTGCAACAGAGTGGCATTACTGTTTGGGTTTTTCTGGAGATGATGAACTCGGGGAAGATAAGCAGGGGAATTGACAAGAGCATAATCAGCATGGCTATAGAGGAAGTATACAGGGAGATAGTTGGTGATGTCCTCAAAGAGGTAGGAGGCCAATTTGCCACCAGAAATTTGTGTTTTGTTGCCTGACAAGCTGTGCTTTGTGTTGGTGACAGTATGTGTGTGTATGTGCATGTGTGTGTGTGTGTGTGTGTATGTGTGTGGTGTGTGTGTGTGTTGGTTGGGGTGCATACAGGGTTATCTGTGGAAAAAAGGCCAGCTGAGGAGAAACTGGAAGGAACGCTGGTTCACTTTAAGGCCGAGCAACTTGTCCTACTACACCGGGGAGGACCGCAAGGAGTGCCAGGGCAACATAACTCTGGATGTGAACTGTTGTGTGGAGGTAAGCAACCTTTCAAAGCTATACATTTAACGCTGTGGCTCTGATTTTGAATAACAGTGTATTTTTTTTAATCAATTTTTCTGGAAAAAAAGAAAAGATACTGGATGTTCATAGTAGTTCAAATAAATAATTTGCTTTCTTTTGTATATTTGAGTGAAAATGTTTTTAACCCAGCAGCTCCCAACTTGGAGGGTGGGGACTTCCCCCAAGGTGTTTCAATATAAATGTGAAAGGGTCATAGGATCAGCAGCAGATATGGATTTTTTTAGACTTTCCTCATCTTTTGTTTTTTTTTGTGAATTACTGGATAATTTTACTTCTTCACAGCATTCAAACATAACAGTTTGAAACAAAAAAAGAACAGTTTTATAGGGAAACTTAGGTATTTTAGGTGTCTAAGTGACTAATGGGGGAAACAAGTTTTGAAATTGGTCCAGTACTGAGTGAAAGCACTTCAGCTAGCATCTCTAAAACAGGCTGTAATGTAATTCTTTGGGGCAATCGTGGCCAGTTAATATTCATTTAGCTTAAAACTCTTTTAGGTAACACTAAGCTATGCTGTCTGTACTCCAACACAACAAACTCCTCCCAGCACTCCTCTTTCCAACTCCGTCACAGCCGAATATATAGCTGATTTCAATAACAACCCTCATGGCTGCTGGCTGAAGCGTTCTCACTCAATACCGGACCAACTTCAAAAAATGATGTCCGCATGTCACTTAGATACAAAGAAAGTAAAAAAATAGAGAAAATAGATATGTGCAACCAGTTGGAAGGAGTTTGGGGAATTATTGGTTTGGGGAAGGTGTGATGTGACACTATTGATTGGTACAATTAATTTTGATAATTTTGATACTTAATAACTATAGTTTTACAAAGAATTTAAGAAGATATGCTCCATTTAGACCTGAATGGGTCAGTGGGATGATGGCAGAAGTAGCAAAACATTTTTCTCTGAATATACCGGTCAGTCTTTATTTTTGAACCGATAGCTGCGTCTGACACTTTATATGACACATTCACATTTAACATTGTTCTGCTTTATGTTGAGGTGCAGAATTAAGTCAAAGTGGGAACTGCAGTAAAACAAGATAACTTTCAAACACTTCCCAATAATTTTTATACAATCCCCAAGTAAAGAATTCAAAAAGGTTAGGAACCATCAGGTTTATAATAAAAAGCACAACATGAAATCTGAAAGTTGCCTTATTTCACATTAACAATCAGATTTCCTGACGAATCTCGCAAAGCTCAACTGACCTGAACTCAAGATAAAAATTCCAGCCCTTGACATTCATGAAAGACCATTTCTGCAGCATCAGTAGAGTTAGAGTAAACTTAGAGCAGCGTGATTGTTTCCTGGGCTGTTTTGGTGGCTTTTGACATGAGCTTGAGTCAATTATTAGCCCATCAATGCCACACAGAGTACTGACAAACAGCAATGTGGTCGACTTATGTTTTTTCAGGAAGAACACTACAGACTGAACCATGTGTTACCTCAAAGGAAAACAAGCAATCTTTCTAAAATAATGCTTTATTATAGGAAGTAGGCGATGATCAGATATTGTTTGGTCGTTCAAAATGGATGAAAAACGTCCTATTTCCAGTGAGTTCACAGATTTTTTCTATTTTTCTATTTTTTTTTTATTCTCCTCACCACTTATTATTTTTTAAACAAAAAACTTAAAAAAAAAAAAAAGAGGAAAGAAATTATGCATGATGGGATATTTATTTATTAAGTGTTTCTCTTGTTGGAAAGGTGCTGCCAGACCGGGATGGGAAGAGGTGCATGTTTTGTCTGAAAACTCTCACCAAGACTTATGAGATGAGCGCCTCAGACACCAAACAGAGACAAGAATGGACTACAGGTCAGAGGGGGCTCACATTCACTGATACTGATCATTGATTAAAAGTTTAATGAAGACATAAAACATCATCGCTCCTATCTTCACAGCCATCCAGACAGCTATCAGGCTGCACGCTGAGGGGAAAACGTCTCTCCACAAAGATCTGAAACTGAAGCGGCGTGAACAGCGGGAGCAGCGGGAGAAGAGACAACAGTCCAAGGAGGAAGAGCTGCAGAGGCTGCGGGCCCTACAGGAGGAACGTGAGCGTAAGCTGGCAGAGCTGGAGCTCCTAAAGGAGGCGCAGAAGCAGGCTCAGGCCCTCCTGGAGCAGGACGAGCACAGGAGGCGTCAGCAGCACGAACAGCTCCAGCAGGCCCTGGAGGTCCAGCTTCGTGAGGCTGAGGAGGTGAGGATGGAGGGAAAAAAAACGGGGAAGAAAAAAAAGTTCAGAAGCAGAAATATGTGAGTGTTCATTGGTGTGCTTGTTGCCGTGTGTGTCAAGGCGCGAGTAAGCATGCAGGCAGAGATGGCACTGAAAGAAGAGGAAGCAGAGAGGCAGAGGAAGAGGATCCATGAGCTGGAAGAGATGCAGAAGCGTCTGGAAGAGGCGCTGCAGCAGGAGATCAAAGCCAGGCTGGATGAGGAGGCCTTCCGCTACGATCAAGCAAGGTAAAAATGATATATGTTCACACATGATTAGAGACTTAGAAACACTTTCACTGTATGATAAAGAGGTTAAGAGCGTGCAAGCAGTGTTAGATGAGCTGTAACCGAGTAGGTGCTTCTCTGTGCTGACAGCAGATATCATGCTCAGCTGTTGAAAGGCGTTCACGTTGCGTTATGTTCTCGAGGAAGTTGAGCTGCCAACAGAGGAAGTTGTTAAACGCTGCTGCCATCAGTCAGATCTAATATGACGCTTTTTGTGTGCTCGTTCAGCCTCAGCCAGTACAATTAAAACTTCTGCTCAACTGAGCACACAAATCTACAAACATCTCCAAACATCAGGCGCCATGCATCTTTACTCTGAAATATGATGCAACTGTCTGATATTTTTTTAAAAGCTTTTTGTACATTTCTTTAGAAAAATGTTATTTTTATCTTCTTTGCTGTGTGCAGGTTACTGGCAGAGGAAGAGGAGAAAATGAAGGCCCTGATGGCCCTGCAGGAAGAACAGGAAGAGTACATCCTCAAAACAGAGAGGGAGAAGCAGGAGCTGAAACAGGAAATGGAATCCAAGTCCCGGTCCCTGGATGAGGCGCAGAGGCAGCTAGAGGAGGTCCGCGCCAACCGGCACAGGGTTGACCAGGATGTTGTGGTAAGAACCAAAAAACAAAAGCCTCATTGATTTCTCCATTACATAAAAAACAATTAATTTCACTGAATCCTAGTTATTGGCCTCTTGTGTCTTTATTATTGGGGATCTGATGTGATGACTGAATAAAACATGAAGCTGCTCTTTTGGTGTAATGTCCATGGTGTTAAGCTAAATTTCAAGCCTATAGTAGTGAAAGTAATTTAATTAATTAATTTATTATTGTTAACATTTATGTAACCAGGTAACATCTGGCTGAGCTTCCTGTTCTCCTACGCCCCCTTGCTTAAAAATGTGATGCACCGACCTTTAAAGAATATGACTCATTCCATGCATTTAATAGTCTAATTCTAGTATCACTATTAGGAAAGGGGCCTTTTCATTTTCTACTCTGCTACTTCAGCTTTAAAAGAGTCAGTAACGTACATGTACTTGTATTATAACTGTCAATATGTGTTTTGTTTTTGAAGTGACAGAACTTTTATTTAAAAAGTATTCCTATCATTAAAATGATTGCAATGCTTACAGTGGTTTATTTCTTCATTGCTTGAAGTTTTAATGACTTCTTGTCTGACAGGCTGCCCAGAGGAAACTTCGCCAAGCGAGCACCAACGTCAAACACTGGAACGTCCAGATGAACAGACTGATGCGACCAATTGGACCAGGCGGTATGTGTCCTATCTGCATGATGAGCTGGCACATTAGATGATGTCAGCCATTGTTGATGTTTTGAGTAACGCTTTTCCAGCTATGACAAATCTAAATGTCTGTGATGGAAAAGGCCCACTGCCTGACAAGAAAACGCACTGCTGTGTTTAAATTAGAAAGAAATCACTTCATGTAGTGGATGTGAAAGGTGAAATTTTACTTTTGGATGCTGTAACTGTGGTTAGGGGGTTGACATTTCACACGACTTTAGATAGAGAGCAGCCTGACTTCGTTTTCATAGACGTTGTTTTGACAATATTCAACAGACTGTCTCTTTCTCTCTAGAGACACGCTGTTCTGTAAATATACTTCCTGAAATTTGATATTTTTTTTACCAGTGAATTCCTCTATTTCAGCATCTGCACATACAAACCACTGTGGTACAGACCCAAATCAGATTTAATTTGCCTTTAAATGTTCACTTCATTTTCTGAAGTATTTTTGTTGTTACCATCCCCTGTTTCTAGAGAAAAGACCATCGTTGGGAAGCTCCTTCTCATCTTTCCAGATTCCGACACAGAGAGACCCTGGTCTGCGCCTCAGGAGGAGATCAGGATCAGAGGATCAGGATGAGGAGAGCAAAGAAAATGTTGAAAGCAGAGCTGGATGTGATTTAGAGAAACGTCACTCCCATGCCTCAAACGGAGACATGGACATCCCCTAAAAACATGAATCACTGAGGCTTCTAGTCCCTCTCTTAGGTGTTGACAGTAAGGGGAAGAGACGACTGTGACAACTGAAAGATGTGAATCAGTATGAAACAGTGGGATAAAACTGAATTTATAGTACTACCACGTTCATTAAATGTTGGATTTACTGACCTCATTTCACAGAGAGCAACAGTTTTAAAACATTTTAATGAGAAGCTGTATTTGCAGTATTAACTGCTCAACTAATGCTTTGACTGCTGCCTGTGTGAGGCCTGCTGTGGACTTAAACGATACCTCAGTGCATAGAAAATGAGCTGTAAGTAACATCCTGCAAGTACATAGGTAGCTGTAATGTTTAAAAGCTAATACATACACATGTGAAAGAAGCTAATGTGTTTAGCTCTGTCATATAAACTTATAATGTTTAATTTTTATATATGTATTTTTTTGGTGCGGGGGTGGGAGGTGGTTTTGACTTTTTGATGTAAACAGTTGGTTAAGAGTTTACCGCAAAGTCAGTCGAAAAGTTACTCCTGACAAACAGGAAAGAGTGACAGAGAGGCGGAGAGAAAGAAACTCTCATTAAACTTCCTGTTTCTGCTGTCAGTTAACGTAATTGTAAATAAAAAGAGTGAATTGAATCCTTAACCAGATGTTTACCTGCATTATTATTGTGTTAGATTATGTGGAACATGCAGTTCATTGAGATTGTAATCTTCACTTTCAATAAAATGTCAATTACACCATGAAGAGCTAAAATAAATACATTAAATTAGTTATAAAGCAACTGTGACATTTTGATTACAGGGGCCACGCAATGGAAACAAATTGAAGCCCACACTGCACATTTTATGTGAAGCACATCCTCTTTAGTTGGAATATGAGTCTACCTCATTTGCTCAGTGTTAAAATGTGTCATCACTGACTAATTTGACGCCTCTCACTGATGAAGCCTCATTACAAGTGAACAGAGACATCACCTGACAAACGGAGTGAACTACATGTCAGCTACGTTGATTTCTTTTTTTTTTTTTTATAATTCAGATCTGTTTTGTAAAAAAAAAAAAAAAAGAAGTTTTATGGTGTTTTTTCTCTTAGTACTTTTTTAATATTACTTTCTTCTTTGGTCTTTTAATAATTTTAAGGGAAAGGACCTGACTCTCCTTTACAATAATTAATATTAAGCAAATTTCAAATTTATAATAACAAGTAGTTGGCCAGATCAATCAGTCAATCAATAAATACATTTTTTAAAAAGTATAGGATTAAAAGACTTTTATTAATCATCAGGAGCCTCTGTGTTTCCTGCTGCTTGCAGCGTGACTCTAGAAATGTTTTTCTGTCCACCATCTTGGTCCAGACTGAAATATCTCAACAACCACTTGCTGTGAAATTTTGTACATTCATTCATTCATCTATCTATCAATTCAATTCAATGAGGCTTTACTGGTATAGCAAACAGATAAGTTAAGCAAATGTGAAATAAAAACAACAAAAAATGTACATAAACAGAAGAATTGTGATTTTGCTGTTAGAAATATACAGATAGGTAGAAATAACTTAAAACAATATATAAAAATGTAGACTTGCAGTTCAAAAAAATATAAATACAAATAAGTGCAAACTATGTAAACACTGCAACATGTTTTTCTTATAAATGAATGTATTTAAAGGCATTTGTTCTGCATGTATGTACAGAGATCAGCACAGTGTAAACTGTCAATGCAGGAGTACACAGGTGACTGACAGTCTTCATGGTGGTTGTTTTCCATTAGACACCCTTTTCTGATCACAACAGCTCACAAATCTTGCTGCTGTGTTTGCACATTGCTGTATTTCGCCCAGATTGTGTGGTTGTTATCTGTGGGTAGTATATGTCTCTGATGTCCTGGTACAGTTGGTGGGTGGTTAAAAAGTGCAGCTGGGTTTCCGCCTCCTGCCGTGTCCAGTCTGTCTTCTCTAGAGAGGGGTCAATGATTGCTGAAATAGAGTCTGGACTAGTTTTAGTTTTGGATCGGTCATAGTCATCAGGTAATCTGCCACTGAGTATTCTCTGTTTAAAGAAGAAATCCAGTTTGCTCTGGTTTTTAGTGAATTTTTGTGACAAACAAAAGTGTCAAACAGTTTTCTTCTTGTTTTCTTATAATTTGGTTTAGTCTAGCAGGGTTTCTGTCTGGGGGCTCTGCTTGTGTTTGTGGACAGAGTCCCAGAACCAGCTGGCTGAGGGGGCTTCTCTCTAGGGTCTCTCTGCAGGTGAGAGCTGTTATGGAGCGTGTCAGGGTCACTTTTCTTTTAGATGATTATAAAATTTAAATGCTCTCTTTTAAATTGTTGGATGCAGAGAGTGAATTTGCAGAATTCTGCATGCAGAGTCTCAGTTTAGTGTGTGTCCCATTTTGTAAAATCTTGGTTGGCAAGTGGACCCAAGACCTTGCAGCCATAAAGGGAAATAGGGTGTACAATGGATGCCAATATTTTAAGCCAGATTTGAATTGAGATGTCCAACTTGATGTTCCTTTTGATGGCATAAAAAGTCCTTCTTGTCAGGTCTCTCAGTTCACACCTTACCTGTGGTGCTGACGTTTAGGCCAAGGTAGGTATAGTTAGTTAGTTATAGTTATAGGTGGACCGGAGGAGGAGCACAGGGACCTAGAGAATCACTTTGTTGCATGGTACCAGTCAAACCAGCTACGGTTGAATACATCCAAGACCAAGGAGATGGCGGTGGACTTTTGTAGATCTGGGCCCTTCTTGCAACTAGTCTCCATTGAGGGGGCTGATGTGGAGGAAGTCAGGACCTATAAGTATCTTGGGCTGCAGCTGGATGACAAATTCAACTGGTTAGAGAACACGGACACTCTTTACAGGAAAGGGCAGAGCCGACTCTACTTCCTGAGGTGGCTGGAGTCCATTAAAACCTGTAAGAAACTCCTGCAGATGTTTTACTGGTCCATGGCTACCAGTCTTCTCTTCTATGCTGTGGTGTGCTGGGGAGGCAGCATTACGAAGAGTGACGTGGTGTGATTGGACAAGCTGGTCAGGCGAGTAGGCTCTGTGGTTGATACATCACGCTCTGGTGACGGTGGAAGAGAGAAGGACCCTCTGCTAACTGCTGTCTATCATGGACAATGACAATCAAATACAACCATGATGAAGTGGAGGAGTAGGTTCAGTGACAGGTTGCTGTCACAGATTTGCTCAGACTCAGAGACAGACTTAGGAGACCCTTTGTCTCAAGAGCCTTTAGGCACCTCAACTCTTCCCAATGGGGGAGGGGGGACGTTCAGTACTGGGCCAGTTGCTCTGATCCTCTGTTTGTGCTTACTATGATAATCACTTTGATTAGTGTCATAGTCACATCATCCACTGTCAGTCACTTTGTTAACAGTTTAGTCACTTTACTTACTGTCATTGCACTTTTTTCTTTTTGCAGCGTGGAATTATTCATCTACTGCATCAACAGTCTCCACATGAACAGGACCTTGTAGCTCAAGTCTTTAACTTTATTGTTACAGGCTAAGTTTCATAAGACAGGCCAATGTTTAATGTTACAGGATATTTTTCATTGTTACAGATTATTTCTTATTCTTAACTTTATTGTTTGTCTTACTAATTTTTATTGTGTGCATTTATTGTATTGAGCTATTGGATGCCTCAGTTTTCCTTGGTATCAATAAAGTATCATTCCATCTATTTATTTAGTTTTTTGTAATGGTATCTAGAATGAATTTATATTTGTAGTTTCGGGGGATGGTCTGATCTTTTTTTTTTTTTTTTTTTTAATCATGGTTCACTTGATTCACTTTCAAGGCCCTAGTCTGAGGTGCAGAAGATCAAGGTGCAAGGTGTTGTTGTAGCATCAGGCATTTATATATATATATATGTATATATATATATATATATATATATATATATATATATATATATATATATATATATATATATATATATATATATATATATACATACATACATACAGTCAGGTTAACTTTATTTACATGACTGAAAATCACAGATTTGTGGCTTTAAACCCCATGTTGGCTATCTATCTATCTATCCCTGCAGACATGGCCAATGCCACATTTCCTCACGTCCTCCAAAGCCTTTTAATATCAGTTCAGCTCGAAAGAGAAATATAACTACACAGAGTCACAGATTACAGAAACTACAGCACATTTTTAGTGATCCTCGGAAGGCTGTTGTGTGCAGGGGGGAGGTGAGAGGGTGAGGAGGGGGGCTGTGTCCTGGCATGTGACGAGGGAGAGAGAGCGAGAGCGAGAGAGAGAGAGAGAGAGAGGGAGAGAGAGAGAGGCAAAGCAAAGCAAAGCAAAGCTAGGAACAACAAGGAGACAGTCGGGGAGGGATTATCTGTTGACTATGCTTATCTGCATGTGATATGGCAGCCAACAAAAGTGTCCAAACTGTTTTTCTTGCCTCTTGAGCTCAGCGGTGTGTCAGCTCGACTGCTACATGAAGGCCTGGATCAATCTAAGTTTATGTTAGCAGTCTGACGTTAGCAGCTCCTGCTGGTGACTTCAAACTACTTGTCAGCGGCAGCCGATCGCTCCTGGACGGGACTCGGGAACTGCTGTTTATTTCAGCTTGTGTACAATTTCTCGTAGCGTTAAAAAAAAAGTCTCCTGGACCAGCAGCACTATTGGGAGAGGTAAGCTAACTTGGCAAGAGCCTGCTAACGTTATTTAAAGGCACACACGGGAATGTGGGTCAGCCGCGCTAACAGCTAGTGGTAGTCAACATTCAAGGTTAGTAGCTAACTAGCTAAGTTAGCTCGTCGTACCGACTCTCTCCGGCGGCCTGCTGACAGTTTAACGTCTCATATTGTTTCCACTTCAGCTTAAAAAAGGAACAAAAAGTTTTATAGTGTCTATAACTCAACTGTCCTTTCCTTTCTCTAATGCTTGTATCCAGTTACAGTCCTGTCATTGACTCAAACAATTCACAGTAACGTTAGCAGATATTTCCGAGAACCAGTGTGACAGGTTGTCTGCTGGACAAGTCCTAACACTCCTCATCTCCGGTGGGGTTTTTAACGGAAAAACGTCATGAAAACAAACAAAGTTTAGACTTTGAACCGCTTTTAACAGTCATTTAATAGCAGTATGCACTGTAAGCAGGTTATTAATCTCACATAAGTAGACACTGTGGCTGTGTGAGGTCACAGCTACACACACACACGGACGGATTAATCCACTAGGGGGCCTCGGGGCAAAAATGTAACCCCCATCCCAAAGCCTACTCCCCCCTCCACTCTCCGGCCCCTACCACCACCTTCCCCACCGCCCCCACCAGCGATCAACACCGCTCAGTGTGTACACAGTGCATGCACCCTGTCCCCTTAAAACACCCTCCAAGTACACTGTGCACCCTACCATGAAACTGGGGCAAACAATAATACAGATGTCTCCAAGCTGCACTAGAGACAAAGTTTACTTTTTAAGATAGCAGAGAACAGACTGAAATGTTCATTAATGAAAGCTGCGGTTGTCTCAGGGATCTGGTGTTGTGGGCCCAGTATGTAAATAGAGATTGGAGGCCCTTGTGTGTCCAGGCTTGTGGTTTTTAATTTGTTTTTTGTTGTGTTTTTTTTTTTTTTTTTTTTTTTTTTTAAAGCCTTTTAGGCGTGTATTCTGATAGGGCATTATGAAGAAAGAGTAGGTAAAAGGCGATATACTGAGATACTGTGAAATGCTAGAAATGTCTTGACCATGAGAGATTTAGCAGCTCTGTTTATAATGTGGTAACTGTGCCTTTAACATCTCTGAGTTCACAAACAGGCCAGATTGGACATTGTTCAAAATCAATTAGCAGGACTGCTTTATATCAATATTGCAATTTTATACGAGTTTAACATCAATGTGTGTGTGCTTTGATCTACCAGGTATTAAATTAGCTTTATTAGCCAAAAACTGACATTCTTGACGGGTTATTTTGATCAATTAACAGTTTCTTATTGATTTTCTTAAACATTTACTATATCATGAAACATTGATATCAGGCCAGGCTATAAAATGACATACTGTGATTGAGAGTTTTATCCAAATCATCCAACCTTATAGGTATTAAGTTGAAAGTTTGTCTTCATGAACAAGTGGGTCAGGATGATCTGAGGATGCAGCTTGCCTGTTCTGTTTGTTAATCCATGCACAGCTACACACAGAGTATATGTAAATCATGTCATAAGCTTATTATCATCAAAGACCTTCTGTGGCTGCTCAGAGCCTTTTCACACCTGAAAGTTCAAACCGAACTTCCTGTTTTTGTTGTGCTGTATACATTTGATCAGGTTAGTTTTGGTTTCATATGGCAATTATGTGAGCACACGGAAGAACTTTGTAGATGCGTCCTGTCATCATCACTATGTGAGCTGCGTCTCTATACTTGACGTGGATTGGTTTGTGGACGGGCGTGCGTCTGACGTCAAACAGAGATAGATAGCCTTCTATCCCTGTTTGAATTACTGGAGAAAAATGAATGAACGGATTCATTTTGTTGACAGTATAATATTATTATGCCATTACTTTATCTTCAGGTGGCATCTCTCTCCTGTCCTCTCATAACCTCTCTCTCTCTCTCTCATCCTCTCTGAAAATACCTGGAGAGTGTCGGCATTTTTATGAGTTTTTTCCAGTTGACTTTTTTATAACGTCATTGGACCATATTTCAATTAAACACTTGTTCTCCTCGTCTCCCTGTGTGCTACTGCAGCTCATTTTTCCCTTTTCCAGCTCTGACGATAGCCTGCTTGAACTTCCTGTTATTGGTCCGAAAGTCCAAACAAGCTAAAAAAAAAATGTTTTCACACTAGAAATGAACCGAACTGTGGTGCAGTTTTATCCGGACCGAGACCACCTCTTTTCGTCCAGACCAAACGAGGTGGATGTGAAAGGGCCCTTAAATACAAACAGTAGTAATGGACTGACATGGGACAGGACACCTAAATAAATACACTTCAGTAGATAGAAGCCTGTCAAGACCTGAACCTGCTACATGCTCGAACAAGCTTTACATACAGCGTGGCAGGAGACTGGTAACTGGCATTTTGGAGGCTAGATGACATGTGGGCTTTAGAGGCCAGTTAATGGTGATGTAGTGTTCATTCTTGCTCTGTGTGTGAAGTTTACATTGTTAATTCACTGTTGCTTATTTAAAACAAATGATTTCATTCCTAACTAGTGGAGCTATGACGGCAACGTGACAAGAGGGGAGCCGCTGAGTCAGCTTCAACAGGAACCATGGAAGGGTTTCAGAAAACTGCTAAAGAGCAGCACGACAGGGTCAACGGCTACTGCGAGCCCAAGTCCCCCCAGGACACGGCCGATGTTAGGTGGACGGCGCCGGAGGGAGAGTCAGGAGGTTCAGACAGCTGCGGGGGGACAAGTGTGTCAGAACTGACAGACATACAAGACTTGAAAGCCAGGGAAAGTGAGGATGAGGAGGACAAGGAGGAGAAAGAGGTAGCACCTGCCTCTAAAGGCCTGAAAGGGGACCAGAAGAAAAGAGAGAAAGAGAATCAGGATCAGGAGGAGAACGATCACAGCAGGCAGAACAGCAGTGCAGCATCCAGCTATACAGGTGAGACTTTTTTTTTTCTCCAACATTCTCCCATTCTCCAGATGATAGACAATTCTTGAAGCTTACTCTTATTGCATTTCTTTATGCAGACCTGTCCCATACCTCATCTCCCTCGCTGTCAGAGCAGTTGCGTCTTGGCCGAGAAGACAACGCAGCATCTGGGATCAGCGTGGAGTGTAAGGTCTGTGGGGACAAGGCCTCTGGCTTCCACTACGGTGTTCATGCCTGCGAGGGTTGCAAGGTAATGTAGTTTGTAAAGCACACAGAACACAGCAGAATATCTTCCTAAGACTACAGAATTTATTAACGTAAGTTTATCTGAGTTGCTGAACCGGTTGTTTCTCACTCAGGGCTTTTTCCGGAGAACTGTGCGGATGAAACTGGAATATGAGCGCTGTGAGCGTTCCTGCAAGATTCAAAAGAAGAATCGTAACAAGTGCCAATATTGTCGCTTCCAGAAGTGCCTGTCTTTGGGAATGTCCCATGATGGTGAGGAGGAACTTTGTAAATGATTTGAAACAGTAAACATGCAAAATAATTCTTTTTACAAAGACATGAATGAAATGTATTTTAATGACAAGGGGGGTCAAATTATATTGAATCTGATGTGAGCAAAAAAAAAAAGCTGCTCATTTATTTCAAATCCTTTCTAATCTCCTTTTGAACTTTTACTCATAATGTGGTGTTGGGGGGGTAAAGAAAAAGTAATTTCAAGCAGAGCACATAGTCACTTCTCAGTCTTTCAGGTATCCGGTATTTCGGTACAAGTGTTCGATCAGCTTTTGGGTATTTTTCTAACTTGGAATTTGCTCTAAAAACAAAACCAGGTATCAGAACCCAACTGTGGTACTGATAAAGTGATTCACTCTTGGAATAACCACTCAAAATAAAAAACCAGCATGTGTGTGTTTGCTCAGCGATCCGATATGGACGTATGCCTGAGGCGGAGCGGAAGAAACTGGTTGCAGGCTTGCTTGCGGAGGAGCTGAACCACGGTAAACCGGGTGGCTCAGACCTGAAGACCTTGGCCAAACAAGTCAACACAGCCTACCAGAAGAACCTCAGCATGACCAAGAAGAGGGCCCGCAGCATCCTGACGGGCAAAACCAGCAGCACCTCGGTATGTTCCACTTTTAGGGCAGCTTATATCAGCTGGGCTGCCTGGTTTTATAGATATACTGCTTTTTACTGATGATAGTCTATTTACCTAGCATTTAATTTTAAGACTTCACAAGGTTACAGGAATATGTTGTTGCATTTATTGTCTGACCCTTGAAATTAAAGCATATTATATTGTACATACCAGTCTGATTTGAAAAGATGCAAATGAACCACAAAGTGCAGAGTTTTCACATGTTTTATTCTAGTATTCATTACGTTACCCTTCAAACAAAGTCACACCAGGTATATTCTAGTCACAAGTTACAGTTACAGTTGGATTCTTGTCTTCCGTCTAGCCCTTTGTGATCTACGACGTAGACACACTCTGGAAGGCAGAAAGTGGTTTGGTATGGAGCCAGTTACTTCCAGGTGCACCCCTGACCAAGGAGATTGGGGTCCATGTGTTCTACCGCTGCCAGTGCACTACGGTGGAGACTGTGCGAGAGCTCACCGAGTTCGCCAAGTGCATTCCAGGGTTTGTGGACCTCTTCCTTAATGACCAGGTTAGTCACTGTCTCCTCAGTGTGCTGCACAGTGAGATAATTTGTATATGTCTGTGTAGGAAATAACTTGTGTACAACTGTCTTGTTTGCTTCCTGCAGGTGACTTTGCTGAAATACGGTGTGCATGAGGCAATTTTTGCCATGCTGCCCTCTCTCATGAACAAAGATGGACTTTTGGTGGCCAACGGTAAAGGCTTTGTGACCAGGGAGTTCCTGCGCAGCTTAAGAAAGCCTTTCAGTGAGATCATGGAGCCCAAGTTTGAGTTTGCTGTCAAGTTCAACGCTCTGGAGCTGGATGACAGTGACCTGGCCCTGTTTGTTGCTGCCATTATTCTCTGTGGAGGTAAGACTGAAAGGTTTTCTGTCTGTTTGTTTTTTTTTTTGCTTGATTTTATGTTAAGTCAGTGTAAACTGTGACTGATAATAAGCCGTCCTGTGGCGCTTTCTCGTCCTCTCAGATCGTCCTGGGTTAATGAACGTGAAGCAGGTGGAGCAGAGTCAGGACAGCATCCTCCAGGCGCTGGACCTCCACCTCCAAGCAAACCACTCTGACTCTGTCTACCTCTTCCCCAAGCTGCTGCAGAAGATGGCCGACCTCCGTCAGCTGGTTACTGAAAACGCTCAGCTTGTCCAAAAGATCAAAAAGACTGAGTCGGAGACCTCGCTCCACCCTCTACTACAGGAGATCTACAAAGACATGTATTAGTAGTCTCCAGCACAGACTGCTTCTAGCAATACTGTTACAGACTGAATATACGTTTATAATAATACACTGCATTCAGTACAAGCACTGTTCCACGTACGGGCATGGATTTTTAACATGTGCAGATGAGGCAAAGTCACATTGTAGGGCTAACACAATCAGCAAAGTCTTCTCAACGTCAGCATAACTTTCAGCACAGCAATGTGTGTCTGTGTGTGTGCGTGTGATGAGCATCTGGAATCATTTGCTGCAAGTCCTAGTTTCCCACAACGGTCACCTAACAGTGAGAATGATCTGTTTTCTTACCGAGGCTGCTCCGATTTCATCCTAATAGCAAAGCTGACCCCAGAGCAGCGTCTAGAGAGAGCTTCTCCTCACTCGCCTCGGCTCTGTGTTTTGCTGTAAAGGGAAAGCATTTCATGTTCTTAACACCAATGGCATAGTTCAAACAGAAAAGAGCCGTCAGTTTGTACTGTATAAGAATTTCTTAAACATTTGCCAATGTCTTTGGTAGAGTGATTGTTCTCAGACTTTTGGTAAAGTTGAAGATGCACAAATTGGTTTTTGTTTACATCATTATTATTATCATCATCATTATCATCATCATCATCATCATCATCAGTGACCTCTATCTTTGCCATTCGGTTTATAGAACACAAACTGGGCTGGCTCCAGCAGTGTAGAGCTCTCTCTCAATGCAGCTGTCTGTGCAATACCATTTCCATTTGTCAATAAATGTGGAGATCCAAGTTATATAGGTTTTGTCTTAAAGCCATCTACCTGAGTGGTAACTAATGGACTATGCTGCACAGATTTTGTTTCTGAAGCTGACACTATAAACACCTGACCCACTGAAGTACAAGGGACAGCATGTTTTTCCTTTTTTTTCTCCTTCCTCTTCTTCTTCCTCCTCTTCTTTTGACATGCAAATGATCATGAACTTGCCATTTTAAGGTTTTTTTTTTCTTAGTTTACTCTTTGTAATTATGTCACTAATTATTTGTAATTGTTGATCATATTTGTAAGGGCAAAACATGAATTATCACCGTGTTTTATGTATTAAGTATATGTTTTCTTTCTTATTACATGCCTGCCTATTTAGTTTAGGTTGTACCAAATATATCGTCAAGCCTACCGACAAACTTTTCCTTGATGAGGAATTTGGATTTTCAGGCCTTAGCAGGTTTCTACCTAAAACCAGCATACCATGATATCATTATTGGGAGATGATTAGAATTCAACATCTAGAATCTGATAAAAAAAAAAAAAGTCTTTTCTGTGCTCACCCATGATTTTACCACAGTCTTAGCCTTTTTATGTGTACATTCTGATTTGTCTTGTTAGGAGACCCACAACTGTAATAGCCTTACTATGGCCTTCTTTTGGGCTAGGCTTCTTCCTGGAAATCCTCCTCTTGTGCTCTTATTCTGTCTTGATCCCTATCTACCTCTAATGTATGATCTGTGACAATATTCCACTGTCTCATCTAATCTCTTGACATTTTTTTGCCTTAATTCCTGCTATTGGTACAAATTGCAAATTTGATATCATTGGCTAATGTGCAGTGTGTGCCAAGCAAGTAAAGAGGGTGTGGATAAAAACGAGAAAGTGCACCAAAAAGTTGATGTAAGCTACCTCTATGCCTGTGTAAGTGATGGATTGACATATTTGTTCACAAAAATGTGTTATGACTTGAAAGAATTTCGTCCTTATAGTCACATGTAACCATCTGCAGCTCTAGTTAAGATACATCTCGCTTATAAACTTTATTAGAAATATTAACACTGATTTTTCTCAATTTTTTAATATGGGACACATATATGTTTCTAACACATGTCTGCAGTTCATTAAGGTTTTATATACTTGTTTAAAGTACTCCTTGATATGTCCACTATCATTAATCAAACTTCCGATAAGTGGAATTATGGATAAATTAGAATACGTAACGTACAGACGTCAACGTCACGTTTCTATTGGTTCGTTGCTAGGTTAATTGCTGAAAGGGGAACGGCTGTCAACTATTTAGATAACTAGTGGGATGGAGGGTGACTGGCGGCATGCTCATAACACACGGAGGAGGATGGGCTCGGAAATGGAGCGCTTCTCTGCTGCCCGTAGTGGAGGTATCTGTAGGTAAGCGACACTCGGGGAAAGTGTCGGGAACTGTAGGATAGTAGCAGGTCTGACACAGAAATACATTACTCACATTTTACCGATAGCTTGTGCTACTTTCAAATGCCGCTGTGCTGCGTTCGAATGCGGACGTTATGGCGAAAAGTGCGTTTTGATGGTTTTTGTTGTAACTAAAATATTATATAAAGTTGCTCTTTAGTGAATGTTTTACTTTTTATACAAAAGGTGGTAGTGTGAGGAGCCATGCAATTAAATGGGTCTGTCAAGAAATGACTGGATGAAAATATTAGCCAAACTGTCAGTGTTAATTATCCCATTCAACATATCTGGACCCAGCTAACTAAGCTAAGGGGCTAACGCTAGCTAAGTTAGTGACTTTTTGCAGCACGGGTTTCCGACTGAGCGTAAACAAGCTGATGAGGAAACCTCGTCTGTGTGGTAGTAGTGAGAACAGTTAACTAGCAATTATCCCTCTCTACAGCTAAACATCACTCTAACTTGGCGACATAACAAATTAGCACTTTTGACATTGTTTTTATGCAGTTTGAATAATAACGGCCGACTGGCTGTGTTTGTGTTTCTAGAGTTACCGTTGTTTTTCAAACGGTCACTAACAGCTAGTTCTGTCCTTTTGATGTCACGTCGTTTACGTGGTCACATTATACGAACTTTTCCCACTGTTTACACGGATAACTGCATGCTTTTGGGCGGTGTTTTTAGCCCTTGGGTCAAGTCTTGTTACTGCCTCGTAAAGATTTTGTATTTGTATTAACAAATACTAAATCTCAAAGTCAGACTCACTCTTAGATTATTTAATTGGGCATATGCATTGGATGGACCTGCCTGCAATTATGTGTTGTTTTTTTTTTTTCTCCAACAAAAAAAAAAAAAAAAAATATTTTTTAAATAGCCACCCTCAGAGACCTGAAACACTTGCATCTTGGACTTAAAATTTGCTTATGACGTGACTTTGACTTTCTTTGAGAGACTTGAGACTTGACTTGTTCTTGCATAGATGGATGGATGGATGGATGGATGGATTTAAAAAAAAAACTCAACAACTGATGTTACCTAGAGGAAATTGACTCCCTTTTCCCTTGCAGACGGTTCATAAATGGCTCTTGCAGATTGGGACCAAGGTGTAATTATCGACATGAATGGCCAATTATATCATCATCCCAAATATGTAGATACTATCAGAAAGGCGGATGCTGGTATGGTGATCGGTGTAGGTAAGTTATTTACACTTTTTTTTTTTTTTTTTTTTTTTTTTTCCTTCCATTGTATGTAATGAAATAAAAAATGATGACATTCATACACATTTCCTGAGCACATTCAATATTTTCCACTTCTAGGTATCTCCATATCCTTCATCCTGACGGTGATGCAGCTGTTGCAGGTAGGAGAGCTTCAGTGCCTTCAGTCTCTTCTTCCAGGGTGGCCACTGCTCCACCAGGCAGAAGAGGGTCAGTGCCTGCTCTCATGCAGCTTGATGTGACATCCAGGCGAGAGCGCAGCATGCAACACAGTCACTCTATGGTTAACGTCTCAAATCCTCAACACAACGCTGGGCGCCTGGCAGCAGATATTGCAGAGGAGCATTCACAAGGTATTGGATGTTTTCATGAGAGTTCATGAAACTGACTTGACTTTTCTCAGCATTTAATTTCACTTAACTTGCACTTTTTTTTTCTCCTTTGCAGACACTGATTCTCATGTAGCTGCTTCTTGGGAGTCGGTCCAGAGTTCAGGAGCAGCTCAAGCAAGTGCACGTGATGGAAGAAATTATCAGGTTTGCATCTAATTTGGTTGCTTAATTTTAAGTGTGATAATTCTACAGGGTATAATAGTGCATTCAACTGGATTGAGCCTAGGAGGTTTTTACTCATTGCAAAGTTTTTTTGGGCCCAGGAGACCTCTTCCAGTGAGACGGAGGATGTTGGTGCTGCTGCAGCCTCTACCAGTCAGGGGAAAGTGGAGGAAATGGAGGCCTTCCTCCAGAGTGAAAATGTGACCTGTGGCATATGCATGGACAAGGTGTATGAAAAAACAGATCCAAGAAATCAAGTTTTTGGAATCTTGCCGAACTGCAATCACTCCTTCTGTTTACACTGCATCAGGACCTGGAGGAAAACAAAAGACCTCGGGCTGGATGCCATTAAGTAGGTTTCAGTAATCAAATTTTAAACGGCATTTGACCTCACCCTGTAAAGAATCTGACTTGGCATCACTGTTTGATGTTTATTCCTCAGGAGCTGCCCGCAGTGCCGAGTGAGGTCTGCCTTTTATGTGCCTAACAAGTATTGGGTTGAAGGACAAGCAAAGGAAAGCCTGATTGCTGCCTTTAAAGAGAAATTCAGGTATGATGTGTGATTCAGTCTTGATCGTAGAAGTAATCGCTACAGAAGGGGCTTAAAGGTTTAAAAAAAAAACAAAAAAAAACGATGTATAGATTCAATAATCACTTATGACCCACTAGAAGTGTGTGGTGGTGTTTTCATCTACAGAGACTCTGCCTGTATTTTCTTACTTTGAGTTCAGGAGATTTCTGGGTGTCAACCTTTGGGCAGTGGGTGTGTACACCAGCCAATAAAAGAGCACAGAGTATGAGGTTGAGACTTGTAGCATAGTGACCATTATGTCGCTGTTTCTGTCTCTGCTCCGCTCTCTGCTCTCTCTGTGTCATGATGTATAAATAGCTCCAGGTCTGTGTGTCTGCTTGACCGAGAGCAGAGAGACCACAGCGGACAGGATGAAAATTTGTGTTCACACAAAATCCGACAACACAGCGCCTTCCCGCAGGGTTGTGCAGAGATGTGGGTTGTGTTTATTTATGCTTTAGAACGGAACTACTGTGAAACAATCAGAAAATGGTTTATTTATCCGATTCACAGCTTTGTTCTTGCAGCGCTGCTTGCTCTCTTCATTCACTCTGTTTCACTCGACCACCGATCGCTCTGAGCCAGGGAGGAGGGGTCAACTTTGACTTAATTCTTGTCAAGCATAAAAGTGCCGATTGGCCAATCCTGAATTTAATATTTTACAGCGGTGAGCTTTTGAACTCTTTAATGTCCACACCAGCACGTACCTTGCTGGGTAGTTTCTGTCTCTGGGTTTCAGTTGTCCTTCCTTTTTCTTCATAGAAAGCCCTTCCACCACTTGCATCACTAATTTTTAGTTTCTGTACAACACATCTGCCATCGATGACGTACATGTTTGGCTGTAACATGTATCGGATACATGTCAAAGAGTTGCAAATTAAGAACTTGGTGTCCGTCAAATGCAAAATGAATAGATTTGGGGACGGCTGTGGCTCAGGAGGTAGAGAATGTCGTCCACTAATCAGAAGATCGGCGGTTTGATCACCGGGTCTTCCAGTCCACGTTAGGACAGTGTCCTTGGATAAGATGCTGATGTTGTGTTGGTTGGTGTGAATGAGCATTAGACCTCCCAATGAGCAGGTTGGCACCTTACGCGGCAGCCTCCGCCATCAGTGTATGAAAGCGTGTCAATGGGTGAATGTTGGTGTGTGGCATAAAGCACTTTGAGTGGTTGGAAGACTTGGAAAGGTGCCATATAAATGCAGCCCATTTACCATTCAGTGCTGAATGTTTGGTTTGAGACATACATACATACATACATACATACATACATACATACATACATACATACATACATACATACATACATACATCACTAAACATTTCCTCTTGTTCTGTCTCATCTTTGATTCTAGTAAGAAAAGCTGCAGTTATTATACAAGATACGGATGCTGTCCCTTCAAAACGGAGTGCCTTTACCGGCATGATAAAACGGCACGTTACAGGTCATTTCCGGTGAGTATTGCTAGAACTTCTCAACACCATTTGATATGTATGAGATAATGTGTTTGTATGTGTATTTTTCCCTCACTCATTTGTCTCTCACTCACTAGTATGTTCCAGAAGATGACGATGACGACGATGGTGTAGATCTACTCAATTTTTTCATAGCCATGACCCTTCTCGGCAGCGGGGACGATGATGACAACGATGATGACTTTGACTTTCCTTTTTACCTCACTGAGGAGTACGACTTCTGAGCTTTTTTTTTTTCCATTCTTTTCGACAGGGCCTGAAACCTCTTAAAGGAGCGTTTTTCATTAAAACCATCAGCCCCAGAAGAACGCATGGCTGTGCTTTGATGTGCCCATCCTCCTCGGATCAGTATCAAAATAACTTTCTTTTTTTTTTTTTTTTTTTTTTTTTTTTTTTTGAGTAGCCGTGCTCAAGATCAGGGATATCAACCATGCACCGTGGAGGGCTCAGTGTGAGGTGTTCATTAGTCAGACGACAGCAGGTAATTTTACTAAGCAGCACTCCTTCAACCAGAGAGCAACTAATTTGTGGAATCACCTGCTCGTTGGAAATGAGAACATGTACACTTGGCTCTCCACAGGACATGGTTTGTTGGCCCTGCTCTAGATTGAAGAATCCCAGATATGACAAATCTCCCATTTCTACCTCCCCAATTATCTTGTGCTTTATCTGTGGTGGTCTTGTTGGGGTTTATTTTACCCTCCCACGTCCACAGTGCTTCAAACATGTTGCAGATTGTTAATTTCCCCTGTAACCTTTCTCCTGTTTACTGCTGAACTTGTGTAGTAGCAATTTGCACCATTTTGATATTTTAAAGTGTTGTGTGGATGGTATTTTTAATAGTCTGAAGATTAAAAAAAAAAAAAATGGTGTACTGTACCCCTTCTTGCTGATGTCCACTACTGAAGATGCCTGCCTTAAGTGATGCTCATGACACCCTCTTCCTGTTTGGTATGCACATAAAACTTTTTTTTTTTTTTTTATTTCTTTTAAAACAAGTTGTACTCGTACACAGAAAATAAAACATTGCGTCTCACTGAAAAGGTGTATATGCTCTTCATTGGCTCTGCCGCAACTGACGTTGACCACTAGGTGGAGGTGTGAAGTGTAGACTCGGTGAAATTACACTCATGAAGAAGAAACGTAAACAACATTGGCGGGGATCTTGTAATGCGTCCATAGATAGCAGCAGTCTAGTCACCTGGTGATGGACGCAGGTATGTTTCTGAGTCGCTTTGACGGCCAGTCGAGGCTGCTGGTCCGGTCGTTGATGTCCGGAGCCTCCGGTGCTCAAAGAGCGCTGGGTGTCTTTTATAAGCAGCAGCGAGCCAACCCCGGAGTGTCCCTGTCTAAACTGATGGAAACACTGTGCCAGGATGAAATAACCTGTCCACAGACTGATGTCCAGCCTCTAAGTGCGTAAGTAACAAGTACACGGCGTTAGGTTTCTGTCACAAGCTGGTAACTTGACAGTTCAGGTCGCTGGAGAGGGGATAATGGTGATCATCAGGGATAGTGACGTTACCCTAGCAACATAACCGCTTTAACATTTATGTTGCTGTAGAAACAGTAGAGCGTAAAGTCAGCATTACTCTTTTACAGTTTATCTCAAAATGATGTGTACAAATACAGTTTTGCTTTGTCTACACATCTAATAAAACTGTTACTGACATAGTTGTTGGGATTTAGGATTCCTTGTATTCAAAGGAAAGTCATTTTGAGAGTGACAACTGGTTCAGACCTGTTTTCGATACTGGGTTTATCCTGTGGATCACTGATGGTGCTTTAAATTAAACATACCAGCCCACTGACGTCTGTTTAATACTGTCAACTAATGACTGAAATCCTCTTCAGTTCTGCACCAGAGAAGTGCTAAAATAAATATGTGTAGAGCTGCAACTGTCAATTCATCTGCCAATTATTGTCTCTATTAGTCTACTAATTGTATGGTCCATAAGTCACCTGAAGACAGTGATAAAAGCCCCTTAAGATATGCTAGATCACAAGGTGACATTAAATGTCCTGCTTGATCAACAGTCCAAAACCCCAAAATATCCCATTTACTATCATGTAGGACAAAGAAATCAGAAAATTGTCACATTTGAGAACTCAAAACCATCAATTTCTGCTTTAAAATAGTTGGCAATTCATTGTCTTTCAATTGACTAATTGTTGCAGCTTTACATATGTGTTCACCTAACTGCTGACATCTACAATATTATGTCACACATACCAATGCTTATGCCTCACTCCCATGTTTTCTTCCTCGTCTATTCTAGTAAACCCTTGGTGTGCCTGTTTCCAACATCATTCAAACAAAACCTGCTGTCCTTCATGTATCTAGTCCACTCAGTTCTCCCTCGGACAACTGTCCTCCGTGTGCTCGAATGCCTCAGCCAGGACCCTCATCCGAGCCCCTGGATCACGGCTCTGGTTAGACAGCTGCAGAGAAACCTGAAGGCCCACAACGAGGAGCCTCTGGTCACTCCACAGTGCAGCCACAGACTCAGAGAGCTGTCACAACGCTTTGCTGGTTTTAATGAGACCGGTGGGTGGGCCAGGTGCTTCAGCTCTCAAACAGCACAACCGGAATCTCAGAGTGTGTCTAGTTTATCAGAAGTAGTGACACAAAGGAAAAGGAAGAGCAGCTTTGTCACTCTGGATTCAGATGGTGAAGAAACAGGACAGCAGAGTAAACGGATAAAGATGGATGTCTGTGGTAGTGAATGTGTCGATGCAGATGAACAGGGCACCAGTGAGGAGATATCAGGAGGATTAGAGGATGATGCTGCAACAGAAGGACCTGCTAAAGAACTGCAACCAACACCGTGTGATGCCCTTCCTGAACATATCAAGGTAAAGAAACTCAAAACCAAATTTTCACAATTTTCTCAGTTTGCTTTCTCTCCATAAAAGGACAGAAGGATTTAATTCCCTCCTGATAGTAATTTTACACATTGTTCAAACTGCTTCCAGTTAAACTAACAGTTTTGGTCTATTTTTGTGTTTCCTCAGGTCTCTGTTCTTCAAATAAAGGAATTACTAGACAGTCAGACCGAGGTAAGAAGAAATGTTTTCTGTCGTTATAGCTGGTACAAACTTTTCAGTCATGTTTGGTATTAATTGTAACTGTTGTTATTGTCTGTTTGCAGTGGGACCAGAACTCCACAGATGTGTTCAAAGTGCTGAATGACTGTGACCCCACTCAAGTATGTCCTTGGATTCGATAGCTGACATTTTTGCAATGTTTTACCCTTTGGTTCATGCACATTATATTTAAAGGTGTTTTTGTCCGCCTTATTCATGTATATTAGGAACCAACATTGTTAGAAACATCTTTGAATGTTATGCAACACAACACAAGTCAGGAATCTTTCCTAAACTACTCATACTCTACATTTGATTGCTGAGGTGCAGTGAAAGGACTAATACCCAAATCCTTGTGTCTCCTGTCAAGGTGGAGGTGTTATGTAACATGCTGAGTTTGCCTGATTTACCGGAGCAGACTCTTCCTAAACTGTGCAGCAGTGTTCTGGCTCTGTCTCCTGACCTCAGCTACAGCACGGCAGCGACAATCATCAAGAGCCTCCTGCTACACAAGGTACATCACTGACAATGCAGATATGGCTGCAGCTGACGATTATTTTTATTCATGAATTGATTGTTTTAAGCCTATAAAACACCAGAAAATAGTGAAAACCACCTGTTTTCCAAGTCCAAGATGACGTCTTTGTTTTGTCCCGACCAACAGTTCACAACCTAAAGAAATTCAGTTTACTGTCATAGAAGACTAAAGAAAGCAGAAAATATTCACATTTGAGAAGCTGGGATCAGATAATTTTGACTTTTTTCTCTTAAAATTGATACCAAACAATTAAGCAATTATCAAAATAGTCAGCAGTTAATTTAATAGTTGACATTTAATCAACTAATCGTTGCAGCTCTGAACGCGCGGTATGCTACATGTGTTGCAGTGTGATGCTGACAGTATATCTTGTTACTACATGTACTACAGGTCCTGTCCTTGTCAGAACCGGCCTCCAGATGTCTGGTCACCACAGTGACGTCATTCTGTAGCCGCTACACCAGACCAGTGTGCCACGCTCTGATTGGACCAGTTCTGGAGGAGAAAGACATAGGTGAGGAAAAGGTTGAGCCATCTCTAAGAACAGTTATAATTCATTAACTCATGTTACAAGCATTTAGTCAGAAATGCTTGTGTTGTTGTGGTGGGTGGCAGCGCTACAGAGCAGCAGCTATGCGCCTGGCATGGATTCAATGTCCTGGTTCAAGTCCAGACAAACACAACAGATGCTTTGATGTTATGGAGGTCTGAGCCAGGACCTTGTTATTTATCTCTTGGCCAAAACATCAACTGATCTTCTATTTTGAACTCTGTTATTTTGTTTTCAGGGAACTCGCAGGCTGAGCTGCTGAACAGACTGATCGAAGGCTGCCTGGATTCTCACTACAGACTACTGGTGCTCCAGTGAGATAAAACATGTTTCTTCTCTATTTCTTTGTAACTGCTGTAATAAGTCAGACAAGCACAAAATAATAATCAACTCATATGATTATTGTTTGATTGTTGATGCGTTTTTTGTTTTTTTTTTTCTTCCAGGATGACATTCAAAATCGCGTGGAACGAGGCGGTGCTCTCCATTATCCACAGTCTGCTTGACTCCAAGGTAAAGCAAGGTCATGTTTATTCATGGGAAAAGTGTTGTAAGACCATGTAGTCATAATATCAAACATCATTAAGTTTCCTGTTTTTTTTATTTCTCAGCCTGACTTGAATGAAGAACTGTTCACACAGTTCACTGAACAGCTCGTTAACCAGGGTCCTCAATTCACTAAATCTGTCAAGTTTGCAAAAATGATGCTAACAGTCCTCACCAAATATAGCAGTCATGTAAGTTTTTTAAAAAATTATATCAAGCATAAAGGCTGAATAGTGATTTGAATGTTATTTTTAATCCTTCTGTTTATGTCTTGATCTATTTTTCCAGGTGACAGCTGCACACAAACACTCCCTGTCTGCTTGTCTGATGTTAAATGAGACCTTCCTGAAAAAGTCTCTCCAAGCTGCTTTGAAAAGAATCAAACACACATGAAATATCACCTGACTTTGTTTGTGTTAATAAAGGTATAACTTATAACAATAAATTCTTGTCTACTTCTGGAAAATATTTTGACCTTAAACTGAAGCACCTCATTTCACCAGTTTGACACTGAATAATATCCCTTCTCACGATAAAATATTCCCCAGAGTCAGAAAATATTCCAAAATGCTGACCTTTGCATTCCTGACTTTTTTTTAACTTGAAATTTTAGTGCAGCAGTTTAAGTTTATCCTGCTTTCATATTATCAGTGAGCCAACCTCGAGCCAATATCATGTGTTGTTCCAGATAGTTGCCTTTAAAATTACTGAAATGTTGACATGTCTTTTCTGAGTAATGTTTTTTGTTTGTTTTTGTCTCTTATTCATCTGTGTATCTTAGTTTGAAAGGAGTCTTTATTTACCCAGAATTAATTCACCCCACTAAAGATAATCAAGAACTGCCTGATTAGGACTGATTAGGACTCTTCATCAGGACTGTGTGGGAGTGTACAGGCTGTGCTTCAAGGGCACATTAATTGCAAATGGAGTTTAGTAACCACATAATTCCCACAACAGCTCTGTAGCCCAAATACTAGAATGGAATATAAGAACATTTACTGTAAGTACTGCAGCCTACTTATAAGTATAATTACATAATACATTTCAGGGTTACTTTATACTTCCACTCCATTACATTTCAGAAGGAAATATTGAACTTTTTACCCCACTATATTTATTTGATAGCTTCAGTTACTTTTCAGATGAAGCTTTTAAATACAACACATTCTTAAAGATGAAACCTGAAGTTTCCAACTTTTTTGTCTTTTGACGTCTTACAAAAAGTAGTGTCCAAAAGTCCAAAAACTCAAAACAGATTTGTGTATCAGAACTTTGTTTTTTCTCCTTTCCTCTCCCATTAATCATCTCACAACCCTTGAGATTTATTCGGTGACCCTTTGAAGGGGCCTGGCTGGGAACCATTTGGATTAAACTAGCTAACTATATATGAAATAGTTGAAACTAGCTCCACCTCCAGCAGCTACAACAGTAACATGTTGCTCTAACACATATGCTTCAGTATTAATAATATAATGATGCCATATATAATAATATATCAGAGGGGCCAAGCCACTTCTTTTACATTAATACTTCAACTACATCAACCTGACAATGCATGTGTAGGATTTTCGGCGCTGTAGTGACACAGATGTCACTAGGGATTAATTACGCATTTCTTATTCTTTTTCATGCAGGATTTTTACTTGTAATAGAGTATTTTTACATTTCTGTATTGGTACTCTCACTTATGTGAAGGATCTGAATACTTCTTCCACCACTGCTATTTGGTCTTTATATACACTGCTGTCTTGTATACTGTAATTTAAGTACAAAGACATGAGTAGAATTAATTGACATTTATTGTTTTATGAACAACTCTGCAACACTATAGTGTCATAAAATTCCATTAAAACAGCAAATGTATATAATTAATAATATAATAATATATAAATATGTATTATTTATAGGACAGAACAAATGCTAATTGTGCGACATGGTTATATTATATTATACAACTTCATTTCATGTTTTAAATAAATTTATCTCCCGTACAAGAAAAAAGGTTGGATCCATACATCCATGATATATACCATCAGTCAGAGGGTCAGACTCTCGCGAGGTTAGGGTTAATGTTTGGGTTATTGATAAAATATCGCGATAAAGAGAAACACGCGTCCTCACGCTATTTAATGACGTAGGCGCCAGGCCGCCTTTATTTTGCGTAACTTCCCTGAGCACTTCCTTTTCAGCGTAGCAAGAAGAGAGGGACGAGCTGCGAAAATGAGGTTAGAGACAATTTCACAAATAAATGTCACAAAAACAACCGGTTTCCACATATACAGCCATCGTTTTACTCACCCAAGACTTAAGTATTAATATGTTAAGCGGCAGTTGAGTTTTTCAGTCCTGTTTTATAGACTTATGTGAAGCTAAATGTTAGTTAGCGGACCGGCTCATCTGCCGGTGTAGGACACCGCGTTAAGTTTCACATGTAATCCACCGTCATCCACAGATTTTAAACGTGTTTAGTTAATAATCCGACATCAGATGTTTATTTTAGTAGTTGTAGATAATATATTTTGGGGTCTTTTCTCGTTTTTCCCCTATTTTCTAACATTGAGTAGCTACTATAGAGCAAGCTAGATTAGTCAATTGACGTCTCACGAAATGGCTGCTAATAAATGTTTTCTGCTATTTTCTGTATTACAGTAAGGTGTCCAGAGATACGTTGTACGAGGCCGTGAAGGAGGTCCTGCAGAACTCTGCGACCAAGCCCAGGAAGTAAGTTTATATCAGGACAGCTGGTTAACTTGTAACACTTCAGAGGATATATATTGGATATCATGTGTAACTTGTTTTCCACTTGTAGGTTTGTGGAGACTGTGGAGCTGCAGATCAGCCTGAAAAACTATGATCCCCAGAAGGACAAGCGTTTCTCCGGCACTGTCAGGTTCGACCTTTTACTGTCTCACCCAACCTTTTCCCTGTGTGCTGCCAGCCCTGTCTGAGTTTTAATAAAACAGCCTTTTATATAAGGCAAGTAGCTGAAAACTGGTGAATTAAATAAAATAAAGAAATAGTTCAGACAGGCCAGGGGCGGACATGGAGAAGTACTCTGGGTAGTCTGACTGAGCTGACCCAGTCTTGGCTGGTGAAAGCGAAGCAGACGGACCCCTACCCTGGGTCTTAAAACATGAGGGGAGGCTTTGAGTGGTTGAGCTTATAGCTCACGTCCTCTAGCCGACCATGTTACATTGTGTTACCAATGAGGTCACCTGGACACCGGCCACGGTGGCGGTATGGGTAAGACTTTTTCTATTAAACTGCAAAATCAGGAGTGAAACGGGGGTGTCACTTGGTGAGGATGGAGCTATTTATGTAAAACCAAAGTTATGGATATTCTAGACAAGTTCATATTTCTCATTAAATTAAACCTGAGCTGTATTTTTTTTTTTAGCTATAAAGTCCATTTTTAGTAAAGAATTATTCAATAAATTGTTTTTCATGGTCTGCTTCTTGCATTAAGAGCACATCCCAGGTGTCATTTCAACCACAATGTTGCAGCTAAAACTTATTTGACCATCTCAGTCATATGCTGCCTTTCTACCAGCTGACACCCCTACATCTGAAGTGCATCGTGAGTAATATTGATGACCGCTTTTGTTGATGTGCAGGCTGAAGACTCTCCCCAGGCCCAAGTTCTCCGTGTGCCTTCTGGGAGACCAGCAGCATTGTGACGAGGCCAAAGCCGCTGACCTGCCCCACATGGACATTGAGGCCCTCAAGAAGCTCAACAAGAACAAGAAGCTGGTTAAGAAGCTCGGTATGAAGTTAACATGATGCAGGAGATGTCTGATTAGCAGTGATCAAAGTTTGACTGGCTTTTAACGTTGGTCTTTGTTTGATATGTTCCTTCTAGCCAAGAAGTACGATGCCTTCCTGGCCTCAGAGTCTCTGATCAAGCAGATCCCTCGTATCCTGGGCCCCGGGCTGAACAAAGCCGGCAAGTTCCCCTCCCTGCTCACCCACAACGAGAACCTGTCCACCAAGGTGGATGAGGTCAAATCCACCATCAAATTCCAGATGAAGAAGGTATGTTCAGCAGGAGTCATGTTATACGCACTAATGTTAAATGTTATCTGAACATTAATGTTGGAGCAATGGACTGTTCATTGAACAATGTATCAACTGTTTGTGCCGTGTTGTAGGTGCTGTGTCTGGCTGTGGCTGTAGGACACGTGAAGATGACTGAGGATGAGCTCGTGTACAACATCCACCTGGCTGTTAACTTCTTGGTGTCACTGCTGAAGAAGAACTGGCAGAACGTGCGCGCCCTCTACGTCAAGAGCACCATGGGCAAACCCCAACGCCTCTACTAAATTACAGCTTTTCTATAAATAAAATGTGGAGATGCTCCAAAATTTACGGTTTTTGCGTGGTTTTTTAAATTTTCTGGGCAGCTTCTTGCTCATTTTTAGAGTTTTACATTTGGTTTTGATGGCTTTTGGTTTAATTGTCTTAAACATTTCATTATATTCAGTATTTGTTTTAAATGCTCTGTTTTTCATCAGCAAAATCTTAGATGTACAGAATTGTGCTGAAGTTTTTGGTAATTAAGTAGTTTAGATTCTTAAGCCATCAAGGAGGCCTCTGATCGATCCCATATTCTGCTGCATGACGATGACCCCAAACAATCTAGCGGTGAAGGGGAAGTAAAACTTAATCTGTGTGCTTATATATTTGTAAATATGTACAACTGCCAGTTCATGTATGTGGGACTCTGTACCTTTGTTTACTTTGATGCATTTTTTTTCCTCTTAAATTTGAAAAAGAGTCCAACAGCAGATGGTTTGGCTCCCCACAGAGTTCTGATCTCAGTATAATTGAGTCAGTCTGGGATTACGTGAAGACACTGAATAAACTGACACGCATAAATCCACACAAGAACTGTGGACTGGGAACTGCATTCTCTGAGATACTTGGAACAACCAACTTACTGAATACTTTGAAAACCTGTGTGGGTGTACCAAGGAGAGCTGCTGCCATTTTAAAGGCAAAATGTGCTCACACCAAATATTCCTGTGATTTAGGTCAAATGATCTTCACTTAACTTTGAGTGTCTAAAGCTTTTGCACAGTGCTCTGTTTTATTAAACACATTCAGTATTTTCTAGTGTTTATGAGAAACTATATTTTTAAAGAGGCACTCAGGGACAAAACCCACAAAGGAGGGAAATGGAAATTAATAAACATCTCAATGCTCTATGGAGAAAAAAATAACATACAGAAATTGTGAAAATATCCACTGGTTCATTTCCTAGCTCTGACACTATAAACCCTAATGCTTGCTGATTCATGTTATGTCATAGGTATCAAGTCTAATATTGGACTCAAAATGTTTAAATAGCAAGGTTTGGGAAAACAAGTGATGAAGTGCTGATGATCACAGGATCCTGATGTGTTTGTGTCAGTAAATGTTTAAACTCTCCTTTATATGATTTCACCAGTCAATTAAAATATTCACCTCACCTTCATCTGAAGTGGTTCAAATGACAGCAAGCATGATGGGAACTGCAGTAGTGGCAGTAGTTGACTGATCACATGCAACAGTGTTTATTGGCTATATATAAAAACACTGCAGCAGGTAGATCCACAGCTACCCATGAGCCTCTTGGGGCAGTCGTCCTGCTCAGGTTTGACTGTGGATCTCTTAATAGGATTATCTATTCTCAGTATAGGAGAAAGGCAGCAGGAGAAAATGGACCAAACACTTACGGGAACTTGCGAGAATACATTTGTGTTTCCAGCAACAATGAAAAAACATCTGTTGACTGTGAAGACAATTTAAAATATTTTCTCTGAGTGAAACATTTGGATTATTCTGGTAATGATGAACGCTCAGGTGAGTCAAATAATCTACCAGCTGTCCCACCTGACCAGGTTGTTAATACTTACTGTTAATATAATATTTTATATTTAATTAGTGTGTCCTTCAGTGTCAGAGGTGATATTTAGTAATAATTCTGAACCTCTTTCAGCCTGAAGCAGAGACAAACACTTATAATCTGTCCACCATGGTGGACAGTGATGACAGTGACGAAGGTAACAGCTGCAACATTTTCATAGACAGACCAGAAACCACTGTTGGCACGGCAACAAATATAACCTGGATTGTCTCCTTATTACAGAATCCATTCAAGAGGAGCCGCCAATCACAAGCTGGAATGAGCTGTCCATAATAGAGCGTGTCGGCCTCAACAGGTGACAGATCATGATACATTTATTGTGAATAAAACCCAGTTTAACTCGACTCTGCATTAAGTTTTGGATCTTCTTGTTTTCTGACAGTGTAGAGATGTCAGAGAAAGATTTAGAGGTAAGGCCACACAGATTACATCATGTTTTTTCCTCTTTCTGTTGCCCTAAATGTGCATTTTTATGTTCTTGGTATGTGACGTGTGCATTATTTGCTCATTGTGCCTGTTGTTTGTGCTTTTTAATGTTTTAATTGTAATATTTTGTCTTTATGTAGGTTTTAAGGATTGTAGTTATTGATTCTGTGCTGAATACCTAAATGTCAACTTGCCCAGTAAATGCAAATCAGGCTTAAATTTAATTTGTTTAAATGTTTACATCACAGAAAAGTTCCAATTTATTTTATTCCAATTTTGGTCTTAATGTCATTTCAACCATTAAAATACAGCTGAAAGAAATGAAGTTTCTCTTCAGCGCCAGGAGATTATAAACCTGAAAAACATCAGACAAAACAAAAACGTATAATATGTGCAAATCCTGAGTGAAAGAAATGATATTGGATTGTTCATCTTCACAGACAGCCTTCTCTCAGATCGCGCTGGCTTTCCGCTGCGACCAGTACACTCTGAAGCAGAGGCTGCAGGCTGAGGAGCACGCCCGCAACCTGGCCGAGGAGAACATCCAGCTGGAGCTGACCAGAGGCAGAGAGACCCTGGAGGTACTGTCTGTAGAGAGAAGTGAAGTCTGAAGAAAGACTTCAAGACCAGAGACTCAGGGACGTGTGTGTGTGTCTGGTGTGAGTTAGCCTCCTTTCAGGCACTCATTTCAGACTCAATACCAGTTAACTGGGGGCAAAAGCCATGTCCCCAATTTGGGAAAAAGTTGATTTTTGGGTCAGTGGTTATGTTTAGGGTTGGGGTAAGTCTCCAGGAAATGAATGTAAGTCTCTGTTATGTCCCCAAAATTGACACATGTGCCCAAAGGTAAATGTGTGTGTGTTTGTCTCCAGACCCTGAAGGGCCTGTGTCTGGACAGTAAGCGCAGTACGATCCTGCAGAGGTTGGAACTGTCTCTGGACATCCTCGGCGGGACGGTGGAACGCATCTCTAACACAGCTGAGGTGCTTGGCGCCGTTCACCAGGTACACTGAGGTTCCTTTGCTTCTGTGGTGTATGTGGAGGCTCAGCGCTGTGTAAAACATCTCATCTCATTTTATTTTATTTCATAGCAGAAAATTGAAAAACATTACTAGCTGTCGACTGTTGGATCCTCACAGAGTGAGAACAAAGAGCAATAAAATTGAATAAAGGCGAGACGAACCGAGAACAATAAAAGTATAAATACATTTTTCACACATTAAGTCTAAACAACAAACCTTATTTGCAAAAACAGCATTTAATAGAAAACACCAAACCAATGTATGCAGAGACAGAAAATAAAGGGCTGAGAGGTTTGGATTTTGATCCAGAGGGAAAAATCTGTTTAAATGTGAAATTGTGAAGAAGAGGAAATGTTTGTGTTGTGATATGAGATTTGATTTCATATCCCGTAATAAAACCCCATATTATGTAACTCATCAACCTCATCAAATGTTTATAAGTTGTTAATGATGACTTTCTTATTGGTTAATTCATTAATTGGCAGTGTTCAATTAGACAAAATAATAATAAGCCAGAATTTTCCAGAAAAGCTTCACAACCCAAAATATCTATTTCCATTACATCAATTATTAACCTGTAGCACATTATAAATTATATCTATACATTTGTAATCTATTAACAACTTAGATCTTTCCTTAATGCCTTTTATTTTCTGTCCTTATTAGGAGGCTCGAGTGAGTCGGGCAGTCGAGCTCATGGTGGCTCATGTGGAGAATCTGAGGAGGCAACATGACAAAAATGTGGCGGAGCTGGAGGAGCTCAAGAAGATGAACCCCTTCAAGACCATCGATAGCAGAGCTTCACCAGGTTTCTCATCACCTGTCTCGTGGTATTTGTCTTGTTCTGCTTGTAATGTGCAATATCATGGCTGACATCTAGATCTCTTCTTCTAGAGCCAGAGGAAGGTGAGAGCAGACCGAGAAGCTCTCAGGTATGCAGATGTTTGGCGTATTGTACAGTTTAATATGCTGTATGTGTGTCTTACCTCTCTGTCACATCAATCTCCATTTATTTAGATTCTCTTCTCACTGTTTCTTTTAGCCCTGCATTCGTCGAAGGGTCAGTATATCATTGATTCCAACTCAAATCCAGGTAAGGAGGTTTCTTTAGTGAGCTCTCTCAGTTTCTTTATAAACATTAGCATCCAAAAAGCCAAACTTCCTCTTTGTCTCTACAGGAGAAGACAAAGCGAGACTTGATGAAGCTTGCAGCAGGTTCCGGCAAGATGCCCTCCCCCACCTGCCCGTCCCCCACCCACAGCCCTGAGTCCAGCTTCTGCGCCATCACCAAGGATGAGAGCCAGACAGCGGAGGACAGAACAGAGGACAGGTCAACTACAGACTACAGGCAGAGGTGATTATGTTTTAAAATCGGCAAGAGTACATCACCTGATTTCTTTTCTCTCTGGTTTTTACAGACCACTTGATCCAGAAGAAGCACCACCAGAAGCTCCAGCTGCTCAGCTTCCTCCAGATCCCCCTCCCGCCCCCGACCCAGAGTGCCCTCCAGCAAAGCAAGTGGCCTCCAAGAAGACACAGAACAAAAAGTATGGCTCAGACTCACATAACAGAAGCACAGTATGATGCACGATCTTAAAGCAAAAAAAAATCAGCTGAAGCTCATTATGTTGGTTTTTCATCCCAGTTTTCATTTGACAATGAAATATCTCTGTCTGATGTATGTTGTCATTTTATTCAACCACATCACTTTTACAGTCTTTGCCCACAATAGTGATTCAGAAATCTATAAATAACAATAGACCTTTTCAGACGTCATTATGTCTCATGGCAGGAAAAGCACATGTGTAACTCATAACATTAATTAGTAACAGCCGCCATTAATGTTATTAGTTACATGTGCCTGTATCTGCTGTGAAAAAGGTAGATAGACAGACAGCAGTACAAGTTTCATCAGTAACTTGTACTATAATCGTCTATAATTTGTACTATAATCATCACTATAATGTAGTTAGAAGCAGCTATAAGCTATATATAAGCTATATATAATTAATGTGCAGTTTTTGTCAGCAATTTCAACTTCTCCTGTGAAGACATATTTTATATTCTTACAGCAGTGTTTTACTATATCGTTGTTCATTATCTGTGGTAACGCTTCATTTTGCAGGTCCTTTAATTTTACACTGATTTCTTGGACATTTTCTTAGTCATTTGCAGGTATTTGACAGTTAATTTTTGGGAGATTTTACAGGGAAGGTGGTGCAATTTTGATACAAATTATAAAGATTACAGTTTTTGTGAAGGAAGTGTTTTGTATAGAGTTGGTTTAGTTGGTAATTTTTCTTTAATTGAGAGTAAATACTAGAAAAACTACATATTAGCATATTAGGGTGCTTCTTAAAAACTCTATAACAAGCACATTTCCTGTACACTACCAAGAAATATTAAAAAAGAACATCTACATATGAACCCAAATAGCCTATAATGAGTGAGTACTTACCAACCAAACCAAGCTTCCCCCTTTTTCCTTTTTTTCTTATAATTTGTACCAAAAGTCTTACAAATTAACCATTCAATCTGTGCAAAATACTGAAAACAGTAAATACGTATAAAATTAGAGAACCTGTAAAATGAGGTGTTACCTCATCTGTTTATATACTTGAATCCACACATAGATGTCCACAGGAGGAATTATAATTATTGACAAATTCATTAATAAACACTTAAATCTGCTTACATCTACATTATACGGTGTTATTAACCAGTTATCAAATGTTGTATACTAATTATAAATGCTAAATAGATCATTTCACATTTAACTAAATATGTTCTTTCTGAGAGTTTGGTTTAGTTTTTAAGACAACTTCCAAATATACCAGATAGTTGTTGTCTGTTTGTTGGTGTTTCAGTCAGAAACATTAAGGATTGTGGTGAGAACAGATCTCAAAACATGTAGACCCTCATGTAGACACCCAGGAGTTGTAGTTGTTAGAGTTTATTTGTCCATTTTGAGAATAGTGAAGCTATTTTGTTATTGTAAGTGTAATTATCATATTTATAATCTTTTTAAAATTCTTGATTTGCAATGGAAAATTAAGTAAATTTGACTTAACAGGATATTTACTACTAACACTAGTACAAACAGCAGCCTCAAAACTCACCTGCAGTCTCTATAAAAATCATTATAGGCCTCATTAAATTGATATTTGCTAAATGGCTCTCTGTTATTTTGTCCACCCTTCGTTATTTTGCATGTAGTGGAATAATTTAATAGTTGTGAAAATGGACACGTGTGTCTTTATTTCAGTTCCCCTCTGGATACTTTGCGACAGAGACACAAAGGCAAAGCTGTGTTATCAAAGAAGAAGGCAGACAAAGATAAAAAGAGTACAAATATCTACCGGCGGATCTCTCCTAGCACGTGAGTCAACATATTCTTCAGGTGTTAATTGTGATGATCATTAACTGTGGACAAACTGACTGATCATCTCTTGTCAGGTGTGGATCAATGTGGAGACAACGACCTCTGGTTCACTGGCTGTACCGCTGTCGCTGGGCGCTGCTCTGCACGTACCTCTTTGTGCTTTTTACTATCATAATGTTGACTTACTTCTTGTGGAACCTTCATGATGGCACATTTGAGGAATGATCTCTTCTTTGGGAAAATACACTTTTTCAAATTCTGTGACTGTACTGTAAAAATCAAGGTCAAAGGTCAACTTTATTATCCCAGATAGGGAAATTCAGGTGGTCAAGGTGCTTGTCTACACACATATAGACAAGCTTTGTTATTCCAGAAAGCTCTTTGTATGTGAATATTAAACATTTTGATGTAACAATTTGTTGTTCATGCATGTGTTTTGATATAATTTATGAATTTTACACCTCCACCTTCTAGATTAACAACACCACAAACCAGATTTTCAGTCATATTTTTTATTATAAATATACAAAAAAATATCAAAATTGATACAATCACTTGGTTAGTAACAAAGCACCATACTGCAGTTAAAACATGTATCAAACCACTGTTAAAGGCACCAGTGATTAATTATTAAGAGTTAATAGGAAACATTAAGAGTCAGCTTACTTCACGTCGTGGCTAGACAGATGTTAAACTTTAACTGTGTATATAAAAAGAGCAACGCATTTCAAAAGGTACATATATCAAATTTTTAGTAGGGAGAAACTTTAAATTATAGATAAATATAAAATTATATTAGGAATGGGGAAAAAAATTATTTGAAAACTACTTTAAGGTGAATTTTATGTGCAAAAAATGTGTGCCAGCCACAAAGAAATTCTTGAAACCACAGCAAGTTTGTTCTAAATCCTAAGATCCATTTGACACACTTATGAAATCGTATGAATCTCAATTCACCGCAGAAACTTTAGAAACATCTATTAGAAAACAATTTGAAATAAATAAAACTGGCTTACACCTTACAATAAGTTTTAAATTATAAAAGAGAGAGAGAAATGTGCTCATCAGGGTACCGATAGGTCCACGTTTTCTGCATCAACAAACAATCTCACAGAGAGTCCAAAGACTTAATAAATACAGAGATAAATAGAGAGGAAGAGTGAACATCCTACTAAACATCCTGCAGGGGAGGAAACGTCTCAGCTACACTTGGCTCACGATTTCAGCATCCTCCGCAACAAACCACTGGACTGGAGTCCCGTCTGCGGCTCTCTGGAGAATCACATTACCCAGACCCTGCGAAACATAAACATAAACATTAATATATTGTACATATACTGTATTTTAACATTACTGTGAGTTTCACTATTGGATCATAAAGTACCAACCTGTTTAAATGAGGGCAGGTGAGGTGAAGTGGGGCTCTTGACACTCTGCTCCACATAACTTGGCCGTAACTTCTGGAGCTGGTTCCTGTGGTGCCAGGACTTCAGCTCCTCCGACACAATCTCCCGGGGCATCAGCCGGATGGCGTGGTTCGGGTACTCCTTCAGCGAGGGTGTTCGCACCAGCCTGGTGTAAGGCGGAGGGGGTTTCAACGCTCTCCTCTGGGACGATGCTCCTTCTTGCCACTGTCTTTGCTGAGGGCTGCATGCCACGGGAGGGGAGGACAGGTAGCCCTTTCCCACGTCTGGGTCCTGAGGGGAAAGAGGGCCGTCCTCCGCTATGGCCCTGACGTAGCCGGGATTGGGTTGCAGCTGGTTGGTGTTCTTGTGTGAGCTGGGGAAGTTGGAGGGCCCTTTCTTCTGTGCTACAAAGTGGAATCCATAAGGTGGAGGGCAGAGCTTTGGGATGTCAGTGGGTCCGTCCCTGCCAGGTGAGCTCATGTAGGAGGAGGTTGAGTGCTCTGAGCTGCTGTCCTCAGAGCTGGACTGATACAGACGCAGGGGAGAATACTCTGGAGAACGCACCAAGAAATCAGCAGCACAGTGTCGCTGCGGCAGCCTGGCTCGCCCTCGATTCTTCTCTGAGCTGAGACACTCCAAGTCAGTAGATGGCTTACTTTTTGGAAGCCTGAGGAGACAAATCATGTACAGTTGTAAAACAACCTTAACACATGTTGCTGTGCTCTTAGCGCATTACACGCTTGATGTGTCTGACATGAGTTCTCAGTGTACCTGAAGGACTGGGAGTACTGTCGGCGTACGTGCAGCTCTGGGGTGGAAGGGGCGCTGGTGGAGTGGTTGTGACGCAGCGCTGAGTTCTTGATGAACTGAGAGAGAGGAATCCTGCAGCTTTCCACAGACACCTGGGTTCCCACCGGACTACTGCACACAACAAAAACAGAGAGGATGACATGAGATATGCAACACATAAAAGGTGAGACAGATACAAGTAAATCTGGACTATCAAGTCCAGCTAAACTAAAACACTAACATAAATTTCATCTGTAAACAGCCAAACTAAAAACTGTTCTCTCTGTTGGTCATGTTCACGGTCTAATATCACACTTTAGACTCGTACCTAGACCTGCTGCTGCAAGCAGATTGAGGTTTAGTAGCCTTGTGGTATGGCTGGTCCAGACTAGACTCTTTCCATGGAGAGTTCTGGATGGGAGAGCGCTCATACTCCACACTGAGCTGACTCGTTGACTGCTGGGACGCCTGCAGGGTCTTGGCTGACAGCTGGAGGGGGTCCGAATAGGAAGTGCCCATCACTGGAGGAGAGAGAGGGCCAGGCGAGTCCACATCTGTGGATGGTCGGAGTGAACATCAGTATGAGGCAGGAATGCAACAACAAATATTTATTTAAAGATTCATTTTTTAAAGAGAAAGAGAAAAGAGAAAACATGTATACATAAAAATAAAAATAAAATAATAAAAAAGTAAAGTAGAGGCATTCACTTTTGTATTTTTACATAAATTTGAAGTTAAATGGTTAAATTTTGAGACTTTTTCTTAATTTTTGTCCCATCATACTACTCCAGGATATTTCTATCTGACCCACAAATCTACTAAATCTGAACCAAAGCATGTTTATAAGAGAGTAACAATAAACACTGGAAGTCCTTGCTCACCATCATCAAGGGCCACCACATCAGACAGGGAGCTGTCATCAGACATGCTCAGATCTGCACAGAGAAAAGAAAAAATGTTTAAAGTGTCTATTAAACCCACAGTGAGCATTCATGAGTGCAGTGCACAGTTTGGCCTGAAGGGGGCAGCAGTGTCCTTCACCTTTGTTCTGGCTGTTTGAGATGCTGATGCACGGTGAGTTGCACTCGCTCTTGATCCTGTGCTGCAACACGGCCTCCTGCAGATCCTTCACTTTCTTCTCCTCCCTCTTGCACTGCTGCAGACGGCTCTTCTTCTGGGGTTTGCTGAGGTTCTCCTCCAGGGAGAGTTTGCGGGCCGCCTGATAAATCTGCATCTGAAGAGCCAAGCCGGTCTCCAGCTCTTGCAACTCTGGATCCTACAGTCAAGGCAATTTTTAACTTTTAGTTTAATCTGATGAATTGTACTCTCTTTTGCTGACTCACTTTCTCTCACCAAGAATAGTAAACACTGTACCTCTTTATCCAGATGGATCAGACCTTCGTCCAGCTTAAAGGAAGCTCCAATCCTCCTCCTGATGCGAGGCAGCTTCTCATCGGGCATCAGAGGATAGTCTGAGGGCAGTTTACCAGTCAGCTCCTGTTAAGATAAAATAAAAGTGTTGGTTATAAAAAAAAAAAGCAACCGCTCATTTAAAGCTATTATAATGTTCCTCAGAACATAACAAAATAACATCTTGCTAGTGCATATTTGTCGTCATCTAGAAGTTACTCACTGCCTCCCTGATGCAGAGCTTTCTGAGCTCCAGCAGGCAGAGCTCCAGACGCTCCTCCAGAGACTGGTGCTTCAGTTTTAGGGCTCTGGTGTGGGTGGTCAGGTCCTTCACTGGGGATGTGGGGCTGTCTGGACCTGCAGTGCACATACACAGAGGATGGCATCAGGCTTTGCTCATCAGCATCAGCCAAAGAATTAAATATAAAATTATTATTTCTACTGTATATAGTGCACTTTTTATATTAAGAATAGTTGCCTAAACATACTTAATACGATGCATAAACACTTCTTACATGTGGTACTTATATCAGGTCAGTGCTGCAGAGAACTGAAGCTGTGGTATCAGGTGGTTTTGGTGTCATATGTGGACTACTGCATGTCTATGACTCAGTTTTTGTTGTCTGTGTATATTGTTTTTTTGAGCCTACACTTTGAATCAATTTCCATTTTGGATAATAAAGTTAAAAAACTTCATATGCAAAATCTGTAAACTAATTTACTTTGAGACCCATTAGACCATTTTTATTTTGTCTCGATAATGAATGCGAATTTGTTAAAAAGTAGGATTTTTTTCCTCAGATAAGTAAATATAACAATGTGGCATAATTTTCTCTGCCTACTATTTTCAGCTCAGTACAATAAGGGATAAAATGATTAGTCAATTAATTGATTATTTGATCAACAGAAAATTAAGCAGCAACTATTCTGATAATCGATTAATCGTTTTGAGTCAAATTCTCTTGTTCCAGCTTCTTCATTGTGAATATTTTCTGATTTCTTTAGTCCTCTATGACAGTAACCTGAATATCTTTGAGTTGTGGACTGTTGGGCAGGAAAAAACAAGACATTTGAAGTTGCATCTTGGGCTTTGGGAAACGGTAATTGACATTTTTCTGACTCATCTAATAATTGAGGAAACAACAGACAGATTAAGCGATAATGAAAATGATTGTTAGTTGCAGCCCTAAGTAGCATGATTGTGTTTTATTGATTGATTATGTGGCTCTAATCTGTCGATGATGTATGAGGCGATCAGATGTTTTATTGTTGTATTTTGTTGTTCTTACCAGAGTGCAAGATAATGCCGCTGTCAGTGTCACTGATCTCCTCTTTGCTCTCGATGGCTGTCATCTTGACTGTCTGCTCTCAAGTTTTTTTTAGAAATACCTGTTGAAATAAGAATAGTGAGCGTTAGATTGATCACTTTTAAGAATCTATATCTTCCTGTTGTTTTCCTACCACATGGCTTCATTCATGCTCCCTCCTGCTGCTTCACTTAACAAAAGTGAATGAGTGGCGAGTGTCCTTTCACACACTTATCCATGCAGCTCTCCATCTCCCTCCTCCTCCTCCTCCTCCTTCTCCTCCCCCTCTACCTCTTTCTCCCTCCCATGCTCAATCACAAAAGAAGCAGACCCCCACGCTTGACTCGGCACATGTGCAGGGGTTAATCCGAATCGTGGTGCCATGGTGACAGGGCACGGCGCGACCGGCTGGGGGAGCGTGTCTCCATGAGGCGTGTCAGAGGGCGTTTAAAGAGCCCGGACCCCGAAAAAGAAAGCAGATGGCAGCGGGAATTACCCCACTCGTGGACTGCACCTGTTCCCCCTACGCAACCCCCTCCCTCAGCTCCCCATTCAACCAGTGTCTAGAAAACCCTCTGGGGGCTTTGAAGTGGAAGAATGTCTCAATGCTGGGCTTGTCCACGCAGCATCAGATCACAAGGGCCCCACTGACTCCTGTGCAACGCTGCCACATTCACAAACAGGCGAGCACAATTCATGTTTATGGCCTGCTCTGTCCCATTGTTGTTTTCCACCGAACATCTGACTGACAATAAACAAAAAACATGATGCAGAGAGGAACGACAGCCAGAACAGGAAAACAATGACAACAAATTGGGAATAACATCTGGGAATAAGTCGAGGCTTTTAAAACCAGGCCAGGAGGTCTGTGGCTGATTTGGTGAAATCGCCTTAGGGCAGGAGAGAACTTCCCAGAAAATGCTGCTTTTATTTTCTCCTTTTTTTTCTTTTAGGTCAATTAATTTATTCTGGGTCTCACATGTCTGCCACCACCCTAGACTTCTCCTAAAAAAGGCCAGCAGATCATAAGAGACAACGTTACGGCCACTAACATGATTAAAGGATGTTGTTAGCTCGCCTTGTTTCAATGCCACACATTCATAAATGTCCATAAACTGGTTGACTCCTGGAGAAGCCTCTGAGTTTATATCATATAAGCAAAACTCATATGAGAAGTGAATTGCCTGGACGTAGAAAATAGGCGCAGGGATGAATGTGTGTGTGTGTTGCTAAGGCAGCTGTGTATAATCCTCAGCTCCTGTCTCATCCTCTGTGTTTGGAGATTGATATCAAGTCTTTTTCCTGTACGGACCAGGAAGACACAGAGCCTGAGCCTCCTCTAACAGGATATTATTGTGTATCCCATAGGCTTGACCCTTTCACCACAGCAACTCATGTGAACTGATGCAGCTTAGAGCAGTCGGTAGCACAATGAAGCACAGGCAGCTCAACTCAGTAAAACAACACTGCAACAAAGGCCCTGTATCCACCAACCGGCCTCAATAATCTGCTGTGGGCGCAATATCTGCTGACAACTCCGCTTCTGGCCGAGCGGCGTTGTCGGGCCAAATATTGAGACAAGGCTACAGTGAGAGGTGGGGGAGAGGAACAGTGCTGAGTTTTTACTGTGCAAACGACGGGGGCTTGAAAGCAGTCTAAAGACGTCAACAGGAATCCGGCCCCGGTAATCAGAGACAGGCAGGGTAATGTGGGATTTTACCCACTTACACCCCATAACTCTCTGAAGACTTTCACAACGTCTGTGGTCGGAGGTCTCGCCTGAGTGAGTGGGTGGGTCGGCGGTTGGGATAAAACAGCAGATTTCATTAGATGTTGCAGCTTATTGCTCAGACATTGATCCCATTCGTCATAGCTTGGAGATGTGGGAGTGTTGAAATTACAAAGTTTAGGGTGAGCCAAGAAACAATACTTTTCTTACTGGAGCGTGGCAGGAATCCATTTCCTGAAAGGATAGTTGCTGATAGCACAGTCTCCAACCCGGCAGACTTGATTGACGTAACCATAACATCTTAATTGCGGCGGTGTGTGCTCACAGCTAACGACGACTATCTAGGAACGTGTCAGAGATGGGAGCTGACCGTCCCCACCCATCCTCGATGCTCACCGGACCATGACGATGTAACATCTACGGAAGTGGGTGTTTATGGCGAGGGATAATGATGTGGATTCACTGTCTCCCAGACTTCCCCCCCCACCACCACCCTTTCCCATGAGCCTTTGGAGCTGTGATGTCCTGGAACGCCGTGCTCATTACCACTGTGGTCGGCCCTGGAATTACCAACAGGGACCAGCCTCAGCGAGGAAACAGCGAGGGATGCCTGAAACCAGACCGAGGCCTGTTTGAAACCCTGTAATTAAGATTCTCCACTGAGTGCTGATACTATGGAAGAAATCAAATGACTTTACAGCATGCCTTATTTCAGAGTCTGATGCAAAGCCAAAATCCATTCAGCAGAATGGATCTTTCTGTACACAACATGAGCTGCTGGAGAAAAAAAAAAGGGGGCATCAATGTGGGGGAGCGGCAGGAGGGGAAAAAAATGAAGTGTTGTGTTACAAAGCGCGCCACTGGAGTCAGCTTTAAGAAGCAGTGCTGATTTTGGAAACTCCACAGACTGCAGCTAAATGCAGACAGCAGGCTGTTATATCATGAAGTTCAAAAGTCACGGTTATGAGGAGGATGTATCAAAGACTCAGACACTGACAGCTTATTTCCTTTGTCAACTGTTTGTCAGTACAGGCGTCTTGTTTTCCAGCAGAGACAATGCAGGGGTAATAAGCACCATACAAGCCTGCTCTCAGTCACTGGAGGCCATATGTTGAGCAGACACACCAGCTCTGTCACAGCCCAGCGACAGCATAAATAAAGAGGGCAAGAAAAGATGCTCCATTGTTCCCCGGAGGCTGAAGGGCCGGCCGTGGATCGTGACACCTTGTCCTTCTGAGTCATCGTCTCTGAGACCTCTGAATGGACACTGATGGTTATCCCAGGGCATTGGCAGGATGTGGTTACAGCTTTTCACCCACAAGTGCCCACCGTTGACAAAAGAACTGGGGCATAACAACACAGAGGTGTTGTCTTTAGCACCACTGTAGCACTGAATGTCTGTCAACACGTGGGCTGTAGGAGACTGTGTTTATTCTGCTGCTGTGAGCACAAACACCCGCCGCTGACCGCTGTTGCCACAAATAATAGTCCTACAGTGTTGTTTATCTGTGAAAGCAACCTGTTCACATTCATGGTACACAACAAGTGATTAAATTGCAGAGACTCCCACACAGTCATCTACCACAGCTGTTGAGTATTCATTACTCATAATTGCTTAGTCTGATGGTTGCAATACTTTGGGATTTTAACTATTCTTATATGCATACCATTATTTTTACACAGTTTGTACAAGTATTCTTGTAAAAAGAAGTGTTGGTACACAATAAAAATGGGAGTACGTCACTAAAGAAATATCCCATTACAAGTAAAAGTCCTGCTTTGAAGTTTTTACTTTAGTAAAAGTGCAACAAAATGTACTTTAAGTATCAAAATTAACAATACTCATTATAGAGACTATATATGATATCATTGTAATGAATCATTACTATTGGTGTGTTAAAATGTACATGAAGTAGCACTTTAATGTTTTAGTTGGTCGATGTTGAGCCCATGTGAAATCTTTTAATCATAGAAAAAGAGACTATAACTGTTAAAATAAATGTAGTGGGAAAAGTAGATTTTCTCTCTGAGATGTAGTGGAGTAAAAGTAAAGATTAACAAAAAATGGAAATACTCAGTAAAGTCATACTTATAGGTACAGAACATGTGTAAATATACTTATTTTCATCACTGAAGAAGAATGAACACTTACAATAATATGTACAATGACAGAGTGTTTAAAATATGTTAAAGCAATCAGTTTGATTACACAATTAACTCGCATCCATAAAAGTTTAAGGACTTCTAACAGCATCCACCGCCTCACACACTGACCCTGTCTGTACTAATGTTACTCCTCCTTACCTGTCCGATGTTTTCTCTTTGTATCATGTTGCTGACCTAATGAAAACCATGTGTACTCACCCTCTAGTGAGTTATCTTCTCCTTTACAGCATCGTCCCGGCAGCTGCAGCAGCAGTAGTTCAGACTTTCTCTGGTCAGCAGTGAGAGCAGCGCTTGGGACATCTGTTCCAGTCAACTCCACTTTCTCTTCGAAGGGGGGATAGCTGTATTGATTTTGGTAAAGTATTCATTTAATCATTAATTTATTCTTATATTTACTTCATAGCCTATGTTTAACATAATTATAATCTCTCAGAAAATATTTTATTCGACTTATGTAGGTTTTAAACGGGAATGGTAACTTATTTGATTCCGGCGACCCCCAGACTGTTTTTAAATGGTTTGTTCCGACGCTGCTGACTTTCCAGACACGCTTTGCGTATCGACACAGCACGCGACACACCGAGGTGCTGCTGGTACAAAAGGAGGCACAAAAGAAGGACAGCCGGAGGGAGAGGAGACAAGTTTTGGTAAAAAAAAAAAAAAAAAGTACCCAGGACAGCTGGCAAGTAACATGGTGGTAAACAAAATTACACTTCCCTCTTCTGGCGGCCATGATGATGGAAAACAAAATGTGTGGGTCAAAATTCATCCTTTCATCCATTCTCAAAGATCCAAAAATACATGAAAACATTTCATAGTGTGGCGACAGATGTACTTTTCATAGCTGATTATCATTCACATTAAGCTACATAGCTGACCTACTTGTGCTGAATAGAATATTTTGTCAAATTGATGGCGTTTCATTTGTTAATTTGGATTTTTAAAATTACTTTTACTTACTTTACTCATTATTGTATTATCTGCAGTGGTGAAACGTACAGTTGCCCAAACACTGCACTTAAGTACAAATTTGAAGTACTTGCTACTTTATTCTTCCACTCAACTACATTTCACGTGGAGTATATTGTATCTTTTACTCTACTACATCTATTGTTCAGTTATTGTTTATATAGTTTCTTTGCAGTTTAAGATTGAAATGATCTATTATTAGCATATAAGATAAAACTACCCAGCAGCAGAATATGAAGTAGTTAGAATCAGCTCCACCTTCAACAGCTACAACATTAAAATACTGCTTACATGTTTATGCACAAGCAATAATAATCTAACAATGTGATATATATATATATATATATATATATATATATATATATATATATGTATATATATATATATGTATATATGTATATATAAGTATATAACATTCATATAACAAAATGAGTGATTTTAATATGGATACAGTAAATTTAGCCGATAATACTTCTGTACTCTGTATGTAAGATTTTAAATGCAGGACTATTACTTGTATCATACTTTGCAATGTGATCATTTTAAGCATCTGAATACTTCTTTCACCACTGATTATGTGTAGCACTTTGGGTTTCTCTGTGTTTGTGGTCCGTTACTAAAATTAACCCAAATGTAATTTTGAAACAGCAAACAGGCTTCTTGTATTTGCTTTCAGCTGGTAGCTTCTCTGACCATCCCAAATGTCTCCAGTGCCTTTTAACCAGGCCCCTGGGTATTCCTATATAGCCTATATATCCTGAAAAGCCTCCTCCAGATGGTCTGCTCTCTCCTCTCGTCCCGTGATGGAATGAAAAGATCAGCCAATTAAACAAAGTCCCATATCCATGTGAAAGAACCGTGAGAGTCCTCGGGGAGAAGAGCTGCATGCAAATCAATCCCCAGCGCTTTAAACTGTGTCCAACAAAACAGTAAATCTCTGCAAACCATAAGCAAAACCATTTATTTCCACAGCACACGGACACACTAAAAATCAAGTCACGACATAAACAGATAAACAAACATGCAAATGTGTAACACTGAGGGGATGTACAATCTTTCGTTCTGATTTCTGTTGATACAAAACAGTTCTCTGTTAGCAATCGCATAGATAGCTTATAGAAAGTAAATAATTAGGCTTGCGTGACTCATGTGGCCCTTCCGCCAAACAAACAATAAAATAACCTCATGCTGCTTTAATGTAGGAAGAAGTATAAGAAATTGATTTTGAAAAAATAAATAGTATAATGACCATAAAAAACATAAAAAATATCAAGCTTCTCAACAATCGTACCTCTTCCTGAACCAATAGTTCTCCACATAGTCATCAATAAAAAGGAGCACTCCCTCATCAGAAACAAAACAAAGTTTTAAGAGGACATTTCTAAATATGGATCATGTGTTTCCTGGTGTGCATGATTCCTTATACAGTATCTGAAGAGACAGTGAACTTAATAGAGGGCCACTGTGGTGAGATGCTGCAGGGGCTGATGGGAGCCTCGGGGCCTCACTGCTCAGACATCTGTGTGCGTCTCAGGTTGTCCTTTACACGAACAAACTCTGGAATCTTCTGCTGGTTCTCCCTCCGCCTGATCTCCTCCTGCTCATACTGGACAAACAGAGGACGAGTCAGCGTGTCGGCCAGTCAGTGTCATTATTTGTGACCGTCTTTAATCCACAGCAAGTAATAATATAACATCACTACCTAATTAAATTTACATCACTATGGTTTAAATTGAGAGTGTTAACACGCTGTATGGCCTAAATGCTGTTTCAACAAGACTTGAGATGGAAAACATGGTGGAATTTGGCTGTAAACATGATCATATGTCAAGCTGATTAGTTTTGATACTGACATCTTTAATATGGAGGTGGGTGAAAGAAGTACTCAGATCCCTCCATTAATTAAAAGTAGCAGCACAATAATGTAAAAATACTCTTGTTATAATACTAAATCCTACTCTAGAAAATGTATAGAAATGTTATTAACAAGTTGTACTTAAGTATCAAAACTAAAAGTACTGGGGTGTTTTGAGATGATTAATGACAGAAGACAGAAGAAAAAAACTCTGTTGCACAAATTTGTATTCAGTTTTAGACTACTCTCTAATCTTTTCTCTTTTTTTTGGTGAAATATTGGAAATGTTTACCCCTTTGGGCCTTGAATGATTATTTAAATAAAACCATCTGAGAAGTTTAAAGGGAAATCTCTTTTTTGTGGAACTGCAGACGACATCTGAAACATGACAAAGGGCCCCAAATAGATAGTTTTTAAACAGTCAAAAGCCAAAAAGGCTGGGGGCCACTGCTTTAATCTTTAACAGTGTTTAACAATGTTTCTTTTAAAAATGTAAAATCTTAACTTTAAAAGTAACTAGTAAGTAGAGCTGTCACGTAAATGTAGTAGTGGACAAAAAAGGACAATATTTTCTTCTAAAATGTTGTAGAGTAGAAGTGTAAGTAGCACTTGAGTAAATATACTTAAAGCTTTAACACTAACAACAACCCCTGTATATTTGATCTGAAGTGAATTTATTTGTATCTTCTAATTATGTCATGAAGTGTCTCTCAGCTGTGTGTTTATATGTCTCTGACCTCTTGGAGCTTCTGCTGCCTCTTGCGGAGCTCCATCTCCAGATCTGAGGGCTGCCGCTGTGCCATCTCCGCCTCCTTGTGTAGCTCCAGTCTGCGCTGCTCCAACACTCGTTTCAGCTCTGGCTTCTCCTCCAGCAGCAGGCCCCTGCACCATCAGTCAGAGAGTAGTTAGTTGTGAGGAACATTAATTAGTACATTAAAAGCAGAGAGCAGCGCTGTTTACCGTTTATGGCTGAGCAGCAGCTCCCGGTGCAGGGTCTGGTGGCTTGGCGTCTCCAGCGAGGAGCCATTCAGTTTTCTGGGCAGAATGTCGTCACCGCTGCAGTCTGCTGTGGACTGATGGGTCACTGGCGGATGACCAATAGAGATCTCTGAGGAACACAAAGCAGCTCATATAGATCTATCTGGCTATTGACTTTTGACCCCTCACATCTGATAATTTCTACTAAATAAATAGTTAAACATTGGATCCTTTACTGCCAGCAGTTATAAATTGACCTCAGAGTATTTTGTATATTCTTAATGTATGATTTCTGTCACAGAGTAACAGGTAAATTAATTAAAGGAGAAAAACACATTGACAATTTGAATAATAATTCAGTGATATTATTTTTCAAACAATATAAATCCATTTTGGTAAGAAAAATCACAACCTAAAAATCTGTGAATTATAATGGAGCCAGTTTGTTTTTATCAGCTAAGTGCTTCTAAAGACAATCATATCAATCAAATTCTAATCTATCAAACAAGGATTTGATTGATAGACCAATCTATCATTCAGATAGATTGATTCATCTATGTGATACATGATTGGTGGCACTTGACTGATAAGTCCATCAAACCTTCTAATCTAAAATATCATCAGATGTGTTTTGTTTTTTTTACTCAGCATTTATGCATCAAGATACCTTTCCTGTGATGTCCGTATCCTGGTTTCTGTGAATATTAAGAGTTAGAAATTGAAATGAAAGAAGGAAAAAAAGAGGAAAAACTCTGTTAGTTGCTTGACCAGTAAATTATGTCACACTCACTAGCTGAACCAGTTATATGAACTCCTCTTTATTTTGATCTTCACCTGATGGTATAATTAGATAAGAGCTAAAAGGGACGGAGCCCGCTGTGCTGCTGGTTAAGCAGGTGAGCTGCGTTTTCTCAGAGCACAAAGGTGATGTAACAGCTCTGTCACCCTGTCAAAAACAGCAGTGCAAGTTTGGCCGGACAGTGATTGTCTTTGGCAGATCATGAGCAGGTTGCATGACATCCTACTGAAGTCCAGTCACACAGATACCTGCCACACCCACTGAAACCACATAACCAGCAGAAATGATCATCATAAGCAGATGGTAGACTGCTGCTCTGAGTCTCTCATTCAAATAAAGTCAAATATACCAGCTCATAACAGAACATTTCTGTTGTAAACTTCCTCACAGACAACCATTATGATCCTCAAGCTCTATATTTTGGATTGTGCCCTTTATTGTTCCTACATACATAAGCCTCCTCGGACCCCCGCAGAGAGGCTGAGCTGGGAGATAACCTGATGAGTCTCTGACCTGATGGGAGCCATTGTTCCAGCCCTGCAGAGCTGGGATGGATTCCAGCAACATCAATCCATCTGATCTCTACTTGTCAACAACTTACCCTTCACTCTAACACAGGCGCTCTGAACTGTCGTAGGATAAATATAGTTGTTCTTTGGCCTCGTAGTCCATGAATCAATGTGTTGTTGCTACATTACTTCCAAAATCATCCATGTTTTGAAAGAGTTTTCAAAACCCAAGTGACCCAAGATTTTGAATTATGTTAAAACATGAAAACTGCTAAAAATGGGAACAGCAATGTTTTCCCATGACAGTAGTGATGTGTCACATGTTGACCGGTGGCTCCATCAGTTTTCTGAAGTGTCCTGAAATATTTGAGAATCCAGGGAGAATTCAAGTATGCATAAAAAGCAGCGTGACGCTCATGAGGATAAAACTTCCTCAGCAAATAAATCTTAGAGTGTTTGATTGGTCTCACTCACTGAACCAAAGCAGTTTCATGAGGCCACGTCTTCTGATTCAATCATTTTGATCATAATCTGAAAGATAGTTCCAGATTGTCTCAACAACGGTGTCTTTATATTTTTTGTCCATGATCTACATAATGTGAAGAGGGATATAAAGTCTATCGGCCGTATAGAAATCAAAATAAATCAGGACTGTAAACTCACTGAGGCTAAATTTGACTTGACCAAAGTCAACTAAACCTCTGACAGATGGCCACCAGACCAGACGTTGACCTTTCAGTCACCAGACAGGAGTAAAGCTGTAAGAGAACTCACTTTTTTTGCATTTGACCCCTCCATGGCAGGATGGTGGAGGTCCACTCTGTCTCTCCTCCTTTTTTTTTAGTCCATTGTGAAAAGAATCACACCTCCTCACAGCAACAGTCTTTCTGTTGTCTGTTTCTTCGCTGCATCCAAGTCCAACATATTGTTGTTGACACGGAGGATCTTCAGACTCAATGCGCCACCTCCCAGTTGTCAGTAGTGGTATTACAGCATTCAAGATTACCTCACAACCCCCACAAGGCACAGGACACTAGATTAGTTAATTGCCGTAGACACAAATGCAGCTTAAAACCAACCTTGCACGGCACTATACCAGTCGACTCCTCCACCATTAACACTGACGGAGGCTCCAACAACAGGCAAACCAACATATATAATAATCCTTGGTTCTTATTGGGTAACAAAAGTCAGCCGACTTTTTATAAATTGCATAGGGTGAACAGATGTCCTGTGTCCTCTTGTATGGTGTATTTGAGTTTTTGCCCTCTACTGCAAGTTAAATTTCCCCTTGAGAGACAATAAAGATCTCAACTGACCTGAACTAATTTGCAGCCCCTGCCCCTCCTGAGGCTTTTAAAGTTCAAACAACTAAATAAACAAACAAACGGATGAAAAAGATTCAGGATAAAAACTACAGAAAAGACGTAATAGACTGTGTGTACGTGTCTGTATCTGCATGTGTCTGTGTGTTTATTTATTTTACTTGTACATGCAATGACTTACAGGTTCAAAAAGTGTGTACAGTTGATTCAGAAAGTTGCTTCACTCCCCCCTTTATTGTGTTGTAGATTTTAAATGGATAAAACAGTTTTGCCCACCAATAAGCCATAATGACAAAGTGAAAAGATGCCTTTTAAAATGTTTTGCAAATGTATTAAAAAGCAAAAACAGAATATAGAATCTGTATGTATGTATATGTATATACATGTATATATATGTGGTCGATTCATTCATAAATCATTCAGTGTTCACATATTTGTTGTTGTTTTAGGTACTACTGTCTCAACATAATGAAAACGTCTGATTTTGTTTTACGCTAATTCATGTGATAAGCGGTTCCACAACATCACGAATGTATAATATCGGGTATTGTCAACAATCACTATATATTTTCCACCCATTTAAAATGCAGTTTTGCCCATGACTCTAGATATACAAGATCATTACAACTGAAAATGACTGAAACTGAAAACCACTAAAACTTTATGGAAAAAAAGTGTGACATTTAATACCGTAATTAACCATATTTATTAGAATCTAATTCACTTAAACATAAATGAAATATTAAAGAAACCCATTATATTCCCCAAAATATATAATTTTACTGTAACATCATGTTTTCAGTCACTACATTTACACATCATTCATTTACTTAATTATTTATATTACTGTAAATACTTATATTATCTAATAATACTTAATGTTACACCTCTGCTTTCTAATGCACTTCTAAAACTAGCCTATATTTTCTACATTTAAAGAAATTTATGGCCACGTGAGGGCGACACAGTTTCTACTTCAATATCCCATGATGCAACGCGGCTGTTTGATATAAATACATACCCGGAAGTCCCATTTCTTCACAGTGTGAATGGCGGGTGAGAGGAGTATGTCTGTGTGTGTTTGGTGAGCGTGTTTGGTGTCTGTTTGAGTGTGTGAGTGTGTGTGTTTCTGTTAAAAAACCTACACAGTGATCTTATTTGATCCGGTTTGAGTCTGGCTCTGCTCGGACCGGAGATGATAGGAAAAACGCTCTCGAGCCTGTATGGCGCTGAGTAGCAGGCATTATTTCACTTCCAGGGCCTCCACGCTGCACAGTGTGGTTTAGACGTGATGAATTGATCAGATATACTAGTTCGGGATGAGTTTGGGGTTCATACCCTAAACTTCACGACGGACACTGAGTATAGAGGCGATTCTGATCTTACCACAGGAAGAGCAGTCGGGAGCCCTGCAGACGGTTAAAGACCGGATTCAGCTGCAGAAACAAAGGAGCCGCCGTCAGTTTCTCTCTGTGGCTACAGTTCAGCAAACATTTACCTCAACATTACTGCAGTGTTAACTTCAGATCGTTGGTATATTGTATAGATTCACAAGACAAACATGTAGCTAACTCTGCTAGAACTTACTGGCTGTAAACACAGAAATGTGTTTGTGTCGTCTGTCTGTTAATCATAGTAACACTTAACTGATTTAAGTTCGTCTTAAAACCACAGTGAGCAGCCCAAATGAACATTGAAACGTGTTTTTCTTGTTATCAGTCTCTTGTTCATACTGGCCATCAGGCCACAATATCCCTTCATGATGCACTTATAATGTTAGTGATGGGAAACAAAAGCCACAGTTCTTCTGTGCAAAAATGTATTTAAGTTTATCTGAAGCTAATTTGAACCATCAGTTGTCCAAATGAGGTAAATCAAGAAGATAGCTTTCAATTTTAGTGTTTCTGGTGCCAAAGTCCCTCTTCTTGTTTCTATATTTTCACCGCTGCTCAACAGGGAAACACAAAGAGAATTTGATGCTAAACATACTGTAAATGTGGCAGATATCCACTTGATTTGACTAACTCAGACTGATGAAGCCTCAAATAAGCTTCAGATCAGCTTTAAATGCATTTTTGCCCAAAATGACTGCGTGGACACACTGTGGATTTTGTCCTCCATCACTTACATTGAAAGCACATTTGAGGGGGATCTTTTAACAGCCAGTATGAACAGGAGGAATGATTACGGTGAGGAAAACCTCTTTCAGGGTTCATTTGGGCACCACACCAGACAGACTGAAATTGTGAACATTTTACAATTTTCCTTGAAAGACTTGGCACTGAGAATATAATTAGTGGTTAATTGTTCTCACTGTGTAGGTGAACTATTAGTGAAATGAATCCACTACTGTTAGAATCACCTTCATGATGTCATCAGGTACATTATGTCCATGATGACATCACGACTAACATTAATAATCTGTTCCAAGAGCAGATTCAAGGGGATCATATTACTGGCTATTTCTAACACTTCTTCATCCATATATACATTTATACAGTTTACTGAACCATTACATCCCTTATCATTCTATGTCTCCTTGTTTCAGATCTATACACTTGTAGAAGCAACCCACCCTGGCCACTATTGCTACATCATAAACCTGATAAAACATAAATACATAAAATAAATAAAACAGCAGAATAGTTAAATAAATACATTAAAACAATACACTAATTACCAGTGTTTACAGCCTCTTTAACAGCACAAGATTCAATAGTCTAAGTGCTGCTCACATCTTTATGGACAACTGAGGAGTGTTTTGGCAAACCTATGAATATAAAACTTGGCTAAGATAATTATAAGATTGATCATATGAGCTTGTTTCCCATTTTACAACTTTCTGTTGTAAAACCTAAAAACTCCAACAGTGCATGTTTATTCAATAAAGCAAAATAAGCCATAAATATAACATTAATAAACTCAGGAACCTCTTACCACAGTCTTTTAATATAGTAACAGTGCCAAAATAAACGAGGCACAGTTTGAGGATGTGCAAAACACAATACATTAATATCATTCTTAAATCTTTTCAGAAAATGTTTTACGTAATCTTAAAAGACACTCCCTGAATCGGTTGTCAGAGCTCGTTTTCACTGTGATATTGAAAAACAGTTACTGCCGTAGTCTCATACTGGGATGTGCTGTGGAAAATATTCCTTGGAAGAAAGTCTGAAAACTTTATCTGCCTGTACCATGAGCTTTCTCTCATTTCATTCCGATTAATTAATATCATAATGATTTAAGCATAATAATGATAATATAATTAATCACTAATAAAAAATAATGATATTACATAGTAGATTATTATAACCTCTTGAATTGTGACAAAGATAGACATGTATGTAAGGCCGTGGATCTCGCGATAATACACGTTTGCATAGACGATGACATCACTCTTTGTATACACATGTGACCCCGGGTCGTCCAACCAGCTTTCAGCAGGAGAAGAAGAAGAAGAAGTTTCTCGGCAACGACTGGGCGAAGCGCGCGAGGGCGAACGAGTGTACCTGTTTTTGTTCGTCATGGCGGAGCATCGGAAGAGACAGCGGATCAGTCATGACAACATGGCCACACAGACTTCCAGCAGCCGCGAAGCGAAGGCAGCCAGTCAACCGGACGGAACCGGAGCAGAGGGCCGTTTTGTGGAGGGGTCCATACTCCGCATCACCATGAAAAACTTCCTGTAAGTTTACTTCTCGACGGCTGTCAGTCAACTGCTCAAACAACGTCTATAAACAGACACTAACTGCCGCCAACCTGAGAGAAATATAATAGAGACCGATGTGAGATTCACGGTAAAGCTGGCAGACTTATGCTAACATATCAGTGCTATTAGGAAGCTTTAAATAAACATTACCATGTATCCACTGAGACTGCTGGAAACAAGCTAACGCAGGATAGTTTCAGTGGTTCCAAGAAAACACATGTTCACACTTTGGTCACAAAATCAGATAAAAGCCCCCCTCCACTTCTTCTTTTTTCCTCCAGTTTGATGTTTGAGCTTCACTGTGCAGAATGATGTTTGTGCAGAGTCTGACACCAGAAGGCTGTTTTCATGTTCATCTGCTGAAAGTTTCTTTGTGTTCACTGAAAATGCTGGAGCATGATTTTTGACATCACGACTAGTTTGAAGCCAGTTGTGGTCAAATATAGAACTTGTGTGATGTGGAAACATGAAGCCTTTATTGCACAGACACTGCAAACAAACTTTATTGTGTCCAGCAGTTAAACGGTTAACTAGTAGACGTGATTTTAAAGAGATAATTTTCCTTTTTTTGGTGGAAAAGCCATATCAGCAGAATATTTTACATCTTGATTCATGTCTGATTTGAAGTTCCAGTCAAATCTCAAGATTTTGAGGCACAAATCCAAGTGTGGTCTTGAAATTAAGCCTCAAGATCTTAAGGGAAGAAGTTTGATGGTTCATAATAGCTACCTACAAATTACAGTTTATTTATTCCATAAAGGACAGGTTCACAATTTTTCAAGCATGTCTTTAAACAATAGTTAAAAGTCCAAATGGGCATCAGGTTTTCTTGTCATAATAATTTCCTTCAGTTCATACTGGCTGTTAGAAGATCCCTTAATAATGCACTTATAATGTAAGTGATGGGGGGCCAGAATACACAAACCTTCTGCAAAAATGCATTTAAAAGTTTACTTGAAACGACTATGAAGCTTCAGCTGTCAAATCAAGAAGATATTTTTCAACGTTAAAGTCTTTTTAGTGCCAAAGTCCTTATTGGCTGGACCGGCCACGGAGCAGCTCTGTAACTCAGAATGTCTGTTTGTCGCTGACTGACTGACTCTCTAAGTTATGTCATTGGTTGGTCGGCCCAGTGTAGGAGTTTCCCCATTGGTTGCTGCTCTTTCAGAATGATTTGGTGCAAACAGTTTCTATCAAGTCCTCATGGTGTGTTTACAGCCCAGTCCCAGAGTGCAGCTCACTCTCAGTGGGAATCATTTTCTTCTGGGTATATTTGTGGCAGAGGCGGTATGTGACCCAGATCCTAATGCATCTTGCCATCATTACATTATATATCAATGAGTTCCCATCTGTATGTCCTGACACCAACATCCAAATGAATGCTGATGACACAGTCATTTATGTACGTAGTGGCAGCATGACACGAGTTGCTAATGAACTCACAAACTCCATGGCTCATGTAACAGCGTGGTTAAATCAATACTGTAATCAATACTGCAAGTGAATGTGTCTAAAACAGTATGTATGTTTTTCACTAAGACAAACAGCTCTAGTGTAGAGCTGCATGTTTGTATCAGGGGAGAGGTTGTATCTGAATACAAGCACCGTGGTGTTTTGATTGACTCCAAACTTTCATTCAAGGCTCAAGTGAAAAAGGTCTGTAACCGGGTCAAATTCAATCTTTTAAATTTCACAAAACACTACTCTAAAACCAGTAGAGTCTTTGTATAAACAAACACTTAAAATCCTTGACAAGAAACCGGTACATTTTCATCATTGCCCAATATTTAAAAAAAATATAACTTGTTGAGTTGGGACAACTTGATTAAATATGTAGATATTTGTCTTTATGTATAAAACCTCTCCTCCGCTCAGACAGTTGCATATGGCTTCACAAGAGGTGCAGCAAGAGGGGGTTGCGTCATCTCTCTCAGAAAAAATACTTTCAGTCAGTCTGCGTTCTCTGCTAAAGCTGCACTAGACTGGAACTCCAACTATTAGAGAACCGTAGAGTTAATTTAGAGCTCATTTAAAGAAATGGTTAATTAATGCTCAGCTCTGTCAGCACTAAGACTTAGTCGCACTTTGCTCTCCTCAGTCTGTCTGTGCTGAACGCCCCTTGCTGAACTGTCACCTGTCACTATCTTGCTACTGCCAGCCTGCCTTCATGTACTTGCACGTATATTTTTATTGTGGTTTTGCTTATATTGTGTCATATTTTACATACTTTGCAGGCTTTTTGTATCTGTGCTTCTGCTTTGCATGTTCTAGTTATTGTCTAACAACGCAGCTCAACGTGGTCTTATTCAATCTACTTTTCTATTAACATTAATATCTTCATGTATTTATTGTCTTGCATATCTTGTATCAGGAGTCTCTGTATTGCATGTTTTAAGGATATCCTAAATGATGTTTTTTATTAATACTATATATGTTCTTCTTTCTTCATTTTATTCATTGTTCCGCATGCTTATAAATGACCTCAGTAACTTTTGTAATTTAAATCTCATTTTCATATTCTGTTTTTAGGGTGACTTTGTAACATCTGTCCAGGGACTACGGATGAAAAATAGCCTCTTGGCTAACTCTGGCACATTTACAGCTATGTTTATTAATGTGCACCGTCCCTGTTAAATAAATAAAATAAATCAGTAGATGTCAACCTAAACAGTTGCCACACTCATTAAATATGTCATAGCAATAGTAGTAAGGCTCATTTCCCCTAAATGTGTATTATTTTACAAAATTGTATTGATTTTCTGTTATGTTGTCTGAGTTGATCTTTATTTCATGCAAGATCTCCCACCTCTGCTATAAAACACTGCAGGAAATCCTGAAATATCTACCTTGTTCTCTGACAGGACCTATGACTACTCGGTGGTGTATCCTGGACCGAACCTGAACATGATTGTCGGAGCCAATGGAACTGGCAAGTCCAGCATTGTGTGTGCCATCTGTCTGGGTCTGGCTGGCAAGACCGCTATCCTGGGCAGAGGGGACAAGGTAAACAGCAGAGCAACACTGATAGATGTGCTTGGTTAAATTAGGGGACATTTCATGCTGTTATTTAGTCTTTCAACGTCCTCTTGCACTACATATTTGTCTCAGATCACTGCACCCTGGTCAGCCAGTTAAGTTATTATATAGCTGACAAATAAATTAATTACTATGCTGATGATTGATATTTATTTTTTTCTCTGTAGGTTGGGCTCTATGTGAAACGTGGGCGCAATAAAGGATTTATTGAGCTTGAACTGTAAGTTGTGTTAAGCAGTTTGCAGATACACAAGCTGTTAGGCACATGAAATTAATTTATTAAAAAATTCTTGATGAACCCATTTAGAAATGATGAAATATTGATCTTGTTAACATAACTCCAGGTTTTAAGAAGTACAGACACTTCCACCTTACTGTTTTACCATCAAGTGCATTTATCAACCATATGATGATTTTAAGTTGACTTTTTTTCTGTATCTGATCGTAGATTCAAACTGTTCGTTCTTATTCCAGGTACAAGACTGGTGGTAATCTAGTGATTAACAGAGAGATCCATGTGGAGAACAATCAGTCTCTGTGGATGCTGAATGGAAGACACTGCAACCAGAAAACAGTGGAGGAGGAGGTCAAAGCTCTGTGTATCCAAGTCAGCAACCTGTGCCAGTTTCTGCCTCAGGTATGTTTTTGTCACTACAAAGTAAGACTGCACAGGTGCAGCTAATTACCTTCATCTGCTTAATTAGTGCTCTGACATTGTAGGATGTTGTGCAGTACAGTACAGGTGTTATTTGTGCAGGTTTGTGAATGTTTTATTTAATATCTCATTTATTTCTCATTGTTTCTGTTTTTTTAACATAACTTTCAATATTTAAGCAATATGACGGCATGTGTGTGTGGAGGACGTGTTTTTTTGATCATGCAAATACTTTCTTAATGAGTCAAAATTCTAACATATCATAAATATTAACTCTAACAATTCATGCGTCACTGTTTTCTTCCTTCCTGTTGATATGGTCGGTTTGTCCCAACAGGAAAAAGTGGGGGAGTTTGCCAAGATGTCCAAAATTGAGTTGCTGGAGGCAACTGAGAAGTCAGTGGGGCCACCAGAGATGTATGATTACCACTGTGAGCTCAAAAATTTCCGTAAAAAAGAGCGAGAACTGGAGGTAAACATGCAGCTTATATGGATATGAAAAGCGGGTCATGAGCTTGTGCCAGTGCGTTTATGTTGAGAGTCCCATTTAGGCACAATTGACAATTTGACTAGGAAAGTATTTGAATACATGTCTGTTTGTTTTTAAATTTCTTTTCAATGAACACCTAAGTAGAAATCCCCTTGCTTCTTTTTGTCTGTCACCACTAAAGTATTAAAGAAAACAAAGCTAAACCATAGATTGACAGTTTAATTAAATGATTGATTAAACATGTAAAAGCGTTGCAGGCCTCAGGGTGTTGTGGGTTTTTCAATGTTGCTGGTGGTTTTTGTTTCCCTGTAGAACGTTGTGAAAGAGAAGGCCAGCTTCCTAGAGAAAGCCAAGCAGAGGAACGAGAGGAACAAACATGATGTGAACCGTTACTATGAAAAGAAGAGGCATCTGGACGTGATTGAGCTGCTTGAGAAGAAGAAACCGTGGGTGGTGAGTGGATGAAATGAAACACTGTGAACGAGAGAGAGAGAGAGAGAGAGAGAGAGAGAGAAAAACACTGTATTAACTCTGTCTTTTGTTTCTGTTTGCTTCTGGTTACAGGAGTACGAGACCACCCGTAAAGAGCTTGAGGGGGTGAAGAAGGAGCGAGACGAGGCCAAAAGGCAGCTCTCTGCCCTGAAGCAGGCCCAGGCGCCCATGCTGAGGAAGATCCAACAAATTGAAAACCAGCTGAAACCCACTGAGGCACAAATAAAGGCTAAGGTGCGAATTCAGGGAAAGCAAATATTGATACCTTCTGACAGGTCTGTAGTATGACGCCTGGGTCTAAAAGAAGAATTACAGACAATGATTTGGCCCCTACAGCACAGCCCTGTATATCTATTCATGAATGAAAATGGAGGAAAACAAAATTAAAGGAGCACCTCAACTTTGCGATCAAACTTGCTTAACAGACTTGTGTTTCAGATTTGATCTCTAATAACAAGGATAATCCACGTTTTATTTCCAGCAATCGACCACCTACTGAATCCTCACCACTCTTATAGATCCTGACCTTTTGACACTGTATAAAAATGAGAATCAGGTTATTGAGGGATAGGCCGAAAGAGGGAACCTCATTTCACATCTCAGTGCACATTCTCGTAACACTGCATCTGTGGATAAAAATATGGGGTAATTTAAATTTTGAGAAGTGGCATCAGTTAAAGAACGAAGCTCATGCTATTTCTTTCACTGGACAGCTGTGAAAAAATATACTCATTTGTTGTTTACAGTCGTCTCCATTACTGTAATTCTCTTCACAAGCCTCCCTAAGAGCCTCATCAAACATCTACAACCGACTGCACTTATCACCCACATATTAAAATCTCCCCACTTGCCGCCTATAAGCTATAAACTTGATTTTTAAAGTGCTTCTCATCTTTTTTAAATCACCTTACAGCCTCGCTCCAGACTACATCAGTGACTTCCTCACAGTTAATGTTCCTCACAGATCACTCTCACATTAACTGTTCCTTCGGTCCAGGACTGAAGTCTGTGGTGATGCTGCATTTAGTTCAGACTCTGGAGCAAAACATTTACTGTATTTTAAACTCATCTACAGCACTAATTGTCATTGTTTTTTAATGTTCCTTGCATCTGTCTCTTTATGTGTTTTAGTATGTCTGAAAAAATAAAGTTTTATTATTAATATGACTGTAGAGATGATCTTCTTGTTTTGTTTTTTATTTTCAGACTGTTGCCATCAAAGAAGCTTCTCTGATGTGCAAACAGAAACAAGATCAGTTGGATCGAAAACACAAAGAGGTGAGACTTTGCACTTTTCTTTCTACACTGAGCAGCAGTGCAGCTGTCAACACTGATAAAGTGTCATCTATGTCTTTGTCATCATCTGTGAAAACCTGTGTGGTAGATTTGGCAACGTATGGAGGCTTTTTTTATGAGAAAAAACTTCACAAGAATGAGTAGCAAAGTGCGACTGAACAGGGGCTTCATATTTGTGAGTGAACAAACATTAAAGCTTGAGTGCTTTACAGCAAATTATGTTTTGAAAACGTCCAAAATGATTTCAGTTAATTAAACAATAATGTATTCATAGCTTTGCATCAAGTAAAGTAGAGATGATAACAGAAATTTCCATTTAAATGCTATAATCAGTGTTTTTGTATTTATGAATGAAGCCCTACTTCATGTAGTTATTTATTATTTACTTTCTCTGCCCAGTTTGCTTTTATCGCCGTATCAAACAGACTCCATCTGTAGCCGTGTGACGTTCATAATGAACGACACCTCTGCCTGTTCTTATCTACAGATTGAAGATATTAAACAAAGGCTGAGACTGAAGCAGATGGAGGAGGAAGACCACCAGAAGCGAATCAACAACACCAGACGAACCATTGAGGACTTGAAGGCAGAACTCGGCAAAGTCGGCGACCAACCAGATGTGACGCCGAGGATCAACGCTGTCAATGTCGAGCTGAGGCGCATCCAGGAGGAGAGGGCCAAGATCGAAGGAGAGAGGGCCGACCTACGCAGGGAGAGGGACAACCTCTGTGCTGAGTCCAAAAGTGAGTCCAGTGTCCTTTGAAAGCAGTTTACATAAACAAAGATCTGCTTCTTTAACATATGATGCTGCTTAAACTCTGCCAGTGTCACTTAAAGACCTCATAATGGAACAAATATTTATAGTTGTTTATTTATTGTTATCGCCAGTGTTGGAGAAAAAGCTCAGTGACATGAACAACATGATGAACGCCAAAGAGGAGAAGCTACGGGGACGCCACAGAGACACACACACTGCCCTTCAGTGGCTCAGGAAGAACAGACATCTCTTCAAGGGAAACGTCCATGAGCCCATGATGCTTGTAGTGAGTCTTAACAACGTGTTTATATCCATGTAGTACGATGACAGAATGAGACGGGTGTGATTTTCTTCTTTTGTAATTGGGGAAAGTTGTTGTGATATCTCTAGAAAAGAATGAGATGTAATGTTAATCCTTTCTTCATTCCTCAGATCAACGTGAAAGATCATCGCTTTGCTAAGTACGTTGAGAACCACATCTCGTTCCATGACCTGCGGGCGTTTGTCTTTCAGAGGAAAGAGGACATGGAGAAGTTCATGGTTGAGGTCAGTGTGCTGCAGATTATGATCATCAACTTCGGGTGGAGTTCAAATTGTAATTAAGCTTAATGTTGAGAGTTGAGTTTCTACCCTCTTATTTAAGAAATTGAGTTTGATCATTCTTGACCCTCAGGTCCGTGACAAGATGAATTTGAAGGTGAACTCCATTTCTGCTCCAGAGGAGTCGTGTTCTAGGCGGCCTCCATCCCGAAATATCGAGTCCTTGAAGTGAGAGAACATTTATTTTGCTTGAGTCGTGACAACCTCTAAAATCAACATAGCCTTTATTTATTTTTGTAATTGTGTCTTTGCTTGTGACCATTTCAGCCGAGATGTTTTTATACTTTCTTTTAAAAAAAGTTTCTTACTTTTTATTTGCAGGCGTTTCGGGTTTTTCACCTACCTCCGTGAGATGTTTGACGCCCCTGAGGAGGTGATGAGTTACCTCTGTCACCAGTACAGAGTACACGATGTCCCTGTTGGCAATGAGAAAACCAAATCCATGATTAAAACGGTATGTTCTTCGTCCCACATGATTCAAGTTCCCAGAGCAGAACAACAGAGAATTAAGGAAGTAAATTTCATTCAAAAACTCTCAAACAGGTGATTGAGGAGCCCTACCTCAAGGTGTTCTACACAACAGAGGAGAGATACACGTTGAAGAGGTCCTTCTATTCAAACAAGATCAGCACTAGTAACTCTGCAGTGCATGCTTCCCAGTACCTCACTATCACCGTGGACGCTGTGGAGAAACAGCAGCTGGAGCAGCAGATGAAGGTGAAGGACAGTTACCATAGCTGCCACTCATCAAGAGTAAACAAAAAGAGAAGCAACGGAGAAATACAGAGGTATATAGTCTTTAAATACATTTAATTGTGAGTTTTAACTGTATCCTCTACTGCGAGCAGGCCTGTGAGTCAAAGTTACGAGAAATCGATGAACGGATGAAGGCCCTGCAGAAGGAAGCCACTGCACTGGATCGCCGTGACAACGAATTGTTGGCAGAGAAGAAGCAGCTCTCTGAGCTAAAGGGCAAAAAGAGACAACTGGAGCAGAAAATCAGTACCAAACAGGACAGGTAAATGTTTCTGGAAAAACGCCGATATGTCATACGCTTATAAACATGATGGGATTATTAAATTATCTCTGAACATGGTGCATTAGGTCTGGTGAATGCAGATATATTAGAATCGGTCTAACTCCTTTCCATGTGTTTAGTCTGAAGCAGATGGAGCAGAGCGGCATTGACCTGATGAAAATTGAAGAGGAAACTAAAGAGAAAATTGCAGCTGTTAATTCCCAAAAGGTGTCGATAGTCGCTGGTTTCATGGCCCAAATGAAGGTACGAATAAATGAACTGTATATGATTGAATCACATTGGATTTCTGCGCTAGGAAAACATATAAAAATGAAATATTGTCTAATAGCATTTTGTTCCTTCTGTTTCTTTTTGGTTGTCACCCAATGAATCAGAAAACTGTAACTAAAAAGTCTTAATTTGAACTCTACGATCAAGCAGATATTATGACAAACTGTAATTTTAAACAGTGAGAAAGAACATTTCTGATGTGGTTACAGATTTTTAAATGATAAAATTTTCTTGCTGTAAAAGTGTCCTGTCTGCATAACCTTTCTCTGCCTTATTTCTGTCTTTAGTTGTCTGACTCTTTGTGTCCTCCATTTTCCTCGTTTCTCTCTGTAGCTGAGAGCCAAACTGACTATGGAGAAGGTCTACCTGGCGTTGGAGACGGTGGGGCTGACGGCTGAGAAGACAAAGCTTGAGAACGATTGTAGAGAAGGTGCCTCTGAACTCAAAACCACTGATGTAAGCATTTCACATACATCTATATACACTAACACCGTTTGATAGCCTGTTCTTCATTGAGAGGACTATGACTGAAAGCATCCACCCTGCTGGAGTGTCCATGACAGTAATTCTTTGTTCTGTGTCACTGATTTATACAAAAATTTGTTCTTGCAGCAAAAGTGCAGCCGTCTGGAGCAGAGGAAGGTCCAGCTGACAGAACAATGTAAAGGCCTGTTGAAGACGGCAAAGTCGATTTGTAGGATGCAACTTGACGAGACGTTACCTGAAGACCTGCGTAACGTTAGTGTTCATCACAGTTTATTATGCTGAATGAGACACGTTTCTTCCTCTGTATCACTTTGTGTAAAATATTATCAGTGGAGGCCTTTTGATCACAAAATGGGAATATTAGTATTCAAATTCTTGTTTTTTTGTTACTGCAGGCTTTCAGTAAACTGCCTGACACGCTGGACGAGCTCGACGCCATGCTGAACGAGGAACGAGCCAGAGCCGAGTGCTTTACCGGCCTCAGTGAAAGTGTAAGAACACATGAGGATCTGCTGAGGGTTTTATCTGTTTATGCTTCATTGTTTTTAAAAATATACATAACTATGACGACTTTATTCTTGGAAATCATCTACAGAAATTATATCAAATTTGAGTTGACCTTCTCTAGCTCATAACCATCTGTCCTCGCCTGGAAATACTGTTTTTTTTTGTTTTTTTTTTTTTTTCCAAATCTGGGAAATCTTGAAAAATTAAGTCTCATTTAAAATAAATAGGTATAAATTAGTTTATAATGCTCAAGTCATGAAAATGTGCTTTGTAAATATTTAAACTCCATTAGAAACTGTTTTTTATCTCTACAGGAAGGTATGATCAGACCATACAAGCTTCATCTTCTTCTTCTTCTTCTTTGGAAATTCTTATTTATTTATTTATTGTTGGCTTCCTTCCTTTTTTTAGCTAGCAGTTTAGTCTACATGCTTCATGACATGTACTCAGAGTGTAAATGTTCCTCACATTCATTCTCTCTGCTTTGAAGGTTGTTGACGAGTACAACAAGAGAGAACAGGAGATCAAACATCTGGAGAAAGAGCTTGAAGACAAGAACAACGCCCTCAATGCCTACAGACAGAACATATCAGAGGTAAACAACTCTGTCACTGCAGTGATTCCTCTGAGATTGTTATTTGGATCAATGTGCAATTTCTTATGAGGCCATTCTGTGAATAAATATGTTTATAGTGACTATTTGTGTGTGTGCGTGTGTGTCACAGGCTAAGGAACGGTGGCTGAACCCTCTGAAGCAGCTGGTGGACCAGATCAATGACAAGTTCAGTGATTTCTTCCGCTCAATGCAGTGTGCAGGAGAGGTTGATCTGCACTCAGAGAACGAGGTAAACAAACAACAACAGAAACAGTTGATCTGACATCACAGGGTCAAAGGCTGATTTCATGGTCTGCTTCAGTCAAATAAATGAATGAAGCACAAGTTAATGTCATCCTTTCAACCTCTGACAGAGTTTAATGTAACTTTGTTTAATCGCTGATGGCTGTCTGTCTGCAGGAGGAGTATGACAAGTACGGCATCCGCATTCGAGTAAAGTTTCACAGCAGCACTCAACTCCACGAGCTGACGGCCTACCATCAGAGTGGAGGAGAGCGCAGCGTCTCCACAATGCTCTACCTCATGGCCCTGCAGGAGCTCAACCGCTGCCCCTTCAGAGTGGTGGACGAGATCAACCAGGTAGTTTCTCTCTCTCACACAAACACACCGTACAATAAACCAGATATGTGTTTTTTATGTATCAAGGTAAAAGTTGCTTCAGTCTCTTTCAGTGTTTTATATTCAGTTTTAGTTCATTTTCTCAACAAGTTTTTGTTTTCAGGTTTCAGCATAATTATTTTAAATTAAAATTGTCGAGCAATCACAATGTGCAATTGTGAAAAAATCTGAAAAACTGAGAGATGAATGAGAATGGGGAAAAAAACCTTTTTTGTAATGAGGTTTTTGCTCACAAAAACACATAATTAGTGACACCACGAAGGTATGAAATCAGCGATGCGTCAGCCTTTCATATCCGTTTTGAAAAGAATCCAAATGGAACAAACAAACATGGTCTAATCTGAATCCATTATGTGTGATGAGCACATCAACATTAAACCCTGTTTCTGTAGCTCATGGCTTAACTATTCACAAAACATAGCTAACAATGAGGTTATAACAAAGCACATCTTCAGATGATAAAATAAACTAATACATGCAGGAAAATTCACAAATTATTAATTCATTCAATGTTTTTTTTAGGGTTTAACAGATTGAGTTTTCACTTCAGTAAAATAATTTGTTAGCAAAGAAGCTAAAACTTCTACTTATATATCCTTTAAACGCACAAAACCCTCAACACCAGGAGGAACCGGTTTATATTCTCCTGAGTGTGATTTCTCTTCAAGCAGTAGAGCAGCAGTTAGTCATCTCCTGGTTTCTGTATGTGGATTTGACTGAGACGGTTTCTGTCCTCTGTGTAGGGAATGGATCCTGTAAATGAAAGAAGAGTCTTTGACATCGTGGTCCGCACAGCCTGCAAAGAGACGACATCCCAGTACTTCTTCATAACTCCCAAAGTGAGTGTTTAGATGGTAACGAGACTGATCTCACTGTGTGTGTGTGTACGTTTATGTCTACTCTATATTGTGTTTAGTTATAATGTTTATGTCCTCAACCTGTTGATCTGCTGTATTGTTGATTTTTCCTGAACTTTCTGCTGCTTTGTTTGTCTTCAGCTGCTGCAGAACCTTCAGTACGCTGATGAGATGACCGTTCTTTGCGTCCATAACGGCGCCCACATGCTTCCCCCCAGCAAATGGGACGAGAAGGCTTTCATCAGACGGTGCCTCCAAAGAAAATCCAGGGCCTGAATCCACCGGACCGACTCGAACCTACCTGGGCTCAACTGTTATCCAGTTCAGTGAATTTAAAAGAAACACCAAGTGAAACTGACATTCATTAATTATGGGAAAGAATTTCTGTTAAGCTGTTTATTTCTGGAAGAATACGCTGTTTGAACCTTTTGTTTAAGGCTCTTTTACAGATCTTTCCTTGTTTGCACTCATTTCAATGTGGCACTTTTTATACAGCAACATGTGAAATCTTTTGTCAACGGTTTCATTTACTCCAACATTTGTACATGTTTTTAATAAAATATTCTCATGTAAATGAGTTTGTTTCTTAAAATTTACTTTAACATCACCCAGTATGCAATGCAGTATGAAGTAGCAACAACACTGTTATTTTAATCAAGCGCAGTAGAAAAGGAGTCTGCCGGGGAAAGAAGATAAATGGTATTGTGCTTGAATATAAATGAAATATGACAAATAGAAACCCCTGAAGCCAGCGGCAATCTGTGCAGAACTGAAAGCAAAACTAAGTTCAGTATTATTTAAAAACCAAATTATGTACAAATATATCTTAATGCTGTAATGTACCTTCATTTAATATCCATTTGACCGTCAGAATATGTGACAGGTGAGTCAGGTGAGTATTCATGCTTCTATTGCATTGTACACACTTCACTTCAGTGTTTGTTGATGAGAGTTTAAAGTGATTCAGAAATCAAGCTCATTTGCTTTGTGTGTCACATTTGGAAAAACACCAGCAGGACAAACATACATCGAGAGAACTCCTTTATTTATGGGTCTCTGAGGTGAGCAGCTGTCAGAGATGATGATACCACAAACTGCCATCAGTCTCCCTGCAGTGGCTCCTGTTTGAAAAGACCTGTAGAGGTCAGAAGAAAAAAAAAAGTTTTTATATCGGAGATCAGAGACACAACTCTCCTCAGACTGAGAGAGTTTATGTTGGAGTCAGTTTCCACGAACCTGAAGCATCGCAGATATTATGTATTGTGTTGATGGAGAATAATAATATAACTGAACTTCACCTGTGCTTCACTTAATACTGTAGATCGAGCGTTTCTGTGGGTCGACCCAAACCCTGATCTGCCTTTCAGCTTCATTTTCCGGCACGTCCTGCTTCTCTAAGCTTTGCTGTGTCCTCCTGTAAATTGACAAGACAAATGATTTATTAAATTCAATCAGAGTCCTGAAATGTCACTGCCAGTCCGTGACCTTAACATCACAGACGGAGTACCTGTTGTCCTCAGAGACGGTCTCCCTCTGGTATAAAACCTGGTTCTTGCTCCACAAGAAGTCCTTGTTTTGATCGTAGACGGCCTTCAGCTTTAAGTCGAGGCTGTCTTGTGGAGCCTGAGGGGGAGAAAAGAGTATTAAAAGTGCTGAAAGTGCATTTGCCTTGAAAAGTTGCTTCAGAAAGTGACCCACAGACAGTTTTAAATTGTGTAGTCTGAGTTTACCTGATGCTCATAATGGTGGACACTCCGCCGGCTGCTGGACGCAGTGGCTGCATCATGGAGGCGACTCCAGGGCTCCTCGGTCTGGGCGATGTGGGTCGGCTTATTAGAGGTTTTCCTCTGTGCAGTGAGAGAGGAGAAGATTTAAATTCAAATTTATGAAGAAACTGTGTCTATTTGATTTTAAAAAAAAAAAAAAGTGATAGAGGAAAGCAATTATTGGAGCAAAAGTAATTCAAAAGTCCCATATTAGGTCCTGGTCTGATGATTTTCTGACGAGTTTCAAAAGTGTTTGTTTTAGAATTAAATGCTATAAATGAAGTAAACTACATGAAGTGCAATAGTGCCTGTTAGTTTAGCTAAATTACTTTTATCATTTGATTTTATGCATCAAAGATATTGGTTTTGTAAGGTTTTAAGCCCACAAAATGATTGAACACACTGACTTAAAACTTGAGAGAAAACACACAATGCTGGTAGAAAGACTGAATGACAACCTCAGAGGAATAGGAGCTGTTTTGTGCTGACTGTAGAGGATACAAGTCTGTTCTGTCTTTTTACAAAGACAGAACTTTACTCAAAGGACATTTTGTTCCAAAGATGCTGAGTATACATGTTATAATCATTTCATACAAAGTATAAATATAGTAGGCTAGCCTATATATCGTAGCTACATTAATAGCATGTGTATACAGTGTACACTTTATGTATAAAAGTTGAAAAAATGCCCTTTACACTGAATTAATAATGACTAATGATCATGATAAAATGTGCATTTATAAATAAATATCTGAACATGTAGCAGCTCATGTTTTGTTTTGGTAACACGGATCTCTGACAAATCTCAACTAGTTCATTATTCATAAATTGACTGACCTGCTGCGGCCTGAAGCCGCTGAGAGTGAAGCCGTCTTCAAACCTCGGATAGGGGAAAGGATCTCTGCTGGACATATTAATGACAACACGGAACACGACAGACAAATAACATCATGTGCACAGACTTTTTATTGTCTGCTGTAACGTTTTTTTTTCTATTCCTGCTAAATTACTTGTTTACAACCTGGTTCCTAAGCAACCAATAACTTCCGGTAAAACAGACGGATAGTGTCCCTCCTCTCTTCCTCTTCCTTTCTATCTGGAACGCCGGAAAGAGGAAACTCAAAGCAAAAGTAGATGAAAATGTTATCTGGCCCTAAAAAGAGATCATGAATTGTCAGGGATAGAAAGCAGAGACACATACTAACCAGGTACAGACTCACTGACCACACAAAAAATGATGGCAACCAAAAGAAAACAGAATATGTGGTCACTGTTGGACAGGTGAGGCTGAGACAGAAATAACTTCCTCCTGCAGTGTAAAACATTTAGTGAAATAAGCAACAATTACTTTAACAAGCTAAAGTGTCAAATTTCAGATTCCAAAGAGTTTAATCAGCTGTTTAAAAATACTCCCATACTAGGAGAAGGAGATAGGACATATCTTACAGCCCAATATATCAACACGCCACAACCTCACACACACACACACACACACACACACACACACACACACACACACACACACACACACACACACACACACACACACACACACATTGCATATTAATCTTAATGTTGTGTTACTGTGTTCTGTCCAAATATTTGGACAAACTAGACTTTGATACTTTGGCAATGTTATTCTTGAAACATTCATATCAATACAACTCTTTGAATTGTGATTGAATTGATCATTTGAGCTGGAAGCTGTTATATTCAACCAAAGGCGTTTTACGAAAATTATTTTCCGACATCTAACCTCTATTTCTATTAGTAAAAATCTCGAAATCTCAATCACTATCTTTGAAAAACAAACCAACAATTTTTCAAACCACCACTTTATTAGCATCAGTTGCTGAAGTGTGATCGGTGCGTCTGGATTGTTTCCTGAGGATGATGTCTGATAATATCAGCTCGCTGCTGCACAGAGTTTCCATATAATATCATCAGCAGGCTGCAGAGTTGTTGTTACACACTGAGACGTTAAATGATGATTCACAGTGAAAACAGGGACCAGAGCCAATCACCTGCCAGTATTTGCTCACCGTTCAGCGGCAAGCCGCGCCTCCCGCCTCACCTGAGGGCGCAGGTCAAACTGCATGCGCTCCTGAATCCGCATCACTTCAGCACTGACAGGAGGCGACGATGCAGCGAGGCCCGGTAAACCCGAGACACCTTCTACTGTGGCTGCTTCTAGCACAGACATCTGCGGATCTGCCCATGTGCAAAGAGGTGAGGAGATTCGTCATTGTTAGCGACATTATGAGTAATAAGTCATAGAGAGATAAAATTACTCACAAGTGCCGGCTGTTCCTGTAATAAAAATGGCATTCATGTGCATTTAACTTAAATATATGTAGTCTTATGGGATGTTATGGATAAGAAATCCTGCAAAATATTGAAATTGTAGCTCTGAAGTACAAAGAGCTGAGACATTTTGCAGCAAAGCAATGTGGACTTTATGTACCTGAAAACCTAAATATTGATTATTGGAAGCAACATTTCTGAACATTCTTATAGTTAGTTGACCAAAAAAAAAACCCCCAAAAAAAACAGCTTCACCCAACTACTCATTGTCTGATATTAAATGATTGTGTTCTAAATCTGCATTTTTGCTGGATCAGCTTTAAAATGAAATACAAATAGAGAAATAAACTAATATTTTCTGTGGGGAGTTTTTAATTGGCTCAATGCAACAGCTTTAGTTTTAGCAGGACTGTTGACACCCTCTGGCCTCGTTCACGTATTGTGCGTGAGAAATGAACATATGTTTCCACGCCAGTGTTTTCTTACATTAGTCACTCAGTCCTGCTCATTTCCCTGTTGTTGTGGTTGTCGTACACTTGTTTTACCAGAACTTCCATATGTTACATCGTCTGCTCTCCTCGTCTTTCTACATCTGCTTTCAATTTTGCATAACAACAGTGTCGTTTGATAACAGTCAAAATTCATCTTTTTTATCAGCGTACTTTGCACATCAGCGCAGTGTGTGTGGAATTAAGATATGTAAAGGAAAATTAGGACCAGAGACCTGTAGGCCTAGTGAGATTATAGTTTAGTGGAAGGAGCTCTGGTAGCAGCTACCTTCACCAGGTGAGTTTGTACATGGACCATGAGGCACCCGGGTCATGATGTCCCGTTGCCTTGGTTTCCTCATGTTTGTTTAAAGGAGCCATTAGTCTGCAGCACATCCTCCAGTTTGATGCATTTTTACATCAGATCCTCCCACCCAAACCCATCATCTGATATCCTAAACCACAGCTAATGTAGCAGCTGTATTGGAAAACACAGACTCAGAGGAGCGCTCGCAGCTGCTGCTGCTGGTGTGTTTCTGTTAACTATTAATCCCACAAGGCTGTGTGTGGGCTTGAATTAGTCTGTTGGCTGACCTTCCAGGGAATATTAGAGCCTCTTGTTGACCAATTACCAAATCTCCAGATTTAACCGTGTGCTTGCTCAGTGTTCATGACTTGTTTCAGGAGGTATAAGATCAACAAGATGACCATTAACTGTCAGATCCCAAATAACATCATTAAGGGTGGGATGGTGTTTGTCAGTCACCTCCTGTAAGTGTCTGGAAAAGGCGTCAAAGCCCGGCAGACAAATACAGTCAAAGCTGAGCACCTGAGCTCCTGCTGTCTCTGCATAATTGTAAAATCCTGCGACAACACTGTTTACAAAAGGGTTGGAGCATTTCTCCCCTCGGCTAAATAAATAAACCCTCAAGGTGCAGACCTGCAGCACATCCTTGATGAGTGAGATTAAAACAACAGGGGTGACAGCATGCTGGGCAAATATTAGCCTTAGCTTTTATTTGGAAAAGAGGCTGGTCTGGTTTGGGGAAAAATTCCAGAAGTATAAACAATTTCTTTTTAATAGCAGCCTTGTTTCCTTTTTTCACATGCATGCTGACTTGTATCTTTATATACCAGTATCATTTCATCCAGAGAGCATATGGTGCATGTATAAAGTGTGTTTCATCTGTGTGAAATTCACACCTGTGTTTGGTCTCTGCAGTCAGATTATCACTTTGAGTACACAGCGTGTGACGTACTCGGCTCTCGATGGAGGGTGGCGGTTCCCAACAAAGCTCAAACGTGCACCGGCCTCCCAGATCCAGTCAAAGGCACTCAATGCAGTGAGTCTCTTAAATCTTATTATATACATCGTCGGCAAGCCCTCAGTCTGTATTACAGCTTTATTGTATAAACAATAGAATCTGTCTCTTCACTGTCATGTTCTCCACATCTCCGTGACGCCTCTCTAATGTCTGCACTTTGCCTGCTCTTGTTCTTTTCCTCTTGTAGCATTCTCCTGCAGTGAAGGGGAGTTCCTCAACATGCAGTCGCAGCAGTGCCAGAAGTGTGCTGCAGGCACCTACTCTCTGGGCACCGGCGTGGCCTTTGATGAGTGGGACATCCTGCCGATAGGTTTTGTCACCCACGGGGTGAACACTAATGACGGTGACGCTCACACAGACTGTTCCAAGTTAGTATAAGCCTCACTCGCTTTATTTCAAATTACACTTTATTTCATGTGCTTTGGCTTCATTGATTGATCACATTTCTGATGATCTGCTGCTGATGTTTTTCTAGCTCCACCTGGACACCAAAGGGTGATTATGTAGGCTCAAATACAGATGAGTGCACTGCTACGCTGTCCTACGCTGTGAACCTGAAGGAACCTGGAACTGTCTCCTTTGAATATTTCTACCCTGACTACAGCATCTACTTTGAGTTTTATGTAAGTAGTGTTTTCTATATATTTTCTCAGCATTGTATGTCCTCATTAGAGATGACAGGAAACGAGGGGAGGGTGGGTTGAAACACAACGAAGGTCCCTGGTTGGCCTTGAATGGGCTGGTTAGTGTTTTAACCTCACGCTGCTCCATTGTTAGTGTTTTTAAGTATCTGTTGCTGACAAATTGGATGTTTTAGGGGAAATATTTGGTAACCTGTGGTTTGTTTTTCACCCTCCTGTAGGTGCAGAATGACCAGTGCCAATCTACCGACTCTGACAGCCGAGGAATGAAGATCTCTGAAAGCAACTGGAGCCAATACAAGGTTTGTCCGTATCCGTATCTGATTGTCAGTTACTGGAAGATTTTCATTTTGTCTCTGCTCCTCTCTTATCTCTTTTGCTTTTTTCCCCTCATTTTCACATTGTTCCTGTACAGGTTAAGTTGAATAGCGGCAACAATGTGCTGTATTGGAGAACCACTGCGTACTCTCTGCAGGGCGCTTCTGTCAAACCTGTGCTGTTAAGAAACTTAGCCATCTCAGGTAGATTAAAGCCTCCGGTGTGTTTGACAGCAACTTGTTCCCTCCTCAGCTGCTTTTTCTCTGTCAATGATTATAAGTTGATTGATGGTTTTCTTCCAGGGGTGGCCTACACATCAGAATGTTTCCATTGTAAACCCGGCACCTACAGTGCAAATCCAGGATCTGCCCGCTGTACCCCATGCCCTGCTGATTCATATTCCAACAAGGGTGCCACTGTTTGCCATCAATGTGAATCAGACAAATATGCAGGTATGCATATTTACATTTCTAACGCTCTGTCCACAAAGGCTGGTCATATCGCTGACCGGTGTGACCTTTAACTTGACCTAATTGTAGTAGATATTTCTAAACTTACAACTATGTATTTGCATGTCTTCACACACACACACACACACACACACACACACACACACACACACACACACACACACACACACACACACACACACACACACACACACAGGCAAAGTAATCTGCATGCAAATACTGCGTTTACTGCTTAAGTGGTTACAGAGTGTGTGAGGTTTGTCTTATCACTGGATCTTAATGTGAGCTGTGTGTTCTCCTTCGTCCCCGCCGGCTGTTTCCTCTTGCTTGGTCTCTATTTTTGCAGAGGCTGGTTCAGGGAGCTGCAAAGCGAGACCTGCATGTACAAACAGTGACTACTTCTACACCCACACTCAGTGTGACTCTGAGAGAAAGGTACTGTAGAAAAAAAAGACACGTGGAGCAGGTTCAGTAGAGGTGACGGCAACGGGATAAAGCAACACTCACAGATCCATCTTCTTATGGATTTTATTGTGAACACAATAAAACACATAAGAAGATGGATCTGTGAGTGCTGTTGCTTTATCCCATTGTCTTTTTCCTGATTGCAACTGTGCACCCATTATTGTTTTGAGACTCGGAGTTGTGCGCATTGTTTCCTGTATTGATTTTTCTGTAGAGGTGAAGGCAGCATTGAAGCTGCAACCATCTGGTGCACCTATTAGGTTTCCTTACATATAAATTGTCTGGGGCTGATTGTGTTTGTCACAGAGCTGTCGGTGGCTTCTTTCATGTATTCATGTCTATGTGTCTCAGACTCAGCTCATGTACAAGTGGATCGAACCCAAGATCTGCAGCGAGGCCGTTAAAGGGGCGGTAAAGCTGCCAGCATCAGGAGAGAAGAAAACTTGTCCACCATGTAACCCGGGATTCTTTGTCACCAACTCCTCCACCTGTGAACCCTGTGCTGTTGGTTTCTACTCAAATGGAACAGGTGCAGAATCAGTACACTGCTTATACTCCAGCTTACATACATGTCGGGCAGGCTTATTTTTGCAGTGACATACATATATAATTACCAAAGATGTTGATTATTTGATGCACAACAGATTTTATTAAAAGCTAAACTTATGTGCTAAAAGGATCCAGCAGCAATTTCCATAGTAACTTTGTTGGGGTAAAAAGCTAAATTGATTAGACTTCTTGACTGCAGATTGATTTATTTATAAAAGTATATGAAACTATGATCCAGTCCAGACATAAATTATATAAACATACTGTACAGTGACTAAGATGAGGTATTCAGCAAAACCACACAAATCTGGTAAAAACTGTAAACTGACACAAGTGCAAAGAAATAACTTGAAATCACGAACTGATGTTACATTGACCAGTAAGAATTTGCACCCTACTAATGTAATGCCATCACATACTTGTTTTGGAGTACATGTTCATACTCTCCATTATAAAACACACATTGACATAATGACACATTATTTACTCACAGCTTGTGCCAAGTGTCCTGTTGGCACAGAACCGGTGGTTGGTTTCGAGTACAAATGGTGGAACGCAATGCCGAGCAACATGAAGAGCTCCATCTTCCGCCAAGAGTTCAGCGACTCCCTCCACAGCATGGGTGAGAGATTTCACCAACATGTTAGGAAGCACAGTGAAGTATAAATATGAAAGCAATTTATTATAATAACCTCAGATAAGAAATGATAATCATCACAGTCAAAATAAATAGCCAAAACAGCCAGAGATTGAAGGATACAACAGAGAGCATTACAATGAATACTCTTACCATGGTTAGGAATGAACTTACACATTCAGCTTCAGCATTAGTTATAATACTAACTTATTAGTTACTAACTTATACTTATTATTTGTAAGTATAAGTTACTTTATCGGTTATTGGTTATTTTAAAAACCGATACTAGTTTGGTCTAGTGTTGTTCCAAATCAGATGCATGGACACTTGAGAGATCTCTATGTCTATGTGTCTGTAATGGTGATAATAATAGCATGTAGAGGACTGTAATAGTGCTTTTTTCTCATTTGTAATGACAGCTTGGGAGGTGGCTGGAGAATACATCTACACCACGCCCGGGGATCAGGACTCAGACTATTTGATGCTCACACTCAGTGTCCCTGGATACAGGTGAAGTCTCTTAAAGGAATTAGACATAAACATCTCTTTTTACATTTTTACACTATGTCTTAAATTTGGGGTCAAATGAGATGTTATTTCTGTAGTTTAATTAAATGTCATGTGTCTCCAAAGGCTGCCTCAGTCCATGGCCAAAGACAGTGAAGGGAGTGAACAATCACGCATCACCTTCGTCTTTGAGACCACATGTTCAGCTGACTGCAAGTTTTTCTTCCTGGCGGTGAGAAATATCTCAACTTTTATTATTGTCACATGTATGCTTCAGTGTGAAAACATAATATATATATATATATATATATATATATATACATATATATGAGTACATGAGGTGAGTGTATTTTTCTGCAGGGTTATAACGAGTGGAATAACGAGGTGGTGGAGCAGTGGAAAGGCAGCAGCAGGAAACAGTCGTACTCCTACCTGATTCAGAGCAACAGCACCATCAGCTTCACATGGACATTTCAACGGACCGCAGAGTTTTCTGTGGTGAGAAACACAACAACCCAGTTATCACTCTTCATCTGTAACCTCCCAACAGTTTCAACCCCTCAACCTTTGACTATCTTTATTATTTATCTCTATTACAAGTCATGCATTACATTGTGTTATAGTCATTCATCCTTTTCTTCACACTTGATTTACACATCCAGGATGCAGCTTGATGGTTCAGTGGAATTAATGAGGAATAAAACCTTGTTCAAATAGAGCCAGAGCAAAGTCCACAGTAGTCTAACACAGTGAAGTTCTCTTGATCTTATAGTTTAGTTTATAGTCTCACATCGTTTCTTCTCTTTATTTTCTCTCTTCTGTAAAGTATTTTGTAATTACTGCCTTTAACATTTTTTTAAGTTTTAAGTTATAATGTGATTTCTGAATTCCCTCTTTATGTCTCACTTTTTTTTTGCTGCACCTCATCAGGGTGTAAACCTGCTGATGATCACTGATAGTAAATGTAAAAACAACATGTTAAGAACCAAAATCAGATTTTAGAGGAAGCCAGAAATGTTAGCCATAGAAACAAAATGGTGGATTCACATTTTCAGTGGTTTTTATGATCATTTATATTATAAACAAAGAATTGCAAATGAAACGCCTAATTTAGCAGTTAACACTAGCAGATCATGGCTGCAAATATTTAAGATTATTGCTAGAATTTATTATGACAGACTAATCATGTTTGCCTCGGCTGATTGGTTGAGTGTATTCACACTGACGGAGGATGGTGTGTTTGACCCCCAGTTATTGCTCTGAACTCCAGAGGGCAGTCTGGAGCTGTATGTTCATTATGAGGAACAACAGGATGATTTATAAAAGAACAATACTTTTTTGTACTACATGAAAAATTAGCAGGAAATAAGGGATGGATTTCAAAACCTCTTTTAAGCTTCACTGTGTGCAGAGAGACACAGACGGTGAATGATAAGTCTCTCTTCCCTCAGGAAAGGAAATACAGTGCTGATGCTGCAAAAATCTACTCCATCCACATCACCAATGTGATCGGAGGTGTGGCTTCTCAGTGTCGCCACTGTGCCCTGAGGTCCTCCACATCCAGCTCTGCCTGTGTTCCCTGCCCACCAGGACACTACATGGTCAACGGGACAGGAGTGTGTAAGAGCTGCCCGCCGAACACCTTCATCAGAGCTGAGCTGCCTGTCGGAGAGGCTGCTTGTGTTCAGTGCGGCCCGAACACAAAGAGAAACAAGGTATGGAGAATGAAATCCTGACCACTGAAAAACTATTAATGCATAATAACTCTCAATCTATCAATGCATAAATGTATACAGGACACCAAGTTTATGGTCTCAGTGTTTTAGGGGTTGACCTGAAAGTTTATTTTCTACAAATAATCATAAATGTAATTTTTTCCCCATAATTTAACTCTTTTATCTCTCTACGTTTAAGTGTTAAGGCAGAGAAAAAAAATGAAAACATGAGGGAGAAAACTGTTACAGAAAATATATTATAAAGTTAAATGAATAAACTGTGAAAAAAAACTAAATCAGAAAGTTGAAAATGTATCAACTGGTTTGGATTGGCTTGAACTTGTGTTGTGACTTCAGATTCAATTCTTCACTTCTAAAATCCTATCTACAGCACTGAATGTATCTACAATATATATGTAATACACATATACCTACAATTACTGGCCTCTTTATTAGGTACACCTGCACAATCTACTGCACCCCAAATCATCTGTGTCATAAATTCTACTATTACGAAGTTTATACATTTGTAGTTTTTGTTGACACTGCAAGAAAAGTGTTAATTCTACTTTTTGTTTGTTGTTGAAGTCGTAGTGGGCGGTGATGTTGTACTTGTCTGCATTATATTGAAAGCCCTGACACATCTCCACCCTCCAGGCCCACACAGCTTGTCTCAGTGACTGTACGCTAGACGTGCACACGAGTGGCGGAGCTCTGCTGCACTATGACTTCTCTCCTCTGGCCAACGTCACCGGCTTCCACAGCAGCCCACGCTTCACCAACAAAGGCCTGCGGTATTTCCATCGCTTCAACGTGGGTCTGTGTGGGAAAGAGGTGAGAAGCTGTGATCCTTTTGACTTCTCTTTTTGTAAAAGTTTAGCTTGACTATGCATTTTAACCTGCCGTGTTTCTCTTGCAGGGTCGGGTGCCAGCTACCTGTGTGGACAATGTCACAGAGAGCGGGAGACAGGTCAGAGGTTACGTCTGCCAGTCCACTGTGGTTCCCTCTGACATCAGGAGTCAGAGCGTGGTGTCCTCACAACCTTTCCTTATCGGTGACCAACTCATTGGTACGGACTGATTGTTGAGGCATCTGGTGCTGCAAATGAGAGAATGCGCTTTTATTTTATTAGCGGATATTCTGCATGTCTTATATCAGATAAATATGCTACATGTCTTCTCATTCTGAAGGTGTAACCACTGACACAACCCTGAATGGCATCACCTCTCCAAATTGGCTGTTCCCTGCTGCGTCCGGCCTGCCAGACATCATATTCTTTTATAAGTAAGTAAGATCACACATTTTCATTTATTTGCATTTGTTTCATTCAGCCATTGTTGTGTTCGACTACATATTGTAATTGTAAATATCTGACGCTGGAAGTTTGGTCACTTGTTTATTCATAAAATATAATACAGAATCAACACTTGTCTTTAAAGTGTATCACATATTGGACCTGAAGATCTTTATTCTCCTCATGTTTTCAGGTCTGGAGAGGCAACTCAGGCTTGTAAACGAGGCAGGTCAGGCACCATTAGACTGAGATGTAATCCCACAGTGACTATCAAAGACCACATCACACTGCCGAGGTATCTTCACCCTAACCTGAACCCTACACTGTGATCAAGCTCAACTTTGGATCATTCAAACTTTCAATTTGACTTGTGACTTTTTAAGAAAAAAATCACATATATCTTGTAACCATCTCTATTATCTGGTTTTCCATCACAGTAACTGTTCAGAGGGGACATGTGATGGTTGTACTTTCCACTTTCTGTGGCAGAGCCAGCATGCATGTCCAGTCTGCACCAAAAACCACTACAGGGAGATTGTCAGTGCTTGCATGCAGGGAATACAGGTAACGCTGCACAAAATATTTTACCTTCTCAAACCTGCAGATCCATCGCAGTTCCTTCAGAAACTTGTGTTGTGAGGACAAAAAAGACATTTCCAAAAATACCAATTATGTCAGACTGGATAACAGGAAAATATGTGTAAAATTATGTACAAAAAGTTGTGAATTTTCCATTTCATGTGGTAATTTAGCAACAAAAACTTCTTCTCGCATTTGAATATTTCACTTAAGGTGTTGGAAGAGTAAATACAGTGAAGCAACAAGCAGATACACAATGTTCTATTTAACTTTTATGGGGACATTTAAGGGAAATACTGGACACTGTTGGATTCATGTTACGAAAGGTAAATATAACTATTTGTGTGTTTCAGAGAACCACCTATGTGTGGCAGCAGCCGTTGCAGTGTTTTGGAGGAGAATCCCTACCAGCTCAAAAAGTCAGCGCTTGTGTGACTCTGGATTTCTGGCTCAAGTTTGGTGTTTCTGTGGGATTGATTGCTGCTGTGCTGCTCATCAGTATCAGCTGCTATTTCTGGAAGAAGACACGCAAGTGAGACTACTGAGCTTTAATGTTTCCTTAAGCATATATGTATATACACACACACACACACACACACACACACACACATATATATATATATATATATATATATATAGAGAGAGAGAGAGAGAGAGAGAGATTAAGATAACGAAGATAAAGAAACTTAAGATAATAGTATGAAACAGAAACCTACATTGACAATATCTCATTCCTGTCATCCGTCATCTGCAGGTTGCAGTATAAATATTCCAAGCTAATTATGAGCTCAGGGGGTAAAGAGTGTGAGCTGCCCACCGCGGACAGCTGTGCAATAATGGAGGGAGAAGACGCGGAGGATGACATCATGGACCTCACCAAGAAATCCTTCTTCACCAAAATGAAGTCCTTCTCACGAGAGGTCAGTGACTCTTCCATGTGGACGCACACACAGCTATAAGACAACTTTTCATGCTTCATGTCGTTATCGATGTGTTTTCAGAGGACATCGGATGGATTTGACTCAGTTCCACTTAAGTCATCATCTTCACGCCATCAGAGAGAGGAGGAAGACTCAGATGATGCTTAAATACAAGGGAGTGCAGCAGGAAGTGTAAAATTAGATAAACAGTTTGACATCATTGCAGCAGGATGTCTCCATGCAGTCACAGGAAACGGAGACGGGCTGTGAATGTTTTTATTTTACTGAAGATGAGGCTCACTGAGGGAGCTTTAAGATCATGTAAAGACTGATGTTTTTATTCTGTATTATTTGTCATATTTTAGGTTGCCAAACCTAATAATTAAATACAAAGTCTCCATATTGGGGATATGCTGTATCTTTCTGTATCTCCTGGCGCCTTTCAAAAATGATCCAAGAACCAAATTATTATTTACACTTTTTGTAGATGTTTAAAACTTTGTACATCTGTACAAACTGTGAGTGTGTATTTCAGTTTTGTCCTTTCTTGTTTTTATTATGCTGTTCTGTTTTTGTATTAGACCTAAAATAACCCATCATCTGTTCAGTCTTATAATGTTATTCAGTAATATGTGAATATGTGAGCTTTTGATAATATTTTCAGCTGCACCCAACCTTATGCTTCAATCTTGCTTTAACGTAAAGACATTTTCTACAATAAAAAAAGCTACAAATGTGCATCTCTAGAAATTGAGAATGACCCCTGATGATGCTTTCAGGTGCTCCTGAAAATTGAAATAATACCACTTCATATTATGTACTTTTAATATATATCACTTATATGTTACTACTGTATATGTCTTTTCATACACCCTTGAAAAAGGTGCTAAAAGTAAAGTTGTTGTTGGTTTCATTAAAAAAATACAAATAAGTGAATTTTAACTCAGTCAAAGAGAAGTATATGCATATGTGATAGATATCAATATATTTTAGAATATTTTAGATTGTGGAATATACATGATATTTCATGATACCTAAACTAAACGTGGTGAAAACAGTAACCAAAAATATATTAATTGGACTTGGCCTCTGGAGCTTTTTCTTAAGTTTTTACATGGAAGAATTAAATTGTTTTTTCTACAACACACATCTTAAAAATTACATCTTGGTAAAGCAAACAGAACTATAAGCAGTGGTGGAATATAACCAAACACATTTATTCTTTACTGTGTAATTTTGGTCTACTTTTCACAAGTCCTTATTTTTTTCTGCCACATCATTGTTGCACTTTTATTCCACTTTTATCTGACATCTGTACAATTTGACTTTGACTTTCTTTGACTTTTGGTCAAAGTGATGTTAATTTTTTGACTATTGATACTTTCAGTACATTTTGCTGCATACGTCTGCATTTGCTTAATTTCATCTTCATTTATTTATTTGACTCAAGCTTATGATCACATGTTATAGACTGCATTGCTAAAGTACAACAAATGTTACTTAAACAATGGAAGTATATTTTCAAAAAAAGGCACCTAATTAACAAATAACTTTTGGCTTATCTGATTGCAATAACAAAAATGATTTAAACATAAACGGGCGGTTTAAATGATACTGTTGTAAATACCTTTCTCTATAATTCTCTGTCACTCATTATATTTACATTCTTCCATTCAAACAAACGTATATTTTAAGATGTTGGTCGTTTGACTCCATAGTTGAGGAGTTTTCTCATTTCCTACTTTTTTGTGTAGTACCTGAAAGCAGCGCGAGTTTCAGTTTCTATCCTCGGCTGCCTGTCCCATTTCTACTGTTTATTCTCGCGAGACCTCGAGGCGTGTTGCAAGTAAGCGGGGTGAAATCTCGGGAGCTGTCTGAACGCGAGCAAAGCGAGGGACAAACACCGTGAAGGTTTTTAAAAACGTGCATGCAGCAGACGGGGGATTTCTGCAACATTTCGCAACAGGGCAGCGCTATAATATCACATCATAAAGTTGTCCAACGACGAGAAATACTTCATCTAGCTTCTCCTTTATTTGTATTTAACTCGGGGAAAGTTGAACTCCGACTGCACGGCTCGGAGAAACACCTCAGAGCAGAAAGTCAGGTCGGTGGTCGGCTGTCGGTTCTGCAGGAATGTCGCAGAAAGAAAGACCCAAGTTTTACCGGCAGGAGGTCAACAAGACGATATGGGAAGTCCCAGAGCAGTATCAGAACCTGTCTCCGGTCGGCTCTGGTGCCTACGGATCCGTCTGGTAAACCACCTTTTGTGTTATTATGTGTGTGTGTATGTGTGTGTTAGTGTATTTGGTGTGTATGTGCGCAGCCTTGTCACCTAACTTAACTCCCATTCATTTAGACGAGGCCTGCGCTGCAGATGCTAAAGTTAGGTTAGCTTGTCCAGACTGCTGGCTAGCAAGGTGGAGCCACGATGTTCACTTTAACAACAATAAACCCTGTTAACTTGTCGTTTATCTGCTCTTATCCACTTATAAAACCTGTAATTAACCTAATCAGCTTCTTATATGTTCACTTCACCTCTGCTGCAAGAAACTGCACAGTAACGCTCAACTGCTGAACAAGTAGCAAAGAGTTGGGGACTCTTTTTATCTGCTTTGAGAGCTCATTAGAGTCTCATAACTGACTCATAATGACCAGTTTCCATTAATTTGAAGCGACGGATTCTGCTGCCAGAGGTTTATTCTTGAGAAATAGAGACTTAACACATTATTAGTGTAAACTCCACCAACGCTGTGGTGAAATCAGAATAAATGAGGACGAGATGAACAGATACTGTTGCATGTTGCTGCTGCTGTTGTTGTTGTTGTTGTTGTTGTTGTTTTGGAAACATCTGAAGAAGAAATATTACAAATATTTGACTCCCTAACTTGGTTTTGATGATGTGATGATATTTATGCCACTGATGGTTTCATATGAACGTTTAATTTAGTTTTTTCCACTCATCTAAAAAAAAAAAAAAGCATGGATCTAGATGTGTGCTGAATCAATTTGAGAAGCAAAATCGTAATTTTCCAAGGAAAATTACTTGTTTTCAGCTTGTGTAGTGTGAAGATTTATGTTTTTCCATCATATATCATTGTAAATAGAATCGTAGTTTCTGATTCTCACATTTTATAGACTAAACAAACCATCTATTAATGTCAAAAATATATAACAGATTTGTAATTATCAAACTTAATTGTAATATAGCCAATAAGACCACAAAAGGACAACTTTTCAACTTTTCTTATATTATCAATGTATTTTCCAGTCCAAAGGAAAACATAGTGTCAAACTCGATAATAAACAAATCTGCAGCACAGTTGAATTCACATTTCCAGTGCCGATGATTTGATTTGTGTGTCTAATTAGGGGATCTTACTGGTGAGGTGGATTTCCTCGATACTCTTTGGTGGCAAAAGGATAAACTTTCACGGGAGGGACGCTGGTGATTTGACTGGTTGTGCTGATGCTATCTAGGACACAACATTGTCAGCGGTGCACTCGGTTTAGTGGGCAGATGTTTGTTTTGCAAATGGAAGTGGACAGCTGTGCTGTTGCTGGGCAATAAGATAATCTGTTGCTGGTCAGATTACCAGTCGCTCACCAGAGTGTAATTGTTTTTTTTCCAAACCAACACACTGTCATATTATCAGTGTTTACATGATGGACTCTGCCCGAAGTTTACTGTGAATCTCTGACAAGTTTATTTATACTTGAACTGCACAACCTGGAAATCCAGTATATCAAAAACACTAATAATCACACTTAGATGTCAGAAATGGGCTCATATATTTGATATCAGCCAATATTATTTAAGGCTGCAACTAAAGATTATTTTCATTATTATTATTATTATTATTATTATTAGTATTATTGTTAATAATCTGTTGGTTATTTTCTTGATTAATCGATTAGTCATATAAAATGTCAGAAAATGATTAAATATGTCGATCACTGTTTCCTAAAGCCCAAGATGACGTCCTCAAAGATCTTCTTTTATCCACAACCTAAAGATATTCAGTTTCCTGTCACAAAAGACTAAAGAAACCAGAAAATCATCAGAGAAGCTTTAATCAGAGAATTTGGAAATTTTCTTCTTTAAAAAGTCACTCAAAATGATTATTTGATTATCAAAATACTTGCAGATTAATTTAATAGTTGGCAACTAATCGATTTAATCAGCAGATTGTTACAGCTCTAATATTATCCATACCCAAATATCAAAGTAGTAAAAGGTTGGATACCATCAAAGCAGTCCATATCTGTGCAGCTTCATAGTTTATTCAAATGTCATCACTGACGTAAATCAGCCAGAGGACTTGATGCCCCTTTTCTTACTTCCATAGTTTAGTTCCTCTCTCTGGAATGCACGTTTGTTGTCTTTTCTTTGGATTTTCCATTCAGTTTTATAGCCAATAATTAGGAACCGCCATTCCTGTGGATATTTTATCGACAGATATGCATGTTTAATAGTTTGGCACATCTGCACCATGTTTTGTATAAAGACTCTGACAAAAATAGAAGTTAGTTCTGGCGGCTATGGATGGAAAATATTTGATATTTTGGCTTCAACAGCTTGTGATATCACTGCCTGGTCACAGTGCGCTCCGGTCTCCGAGTCCCAGCAGTAGTCACAGGTGGCTGTCGACCGGCCGCGATGATGTTTAGGTGAGCTGAGCAGGAGGAAGAGATGTGTTTGGATTGGAGACATTGAGCCTTCAGAGTGCCTAACAAACTGCAGGCGAGGCTGCTCCCAATCTGCTGAGAGATGACATTTTCTGCTGATGTCGCTCTTTCCTCAGCCTTCAGCAGCTCTTACTGCACCTAATTTGGTTTTGAGAGCAAACTCAGCCCATTCTCAGCATTGTGAAACAGTTTTCCTCATCTGCCTAAAAAAAAATATGACACGCCTGCCTCTCTGAAGTTCATTCAGTAGATCACTTTTAGTTCAGTAGGTGTTTTAAAAAAATATTGGGTGTAGATTAGTAATAATTACAAGTGTATTGTTTATTATTGAAGAGTTGTATGCTTAAATGTTTTTCCCACTTTTTTTAACAGTTCTGCATATGATTTGAAGACTGGCTTGAAGATTGCTGTGAAGAAGCTTTCTCGACCTTTTCAGTCCATCATTCATGCCAAGAGAACATACAGAGAGCTGCGGTTGCTCAAGCACATGAAACATGAAAATGTGAGTTGACTTGTTTCTCTTCCCCTGTCTTGTGGTAAATGGACCTAAAAAAAAAAATACAAAAAACCCCAAGTTTGCTTATCCAAGGCCTCTGAATGTTTGCTCTTTTGAATATTTAAATTAAAGTCTCTTTGTTCTTTTGTGTTGCTGATTTGATGATGATTGTGATGTCTTTTTTTTTTTTCCAGGTAATTGGCCTCCTAGATGTCTTTAGTCCTGCTACCTCTCTGAAGGAATTCACTGATGTGTAAGTCGAATGTGTTTTGTTTTAGAATAATTGTGTTTACTCCCGTTTTCTTCACAATGCCTTTTTGGCTCGGGGTCAGGGTGTGACCTCAGCAACACTTGCGCATAATTAAACAACAGTGCTCAACAAAATACTGCCTGTTAGTTTCTCAGCAGAAGGCACTCGTGTCTGGGAAACACCTGGAGGAGGGCCAACAGACTACATTCACTGGAACATTTCTTAGACTGTCCAGTCTGTTAGTTATTCACTCTCAGGCTGCAGAGAATTATTTCACCACCAGCTTCCTTCCCTTTGTTTCCTGAATTCTGGCTTTGTGAAACATGGCGAAGCCGCTTCTGCTGCTTGCAAACATGTAGTTATTGTTTGTTGATGTTGAAAGTTGTCAGAAATGGGAAGTGTACAGCTAGACAGTGATGTGTCTGCTGCCTCCCCCGTCGTGTGTGGAATGTCAGGCTCTTTCTCTTCTCTACACACCGAGCGACTCGTATTGAATCACAATGAATTTCAGTCGACACCCGACTTAAGAATGTGTCTCAGCTGAATATTTGAAATCTAATTTCTCCCGTTTTTGATGTCATACTTTATACATCGCTGTATGGAAAATGCTTCTTCGATGTTCGACTTGTGCCAAATGTTTTGGCGCAGAGGGGAGTGGGCAGTGCAGCACCCTAGGGACCCACTTCATATCTGAGGCCTTGGATGACAGTATTGGAAGGATTATTCTCATACCTAACATGCATGTAATTCAGTGTGGGAGGAAACCCACATGAATACGTTAACTCTCAGGACTCCCATTTTAGGCGAGGCGACAGTGCTCCCTGAGTTATTTATTTTTAACCATCAGAAACTGGAATAAACGATGCACATTTGAGCTCAGTCACTTGCAATAGCTGTTAGGGTGTCATCTTAAGTGAGGATTTCAAAACCTTGTTCAAGTAGTTTGGCAATTGAAAGTTGTACACGTGTGCCAGGAAGTTGTTTTTTTTTTCCTCACATACACCCCATTTACACTTACTCTGTATCTGGATGAGGAAAAACGTATTCGTATGCAAAGTGCCATCACTTACATCAGAAGTACATTATGAAGGGATCTTCTACTGGTCTTTATGAACAGGAGGAATAATTACAGCAAGAAAAACATATCAGTGTTCATCTGGCCTCCTGACTGTTGTTGTAGGACAATTGTGAACCTGTCCTGTGAGCAGAAGTGAATCTACAGCATTACTTCTCTTGAGCTGGGTCGTGTCATTTTTGTTGACAAGTCCGCCAGCCTCCCTGGGCTAATTTGCATATATCTGCTCACAAAGTAGGTAGAATCAAGATAATAAGAGCTCCTGTTAATACCAGGTCTAAACTTGAATCAGATGTCATTGTCCAGGTACTGATCACATGTTAATACGAGGTGTAAACTGGGCCATAAATAGTACAGAGTTAAATATTACTAGGGAGTGCTTCGGGGCAGTGCCTGCATTCCAGGAATTTCCCTTAGGAAACTGTTTAGGCGTTTAGGTATTTGCTATGTGAAGGAGTACCTGCAGTGTTTCCCAACTAAAGGTTAATGTTCTTTCATGTTTCCTGGTTGTCAGAGATGGTGCACATGATGGAAATCCAGGCATTACATATCATATCTGGCAGTCACCCAGGGTTTTATTATACCTCTGTGCCGGCGACAGCCGTGGCCAGAGGTATTGTGTTTTTGGGTTGTCCGTCTGCCTGCCTGTCTCATTCCTGTGAACTCCTATTTCTCAGGAATGCCTTGATGGAATTTCTTCAGATTTGGCACAAACGTCCACTTGGACTGAAGGATGAACTGATAAGATTGTGGTGGTCAAAGGTCAACGTCACCGTGACCTCACATGCTTTTGGCCATAACTCAACAATTCACAAACTAATTATGGCAAAGTTTCACACTCTTAAAATGAAGACAGCATGTTTCTCACTGGAAATTATTCACTGGAATCATGCAGTGATCATTTCCATTTTGCAAAAAAAATGCACTTAAAACCTTTTTCCTTCAAAGTCATCACTACAAATATTATGAGTCTGGACGGGCATGCATGTAAACTGCAACATGACTGGTTGGCGGAGACATAAAAGCTAAAGTATAATAATTTACGGTGTTAGCAGAGGTAATGTTTGTTTCAGTAAACACTGCATCCATGCGGCACTACATAAATGCTCTCAAGGCTCTCTGACTGCTCTGGTTTGTTTTCATGCCTGTATTGAGAGCTGTCCACTGTCAGATCACACAAGAGGCATTTTAATGCAAAGAGTGGAAAAAGTCTTCAGACATTGACAGCTGGAGCTGATGCAGAAGGCTGTAATGTGCTGAACGTTGCCTCTCTTCCTCCCTGTATACTCTCTCTGCATACAGTGTGCAGTGCTGCTCTGCCGTGTGACCTTTTCACATTTGACATGAAATTGAGCTGCAGTGAGGGTTGATATCTTTTCCATTTTTGCAGAAAGGCATTAAATATCCCAGATCTGAGCATTACAGCAGAGGAATGTGTTGTAACTCTCTCACACTTTGAGCAGCAGTGGCTCTGCTTGCTGTTGAAATGGAGAGCTGCCGTCCTGCTAAGGTGCCCCTCCCTCCTCCCAGATTAGCATAATGTCATGGAGGACTGAAGGCAATACAAGGTCATTCATAGGCGGTGCGCGAGACAGGGCTCGTGACTGAAAGAAAAAGAGAGAGCGAGTAGGTGGACGGTGTGGAAACAGAAACGGATTCTGTGAAGTTTTTCTCACACTATATAACTGCTGAGTCACAGGTTGTATATTGTTAATGTCAGAGGGAAATGTGGCTCTCCTTATCTCCACATATGCTGGAACATGGGGAATGTTCTGCATGCAGTTTGATAACCAGGAAACATCTGAGATATGCAGGTGCTGTAAATGTGGTTCCCCTCAACTCTAAAAATACAGACTGAGTCACAACGCTGTGGTAAGACTCCTCAAAGCTGCAGCCTTGCTCCTGTTTCTATAGGAGAGGGGAAAACAGAGGTCACTATTTATATCCCTTTTTTTTCCAAGGCGGGTGAACTTTGGAGAGTGTGTCCGTGTGTCCCTGTGTGCCGCTGAGAACAAGTTCAAGCGCAAACCAGGTGCTATTTTAAGGCCTCGCTCTGTGCGCTGTGTGAGAATAGAAGAGTATTCATAAAACGGGTATTTGCTGAGCGGCAGACTTGACGAAGCAGCACATGGCTCTGTGTATTTTGGCTGCAAAAGTGCCACTGTAGCATCCTGCTCTCGCCTTCTTCTAAGTGCTGTTTGGGCATTTTAAACAGCTCTGGGATTAGATTTGAATTATCCAGTGATGCAGCCCCATTAAGCCCATTTATCTGTGTGTGTTGTTGTTGTTAAACGACATTCCATTTGTTGAAGGGCTTGGCCCGTCGGTGTCTCTGGAGAGAAGTGGGAGAGAAAAGAAGTAGCAGCTAAACCGGTTTAAGCTCATATTGCCATATGGGAAATTAGTTTCTGACTGCAAACAACTCTGGAAAAAATGTTTGGAAGAGCAAACGCATTCATTTATAGCCATCTGGCATTTTACGAAGTGTGAAAACATTGTTATGCTCTCTGATATTTGTGTCCAATTAAACTGACAGCCATCTTTTTTACGATTGCCAGGTATCTTGTGACTCATTTAATGGGGGCTGATCTCAACAACATAGTGAAATGTCAGAAACTCACAGATGACCACGTGCAGTTCCTCATATACCAGATTCTCCGAGGGTTAAAGGTGAGGTTATAAAGCTGCTCTGCTAACACTCACATTAGACACATTTATTTATTTTATTATAAACAGTTTTTACATCGTACTGCAGTGTTAGTGAATGTTTTTGGTTGCTGTAAATCAGTACATCTCTAAACTGATGATGTCATTTAATGCCTCTGTTCTCCTCCATCTCTCGCCAGTATATCCACTCAGCAGACATCATTCATAGAGTAAGTGTCATGTTTTTTGTTTTTTTTTGTCTGCTGTAAGTCAGCCATGAAATAGAAAATATCACTTTGTCCCTAACCCAGTTTGGGAAAAAAAGAGTGTGTCATGGTTTATGGCAGCTTCCACTTGGCCGAGTCAGACTCGTGCAAACAGTGAAGGGAAGGAATGTGATAAACAGCATTTTTATTTGGCATGTTGTTAATGAAGCAATGTTTCTATCTTGCTTAAGAATGAACAGATAGTTTCATTCATGAAAAGTAAGACATGTTTCTCCAGAATAAAGTCATACACACAGATATTCTGTATATCCACAATTATACTTAAATGACACAAATTCACATTTTCCTCCCTCCAGGATTTGAAACCTAGTAACCTGGCAGTGAATGAAGACTGTGAGCTGAAGGTGAGTGAACTGCTGCTGTTATTTTAAAACATAATTTCATCCCGAATCTGCCCAGAGTCGGCAAATGTGAGTATTTTGCAAACAAATGCTTCTTTTTTTAAACTCAAACCACCCTCAGATTTTGGACTTTGGTTTGGCGCGGCACACTGATGATGAGATGACCGGCTACGTGGCCACGCGCTGGTATCGTGCCCCAGAGATCATGCTGAACTGGATGCATTACAACATGACAGGTGGCTTCCTGGTTTTCTTCTTGTTTATTTCATGACAGAAAAAAGTTGTTTGACAAGTGAATTTTAATGTTTTGTGTGATGCTTTTCTGTGTTTCAGTGGATATTTGGTCAGTGGGGTGTATAATGGCAGAACTTCTCACTGGAAGAACTTTGTTTCCTGGTACTGACCGTATCCTTTTCATTTGAGTGTACAGTACGTACAGAGCTCCTTTAGCTGGTGAGACTCTGACAACACCATTTGCGTAACAAATCAAACAAGCTAAACACTCATTGTTTCACTCATGTTTTGTTTTGTTTTTTTTTTTTTACCAGCACAGTAGCAGAACTTGATCTGCATTGCTTCTTCTTTCCTGTCCTCTTATAAAAACCTGCTTTTCTGCTTTCCTCTTCAAACATGACGCTGCCTGAGGCCTTTTTTTTCCATTTATTAAAAGTGTAGCATAGTTAGTACCTGTTTCCACACTTCCCTCTGGCTTCACACATACCTTTTTACTGTAATGTTTCACTGGCGTGCTTCAACTCTTCCTACACTGTCAGTATGCATCATTGGCTCGGGTCCATCTGCCTGCACCACAGCCAGTCTTTCTATGAGCCTATCAATCTGCAGTGTCTGTGCTTAGAGTTGTGTTTATCTTTCTCTCCCTCTGCCAGTGTTTTCAGACTAATGGCTGAGCTTGTAAGTAGATGCAAAACACGGCTGTCCACTGCCTCTTTTTTTCCTGTCATTATAAAATTCTTCCACAGGTCACATATCAGAGACTTTTTTTTTTTTCTGCTCTTCTCTGTGCAGTATGTGCAGTTTGACATGTCCCGTGTGTGTGAAATACAAAGTAAATCAATTTAATATCACACATGGTTCCTAAAGTTTCACATGGAGGATAAAGTCTAACAGGTCAGATCACGAGTTCTCCCTTGTCCAGCTTCTGGTCTTCCTTTACGGTTGTGCTGGTAGACATTGATCAGTTGAAGCTAATCATGCTGCTCGTCGGAACACCAGGGCCCGAGCTCTTGATGAAAATATCTTCAGAGTCTGTGAGTTCACAAAGTTATGCAAGGTTTTTTTCCCCCTCTCTAACCAGTTTTCTGTTCCAAACTTGCCAATCTGCTGTGCAACAACTTTGATGTATCTGCTTACCTAATTGACAGCATGTTTTCTGCCCTTCAGCTATGTGGGTTTTGTAATAACATGTAAGACTTTCCGCCTCCTTAACCGAGTGAATAAAATAATGTTTGCCATTGATTGAGCTCACTGACTGTAATGCAAACTACTGTGTTGTTTCTGTCCTCTAAATCTCACAATACCTCTCTCAACTGTTTTTTTTTTTTTTTTGTCACATCTGGCTTCAAAGTCTGCTTTTCAACATAACGTTGTCGTGCATCTAGACTGTCAGATTATGAAGCAGCTTTTTTAACCAACTCCGCTCTGTCGCTATACTCCCCTTGACACAAGCTTCATAGATATAAACCAGCTTCAGCAGATAATGCGTCTGACAGGAACGCCTCCAGCATCTCTAATAAGCAGGATGCCCAGCCATGAGGTGAGCAGGATCAGTCGCTTTCTTTAAGAGACAGCAGAGCAGCGGGACAACGCTCAGACCTGCTGCAGTGCACCGTCGCTTAAAGCAACACAGCTCTTAGCTCAGTATAGTGTGCTCATGTCGACAGTGTTTCATATACCCATTCACAGGATATTAAAAGCAGTAATAGATCCAATCATAGTTCATCAAATTGTCTTAAGTGACGAAGCAAACAAGGAGTTATTAGTCACTCTAATGAAAGCAAAAGGCTCTAAAGACGACTGCTCTGTGATGGAAGGAGCCTTTTGAGGTTTTAGTTTTGTCTTCCAGTCTAATCTGAGTAATGGTGTGGCGTCTGACACGCTTGTTTTGCTGCATGCGATTGCCACAAGCAGCTCTGAACTCATGTGGTAAATGCATTACAGAATTAAACCTGCACACTGTGAGCAGTAGCGAGGCTTACTGTTGGTGGTACAGTTGGCACTAACAGCACTTTCTCGTGTCAAAGATGCTTCCCTCTGTGGTTTTCTTTGTTTATGTCGCACATTTCTTGAAACTCGCCTCTTTTCTTCACTCATCTTTGTGTAATTCACATGTAATTTTTCATTCCAAATGATAAACTTCACTGTTATGCCAAGAAGTTTCTTGTCAGGAAGATGACTAATGAAATACGTGTATTTTTTGACATTTAGAGTCCTTGCCCACACAGAACAAAAGTGCAGGGTCTTTCTTTCTTTTTTTTTTTCAGAATAGTTGGGGCTCATTTGTAGTTTTCTAAAGCAGATCTATAAATCTTGATGGAAGTTGGATATTAAAAATAAAATAAAATATTTGCAGCATAAACATTTTACTCGTTTTAACCAATCATCATCATCAAAAAACAAAGTTGCACCACAGTGTTTTCCCCCTGCAGCTCTGATTTCAAACACTAAGACATCTTGCTGTTGCTTGGCAACATCAGAGATGTCAGTTGCTTGCTGCAAGCTGCACATTGTTATCAATGGCAGCTGTGTATGTTTAGGCAGTCAAATACACTGAAACAGCAGATGTAAAAACTTAGCTTAAACTTCAAGTGCCTCACTAATAATTCTCATTAAAAAGTCAAGTGATTTTTATTGATGCAGTAATTTTGGTCTAATAGATCAACTGGTCATGTGTGATCAGTAACGAGGACAACGCCTCGTCACATGAGGACCTTGTTAAGTGTAAACAGCACTGATCAACGTCATCATGCAGGAGGAAACACAACAACCTCTGACTGCTTGAGGATCATTTTAAACAATTTTATCCCCTGAAAATCAAAATCATCAATTTTCTCCAGTAAAATCTGTCAATAACTTACACAATGAGCCTTAAGTATACTGCAGAGGGGCGAGCTTTAAGACCAACATATGCATTACACTCCTCGTAGTAATATGAGATACAGTATAGTCACATCTGTAGACAGAAATTGATTCATGTAGTTCTAAAATGATGAGTGTGCATTATGAAAGAGGCAGCACTGAATGTGCGCGACATGTTTCTGCTTTCAGGAAGTTAACATTTGGTTTCAACGTATGTGTTTTTCCAGGCCAGGAACTATATCAGCTCCTTGCCTCACATGCCCAAGAGAAATTTTGCTGATGTGTTCATTGGTGCCAACCCACAAGGTAAGACCAGAAAAACCAGGCTTTTCTCAACAGGAACTGAATGGTGAAAGGCCTTTTGAAAGTGTAATTATTTCTAAAGCTCTTAATATTTTTGCTATCTACTGTGTGTAATGTTGGTTTTTCATGGATTATAGACTGTGTGAGATTCAGCTTTGTTTGCATGTTTTGAAGCTGTGGACCTTCTGGAGAAAATGCTGGTTCTGGACACAGATAAGAGGATAACCGCAGCCGAGGCTCTGGCCCACCCGTACTTCTCTCAGTACCACGACCCAGATGACGAGCCCGAGGCCGACCCGTACGACCAGAGCTTTGAGAGCCGTGAGCTGGAGATTGAAGAATGGAAACGTATGTTATTATTCTACACAATGACTTCTATACTAAGAAAACTTAAAACTGTAAAAAGGGAATCTTTTATCTGTTTGAATTTAACATTTTAACATTAACATTTTCTAATTTCTTGCAGGATTAACCTACGAGGAGTTGTGTAGTTTTGAGCCACCTATCTTTGACGAAGATGACATGGAATAAGGAGAAGCGCGACACACATCGAACCCGGCATCCGACAATTTGTAACAATCTCGTACATATGCATTAGTGTTAAACTCTCAGACACACACACACACACACACACACACACACACACTTATCAGAGTGCCTACCAGCGGCTTTGTCAGTCTTCTATTAATGGAGACGACATTCTCCATGTTTGGCTCTTTTAAGGGGATCATTACTAGCGCAGAAGAAGAAAGAGATTATTATTCTTATTTATGAACCACTAATGTTGATGGTCTGTTGCTGGGAAAGGTCACTTCTCTCCAATAGCTGAAATTATTTTATATCATCAGATTTTTCTTTTTTTTTTTCTTTTTATTTAGACTTTGATGACTCATCACTGTGACACTGAGATGCTGAAACACCTGGACCTATAGCTGTGCTATTTTGTGTTTTAAATTTTCTATTGAGTAACTTATGAATAAGCTTTTGTGTCTATTAATTGAAAAAAGGAATATGCTAGTCTACCACTCACCCTGCCAAGCTAACACATATAGCACTGGGTCACATGTATTTGTAAAAATGATCCAGTTATCACCATTATTGTTCCTATATTTTAAAAAAAAAAAGAAAAAAAAAGAGAAAAGACTTTGAAGGGTTTCATATCTGTGACGGAAGTAGATTTTATGTTTTTACGTGTTTGACAATTTGAGAATGTGCCTGTTCTGTGATGTCACTGACCTGAAGCCCTCACCGACAGGATATCACACATTTTAAAAAAATTTTTTTGATTAGTTTAGTTGCTGTGTCAGGTTTAACTCCAATATTAGGAGATGTGTCTGAATAAGTGACTAAAGTGAAAAGCCCTGAAAGACTCTTACACACATATTTTGGCTACACAGAAGTATCTGAGCCTCTGCTGTTAAAAGACGGTGCTGTTCAACACGGCACATAAATAGGAAAAATAATATTCATGGTGACACGCGCTCTGCTCAAAAAATATGTAAATATCTGTGCCATACTTTTAAAAAGAAATCTTTGATTTACTTTTTGTGGTTATCTTATCAAGCAATCACTTTAGCATGTTGATCAGTCTGTGTGTCTGCGAGAGTGTGTTTACAGGAATTTTAAGTGTCATGCTAAAACCTAATAGAAATACTGCTTAAATGTGTAAAAGAGGGATTTCAGATGTATTTATACTTTGTGGAGGTGGTATTTATAAACAACAATCAAATGATCCCTTAAACTATTTTCAGTCCAGCAGAGTAACTACTATCTTCAGTCCTTTGTTTAACTAAATAAAGACTTATTTTTAAGAGACACAAGTTTTTTTTATTTTATTGCCTCAACAGCGTGTTTGATTTTTATCAGTAGTTTCAGTGATTTCACTTTATCAAAAACTTTTAATATTGAGATAAAATGTCACAATATTAACAGCTAAATTGCTGCTCTTGAGTCCACTGAGGCATCGCTGCATTTTATTTCTTTGGTTCAATAGTCCTGTTTTTAAATGACCAATCAGTGTTGCCTGTATTTATTTCTCTTAAATGTCATATTGTCAGTTGCCAATGTTAAATGCCTATTTAGCCATAATTTTGTAACATATGACACTAATAAAATAATGCTGTTTGTGCTCTGCATCATAGTGCCCTGTCTCAATATAGCCTGCCCTGTTTAATGGACCAGAGCCCAGTTATTATCTGACCATATAACCCTTATCAGATGCATTTTAGCACATTTATTGTCAGATAAGAGATAAGAAACAAGAAATTGCAGAACTCAAAGGCCAAAGTTATGTTTTTGTGTTTATTTAAAAAGCTTGTCATTAATATAGTTTGTAGCAGGTTTATTTTTCAACTGTAAAATGTCTCACTCAGTACGTGATCACAACTTCTTAATAACCACATTTAAGGGATGCCTTCCAAAATGTTTCTTATTCATTTATGTTACAAAATTAAACATATCAGACGATATGTTTGAACGTTTAAACCTCCGCATCATTAAATATCCAGTGTCAAGTCAGGCTCCAAATATGGACCCTATTACTATGACCCTGCCAATGCTGGTGTGGGTGGAGGCATGTAAGGAATTTGCCCCCTCCAGCCCCTGTTTCTGTGTGCATTTATGTGAGCATTTTATTTCTTTTTAGTTTCTAAGTGGATTTATGTAAAACAAACAAACAAAACCCAACAATCTGACAGCTATAATTTTAATTTATCATCTCTGTGAGTATTTAATTTCAAGATATTTGAGATACTTATTCTCATGATTCTTTCGTGTATACAAGTGTTTCATGTGGGCACAAACCATTTTATCACCTCAGCTTCCATGAATCAGATCATTTGCCATCATACAACTACCTGCCAATGTTAACACACTAGTCATTGTCATACAGCAAACGTAAGCTAACAATGAGTCATAGAAGTAGGACGTATAAATACTTCTAAATAGCAGTCTGCACACTGTCTTTGTTCCCCTGCAGCTTCAGTGTAGTAAAGTTCATAAAACGGGGGTTCGATGCTCAGGTGGAGCCATCACCAGGGAAGCTCCCCTTGAGCAAAAACGAACCAGTGCGCATGCGCGGAACATTCGACCACTGGTGGTGTAGCTAACGGCTAGGCTACGTATCCAGCCAACATGGAGAGAAAAGGTAAATCTTCACACCGACACACCGCATACTGTATGAGTAATGTTAGCCTGTGTGTTGACAGTGCAGTTATTGTTCCTCCGCAGTCACAAATGTAAGCTTTAGCGGAGCAGCAGGCGTCCAGAGGGTTTAATTGAACGCGTCTGTCACGCACTGTTGAGCTGGGGTGAGCTACGTTAGCTTTAGCTTCAATGGGACATGTCAGGATTAGCGCTCTACGTCCAGCTTTCTAGCTCTTTCTGTTTTGAGCACCACCTAAAACACCGACAGTATTAACAAGGTGTCACAGTTATCCACACCAGTGTCCTGAAATGACTTTGTGTCCCACTAACGTTACCGTATTTTAGAGGGACGGTTACCTATGGGTAACGTTAGCTTAGTGATGTCAGTTAACGTTAGATGGCTCCCACAATCAAACGGGGTGACTGCAGTTGTGATTTATTTGCTGATTGTTGCAAACATGAGACAATACTGCGCATAATGACCGAGTTTATGAGCTGTAGGTAGTTTCACACTTAGCCTCAGACAGTGTCATCCCCTTTTGAGTGTCAGCTGGACAACAAACGGCAACCAGACAATGGCAAAAATAATTTGTCACTGGTTTTTCTTTTTTTTTTTTTGTTTGACAGTTTTGGCACTCCAGGCGAGGAAAAAGAGGGTGAAAGCAAAGAAGACCAGCAAAAAGTGAGTTTTTTTTTTCTTTAAACCTCCAGTTCAAGCTCGTCGTCTGTGTATGAAACACTCGCTCTGGCATGCATTTTGTGAGGTGCACACAGTCAAAGGTGGTTTATTTGACACACATACACACACACAGACACACACGTGCTGTCTGCTTCTGGTCCAGATGTTGAGATGTTGAAATTGAAACAAGGTCCTCCATGGCACGCTTGCACTCATACTTTATTGTGTGCTGTGCTGATTAGACTGAAAGGCTGATTGATGCATCTGCAAAGCATCATGAGATCTTGTGTACTCTGTTCTGGTTTTTGCAGTTTTCCATGTTTGCATGGGATTCAAATAAGGGCAACAGCATCATTCATAAACCCTTGAACAGTTATTTTAATGAGATGTAAGTTGTAAATGATCCGTATAGAATGTGCAGTATGCTGTGCCTGAAATAAACTATCTGAAGGCTGCTATGTCCTAATATAAAAATAGTTTATGGATGATTGCATTAACATAATGCAACATTTGGGGCTGGGACTAGTCCACTGAAGAGCTGATCTCCAATACTGATTGTTTTGGTGTACCTAACAATCTACTAATCATGCCATCAGTGGCATCCTCCGAGTGTTGCATAACAGCCTGTGCTATATTTAAAACCAGAGAATGAAGAAGCCCACATCAGCCCACCGAAGCATGGTGTTTCACTGAAAACTGCAGATACTCAGCTCCTGACAGTGTTGTTTTAATGGCAGATAGTGGCATCTTCATATAGGAATAATAGCATGATACTAAGAAACTAAATATATGTGTAATAACAGCAGCGTTGCATGCCGCAGTCATCCATCCTGAGCGCGATATGTATTGAAGAGCAGTGACGCTGTGATCCAGAAAACATAATGCAGTGGAGCAGCTATAGTCTGAATCAGTAATCAGGGTAAACATCAGTAATTAATTGTAAGTCTCTCTTGAAAAACATGAACCAGAACAAGTTGAGTATCAGAACACACGGTTGCCTTCACACCAAGTGAAGGGCACCAGTTTAAAAAAAAAAAAAAAAAAAAAAGGAACACCCAGCCAAAATGAGAGCAGCTATTGTTTTTCTTCTCATGAAAAGACGACTAATTGTAGTTGTGTCTGGCTTCAGATTTAAGTAGCGGCAGTATCGTCCCTGTTTCTGTTTCTTTTAATTTAAGAGCTGTGACTGAGAACGAGGATTCAAGGAGATTCATTATGAGCACCGATTCTAATTAATTAAGATTGCAGTAAAGCAAAGAGTGGGCATTTCAAATGGAAAAGCCGTCATTAGAAAGTGAAACTTTGAGTTAAAACAGTTCTGTAATTAATCACAGATGTTTGTTCTGTTATTGAAGCACACGAGGTAAAATGGCAACTGTTTCAGGCTCGAACAAGTAGGTTGCAGATTATATGTGGAAACCAGCAGCCCGTTAGTGAGACACTGCAGACCAGTTTAGCAATTTATTCAAACGGGATCTCGGCTCTCTTGGCTCCCGTAGTGATGAGCAGCCTTAATCTCCTTTGTGGAGGAAGTAACATCAGGCTGTTTGGCTTTGAAGTTAATATTAGCGACTGAACTGCTGGCAAACACAGATTATAGGATGTTACACGTATATACACAAACTACTCACATGCAAATCTTTCTACTTTATTACTGCATAAAAATTTGTTGTTCTGACTCAATTAATGACATTTAAGTATTAAACTTTAAGGTACAGTCACTTATAAAGCAGGTACATTTTCTTATGTAGGGCATTATTTATTATATAAAATGTCTGAAAATAGATTTGGGTGGGTTATTGTAAGCTGGTCTGTTACTTCACTGCTGCTGGCTTTGAGTTGAGTGTGAGCTGCAGTTGCGGTTAAATCACCAGTAAATACAGAATAACAAAAAGTCAGTGACTCCTCCAAATATTTAATGCCAAACATGAATCATGTACAGACATTTACTTGCACTAAATATTACTAGTGAGTGCCTTTTTTTTGTCTGCAAAGCATTTTACCATATTTCTTAATATTCTCAACGGCTTCATTTCAGTTCAGACTCGCTTTTCTTCTCCTATCTGACAAACTGATATAATGACAAACTGTGAGCTTTGTAATTGCGGGGCAGCAGTGACACGCTGCTCTCTAGAGTGAGAACGCTTCCCTACTCTTTATTTCTTTATTTTAATGATGAGCCACATACATTTTCTTCTTTAACGCAGCTGCGGTTTCTTTGCTGCTGATCCTAGTAATTTATCAGATTGTCCATCAATACGGAGCATTGAAGTCCTGATTCTGTTTTTATATTCTTCAATATAATACAGTCACACCGCGCACACTTAGCCTAAAATAGGCCTGCGTTAAAATTAGTAAAGCCATTCGGACAAGTGTTGACAGCTGAATAGCTGTGCATTAGGAATAGCCTGCAGCACTGGTCTCTTTAAATGTTTCTTATCTTTTGTATAGTGCGATAGATAAAATCTGTGAAGGAGGAGGTCTCACTGTGGATCTGTTGTGGCAGGAAGGTTTCGACAGGATTTTTAATCCAGCTCGAACAAGATATAGAAGTTCAAATGCAGTTTTTGATTATCAGCAGCACTTTGGAGGTGTGGTCCACCTGGAAAATGTTTTTTTAAGCCAGGGTGTGTTTGCTCACATTGCTCGCTCTGCAGTCTCTGGGATTGTGCAAGCTTCTGTTCATTTGTGTGTGAATATTTGTTTATAGCCGATACAGATCAAATAAAAATTGCCTCTGATTGGTTTCATCACTGATCCTGCAGATTAACTCTGGACATCCATCAATATTAGTCTGAGCTGCTCCACAAGTTATGGATCATTGATAAAGGTCTTAACATGAACTTGTGTCTTAAATTTAATTGGTTGGACCATGAAAGGTTGTTACAATGCTTTAGAGACATCAAGGCCAAACCAAGACGCTCACAGGCTATTAAACCAAAGCTTGCAGTTTATTTTCTAGGCTACATGATTGACATTAACAACCTGTCACAGGGTTAAAGGTCTGACCGGTATAGCTGTCCTGTCAGAATAATGTCTGCTGCTGCTGTTTCGTTTTGTCTCGGGAACAGTTATCTGTAACACATTAAGCAGGATTCGGGGGTGGTTATGTTCATGGAGTGGAGGCTGATGAAGGTTATCTGTTTATCAACTCTGGGAAAGAGGTAGAACATCTCTATGATCTTTGTGAAACATTCATTAAATAGGAATGCGTTTCTATAATTAAATGAGAGGTAACTGAGCGGTGACTCAGGCAGGACAGAATATGCCGGGGACTATGTCTCTAATGACGTCCGTGATTGTTGGCGTGTATGTGTTTGTCCATCAGGCAGCCAGCCAATCCCAGAACCCGACAGCAGCCCCAGCTAGAAGCCTCGCCTCAGGAACCCGAGGAACCTGAGGAGATCCTCGGCTCTGATGATGAGGAGCAGGAGGACCCTAATGACTACTGCAAAGGTGAGTCCTGTCTTACTCGGTGTGTTTACATGCACACTATAATGCTGTTATTGAGAATTACCAGACTGAAACATTTGATTAAAGCGTTTTTATGGTTTGCAGTAAACAAACTTCCACACTAACTGAATTATGCCTCTTATGGCCTTAATTTAACTAAGATAACCCATTTAAGGTAAACATGACTGACTGTCAGCGCTCGTTGTTCAACTTTGTAGTCAACAGGCATGTTCTTCTCTTCTAGGTGGCTACCACCACGTGAAAGTAGGCGACCTTTACAACGGAAAATACCACGTAATCCGGAAACTGGGATGGGGACACTTCTCCACTGTGTGGCTCGCTTGGGACATCCAGTATGAAAAAACTTTACTGCATATTTTTACAGCACAGTGTTGTTTATGAGGCCTTAAGTTGGATACGAGACTCGACTGGCTCTGAGACTGTTGTTGTAGGATGTTTCACAGTGCTTCCTGTTAGCAAACGTTACTTACTGTGTGGTTGCAGGGTGAAGAGGTTCGTTGCAATGAAGGTGGTGAAGAGTGCGGAGCACTACACAGAGACGGCTGTGGATGAGATCAAACTCCTCAGATCTGTAAGTTTATTTCACGGAAAAGATTCTTCTGTGATTTAAATTAATTTAAATGTCAGTAAATCACAGTTCATACAAACACATGTATTCAGAATTTGCTTACAGTTCAAGTTGTTACAGATAATTCATAGCGTGTAACTACAAATGCTGTGTAACGACATTCAAAATGTTTGGAAAGTGAGTTCAAGCAGTGTTTCATGGTTCAACAGACATGTTTGCCAATCCTGTCTCACTGCAGTATGTGTGATTGTGTTAATTGTGTTATTCTGTTTCTTTGTGTCCAGGTAAGAAACTCAGACCCCAATGACCCCAACCGGGAAATGGTGGTCCAGATGTTAGATGACTTCAAGATCTCTGGTGTGAATGGAACTCGTATCCTTTACAGCCGAGTACTGCTAATGCTTCCTGGTCTTTTTTTTATAACTCAGATTTGATTTGGTTAATTGCTTCCTACCGGAAAGACCAGCCTATTTATTCTTAGAAAAATAGTTAGTCATGAAAGCACCATTCTTTCCCCTCGTGTCAAATTTAGCTGAAAAGCATGTAAAGTAAACAACAGGCGATGGGTGTGCTGCGTAGAGCCTTGTGTGTCCCAAACAGACCTCCACCTATCACAACACTTTGGCTAAGTACAATCTTCCAAATGCCACAGGGATAGCTGTACCTGTAATATGAGACTCCCTAACAACACTGTAGTGTTTGCACTCATTTGACGTGCCCTCTTTTCAGTATAAATAATGCGACTGCGCATGTAGGTGAGCGGCTACAGGGCCTCAAGATGTTCCATAAATCGTTGCGTTCATTGTTGCATTATTTACATTATTTACATTATCTTAACTGCTTCCCTTCAGATGTCTGCATGGTATTTGAGGTGTTGGGGCATCACTTATTGAAGTGGATAATAAAGTCTAATTACCAAGGGTTGCCCCTGCCTTGTGTGAAGAGCATCATAAAACAGGTAACTTGAAACCTCCGGTGTTACACCTGTTGTGCGCTGATGACTAATGATGAAGATTCAGACGTAGCTTACACCAATTTACAAAAGCAGTGTCTTCTCCAGGTTGTGTGATGGGTAGAAACCAGTCAGGATGAAGCATTTTGTGATCATTTAACTTTTAAACAGTCCAGAAGTCAAACCTGCCTCTAAACATGACGGATAAGTGAGATTTTGCTGTATTTTTCAGGCATGGAGGCTTTTGTAGTGATGAATCAAATGACTGGTTCAACAGTTTATTAGAGCAGGCTACTCTTTATTTACAGTGGCTCTAAGTATTACTCATTTCATCGACTCTTAGAGAATTGATTTATCTTTTATTTTTGGTAATTATTTCCAATGATTTTGTTTTAGTTTGCTTTGATTGCCTAGATTCATGTATATCAGCCTTTTATTACACACATTTCAACTGTGTGAAACACCAAAAATCACAGACAGAACAGGAAATTAAGACATTACAAAAAGGTGAAGTGAACCTCTGTCAAATGATCAGTTTCATATCTTTGGATTCATTGTCCAGGTTCTCCAGGGTCTTGACTACTTGCACACAAAGTGTCAGATCATCCACACAGACATCAAGCCAGAAAATATCCTGATGAGTGTTGATGAGCCTTATGTCCGAAAGCTTGCAGCAGAAGCCACAGAGTGGCAGAGGGCCGGAGCACCTCCTCCCTCCGGTTCAGCAAGTACGTCACACACACAAACACACATACACACACTCATGTGCAAATTCATGAACATTGTGTTGTAACTGTTTATACTCATCTGATATTCTCTTTTCAGTAAGCACAGCGCCTGCTCCAAAACAGGTAAAAACCTTCTACTGTTTACTTTTTGCAAAGGATATCAGCCTACCACATTTTCAGTATGAGACACATACAAAGAAATCCGACAAATATGCAAATGTCAATGTGAGCCTCTTATTTCCTTATTTCTCTGACAGGCGGTAAAAATGTCCAAAAATAAGAAGAAGAAGTTAAAAAAGAAGCAGAAGCGTCAGGCAGAGCTGCTGGAAAAGTGCATCATGGACCTGGAGGAGATGGAAAAGACCACAGAGACACGAGAGGAAGAAGAGGATGAAGATGAGGACCCACAGTCTCCGAAGGGACGGGCCTGCGCTCCTCTCAGGCAGGTGTCACTGCAGGAGCTGGGAAACGAGGATACGAACGAGGGTAAGAAGCTGGCACTTTTTATTGCTGTGGGTCAAAGTTCTGTTAGAGCCTTTAGACGGTTATCTGTAAGTCTCGTGTGAGTCATTCGAAAGGAATCTGTCCTTTCCCGATACTCTCAGAGAGAAGTGTAAATGCAGATCTCGTGAGGGTGGGACGAGACGAGCTGTCGGAGGTGAATTGTAACGGCTATGCAGAGGTGGAGCAGAGGCAGTCCCGTTGGAGGGACGAAGACCAACACAACGGCAACACAGAGCCCACAGAGAAATGTGCCAGTAAGGAGGAACAACACGAGAACTCCCCTGTCCACCCCGTCTGCAACGGTGTGGACATCGCAGATCTCAAGGAGCTGGACACTGAGACTGAAGGCAGGGGAGCTCACAGCAGTGGAGTATCTGAGAGACGCCTTCCTGCTGGGCTGGAGGAGGGAGAACTGGAGCAAAGCCTCTGTCAGGAGGACGGAGAGGACAGACCTGACTGTCAGTATGGAACCGAGGAAAGCCTGAGAAACGGTCAGTCAGCAAAAATCAGTGCAGCCACTAACTGCCAAGAAGTTTTCTGGAAGCTGTTTGCTCTGGAAGATTAATAAAAGCTCAGCTATGTGAACTTTGAAATATTGATTTTTAGACTTTCTTTTATTATATGTTAAGTACATCCTTATCTCTCTCTCCCTCTCTCTCTCTCCTCTGATGTAGGCAAGCTAACAGCAGGATCCCTGCTAGTTAACCCTCTTGAGCCACTCAATGCCGACCAGATCAAGGTCAAGATTGCAGATTTGGGAAACGCTTGCTGGGTGGTGAGTAGTCTGTTAATGACCTGAGGGATTTCCTGATTAAGGATGAAGCCTTCCAGCTAGGGACACATGCAGTGTCATCCAGCTACCAAAATAGAAATACATCCAGCTCTGTTTTGTTCTTTACATTGATTTAGGTTTAATAATCGAATGGCAGATGCAACTGGATGCAGTTGTTCTCTCTCTGTCTTGCAGAGCAAAGTGGAGTCCAAACACACACACACACACACACACACACACATTTATAACATTTAAATATATTCCTCTCTCTACTGTAGGTTTTATTTACAAGTGATAAAGAGTTCTGTGTTGTGTTTTAGGATTCCTTTCTTCTCCTTTATCTCCTTCTCTCAGCACAAGCACTTTACAGAAGACATCCAGACACGGCAGTACCGATCCTTAGAGGTACTCATCGGTTCTGGATACAGCACACCAGCTGATATATGGAGCACAGCCTGCATGGTGAGAAACTGCACTGACAAATCAACTATCGCATTGTGTCAAAACGGCTCAGAGACAGAAATCATAGCATAATCTACCTTGACGGGGCCTCAGTAGCGTTATGAGAGTGTAGCTGCCAGTGGGTGGGGTGTATTTAGCTGTGGTAGATGTATCCTGTCATGCAAAGTGTGAATTCCTGTGTTTTATGATGATTGTGTTGTTTCCTCAGGCCTTTGAGCTTGCCACAGGGGACTACTTGTTTGAACCACATTCTGGGGAAGATTATTCCAGGGATGAAGGTATTGCTGGGACTCACTCGTTGTTTTTCTCATTAATCCTTCCTGCTATATTTAGCAGTGTTCTTGAATTTGCATATTAGTCTGGTAAGAGTCATTTTGCACTGGTGGTAACTTTCAACTTTGATTACTACTGTGAAAACCATCATGGTGTTTTTCCTCATTAAATTGAGCCTCATCTGTGTTTAAACTTGATCATGAATTATTTACAACATCGATCATCTAATAAGACTTTTCACAGTAAGCATGGCAACTTATGACTTCACTGTGCACTATGTTTAATTTTCACAATTTAATAACTGTGGTACTCCATTACAGTGATGTTGACTGAAATCTTAGAATATTTAATGTGAGAAATGTATCTGTGATGAATCCAATCATGTGATGATGAGTACCAACATTCCTGTGGTTATTTCCTCTCTTAACACCTCAAACCACATTTTTATCTCACTGGAGACGGGGCCTTTCTCTTTTTTTTTCGTCGTTCCTCTGTCTTCACCTCCTCATCAATCACGCTTTCACATTTCCTCCTCACGCTTTCCGTAAATTAATTTTCACTCGCTGCTTAGCCTAGAGTTTCCGTACTGACTTGATTTCGCTGCAGCGTGTCAGGTATGTGCTGAGATTTAACCTTCGCTGTATTGGCACATGTCCTGCAGCTGTGAATCAGCCTTTTCACTTAGAGTGCATGAACTCACGAGCCCTTTGCTTAATATTTACAACTTTCTCTGTTGCTTGACTCTCCTTCATTACATTTTTTATTAATCAGTCATCCTGCGTCAGGTGCATATTGCTTTGATGGCTGGAAGCTTTATTTTTGATCTGATTCAGTCTTTGTTTTCATATCTGAAAGTCAACAGCCACATTTGTTTTAATGTTTGTAATAGCTTTTGATTTGAAAGATTAATATAGGTTTTCCATCCATATGCTTCTTGTCATACTAGGCTGTCATCATCCATTGTTCCTAATACATTGTTCCATATGACTGTTTGCCATCTTTCTCCCATCCCCTCTTCTCTCCAAACGGTTCTCTCTCTCCTCCCTCTCCTCCTGTCTTCTCTCTCCTCCACTCATGTGCCTCATTTCCAGACCACCTTGCTCTCATGATAGAGTTGCTTGGTAAAATCCCTCGCCACTATGCTCTGAGTGGGAAATACTCACAGGAATACTTCACCAAGAGAGGTATGCCACCCCTCTGTTTGTGGCCTGCCCTGGGAATGGTGGACGGGAGGGAGAAGGGGGGAGAAAGTTCCTGGCAGCACATTCAGATCTACCAAAGTTGTTGTTGTGTGCTGCCAGCGGGCCTAATGATGAATACAGACCAGTGAATGTCTGTTACTTTGAACAGTGCCATCAGACATTGATTCAAGTAGTTCTGCCAAAGTTTTTGCCTGGCAGAGGTACAGTCAGTACCTCCGTAGTTGTAGCCAGAGGACTTGGCTTGATTTCTACTTATAAGATACTTTATTGATCTCTGTTAGGGGAAATTCTCATGACTTTTTTTTTTTCCTCCAGAGTGTTAGTTCAACCAAAATAGTCTGATTTCATTTTATCAAATACATTTAATTTTATCTAAAAAGAATCATTAGATCACAGAAAAAGCAACTAGAGAAAAAGTTGTAGTATTTGAAGATCATAAAATGAGTTTCAGAAAACAAAATATTTTAAGTGGTATCAAAAAATGCATTAATAAGCATCTACATCAAAGTGATAATTATGGAAGACCATTATAAAAACATCTCCTTCGTAAGGGATCCTCTGTCCACAATATTTAGAGAATTTTAATACCTTTAATGCAGAACGGCTCAGATCATCGTCTGTATCCTTAAAACTTCCCTGCTGCCTTTGACTGAAGCAGGTAGCAGAGCATTGATAACCTTTGTAATGTTTTAGAGAACAAGGTGGGAGATTTTTTTTTTAATTTATTGATCAATTGAAATATTTCAAGTAGGATAAAAATGTCACAACCTCTTTGTTTACGCTAAAGAAGTCTGTGAAAATGAAGCTGTGGTAAAAACATGATAAATACTTTTGATTTAAATACATTCACACATCAAAGATCAATGAGTTTAAGATGAATGTAATATCTGTATCTGTAGCTGTGATGATAAAACACTACTTTAAATCAATGTGAATAACTGAAATGCTTCTTTTCGAGATTGATTTATATGAACAGGCACTTTGTCATAGTGGCGTCTCAGCTGTGACGGCTGATACAGTTTCATAACATTAAAGAACCTCTAAATGAACACTGGGAGCATAACGCTCCTCACGATGTCTGATGGCCATGTTTGATCTCTGTTCACCTCAACCTCCACAACAATCTGGCCCACGTGTGCTGTCAACTAGACCCCCCCCCTCTCCTTCAGCCTCCCCCCGCCCACACACCCGGAGTGGGCCTGTGACTGGGGCACTGTCTGATGAATCTGTGGTTTGTCTTCTTGTCTGTCTCCCCTCCTCTCTTCTTGCAATCGTCTGCTGGGCGGCTCCGCCATGTAGACCATATAGCGCTGATCATTGAGCTGCTGGGGAGTGTCCCACGCAAACTCATAATGACTGGCAAATATTCCAAGGATTTTTTCACCAAGAAAGGTAAAAAACAGAAGTGTCAGACTCAAGAGAAGAGTCCTTCGTCCTTTTCTGCTGTTATGATAGAGCAACTTTGTTCATGTAAACTTTTATCTGTAAAAAAACATTTCCAACATTAACTAGTAATATTGAAGAGGATAACCTGTTTGGGAAATTCATTTACCATTAAAAGGGTAAAAGAATTAATGTAAGTATGTATTATCTGGATATTAAGAATATACTGTATATGTTACGTTTTCAGAGACTACCTTGTTGTATTGAGCTTCCACATGAAGTGTCTCTGATACAGTCTGTCTGTTCGTCTTCAGGTGATTTGAAACACATCACCAAGCTGAAGCCGTGGGGACTGCTGGAGGTGCTGATCGATAAGTACGAGTGGCCCCGTGAAGAAGCCGAATGCTTCACTGACTTCCTGCTTCCCATGCTGGAGCTGATCCCTGAGAAGAGAGCCACAGCAGCAGAGTGCCTGCGCCACCCCTGGCTCACCCTCTAGTGGAGACCTCCAGCTATTGCACCTCCCCTCCCTCCTTACTCTCTCCAGAGACTGCAACAGATCACTTTCCAGTTTGGGCATATCAGATGAATATTTATTTCGCTCTTTTTTTTTTTGTTTCGTTGTTTTTGGAATTCCTATGTTCTTGTTATTGAGCTATTGCTTCTGTGTATGTTTACCCTGTATTCGTTGGTTCTTCTCTCTGTGTGATGACGTCAGGAATCCCGTGGGTTATATTACTTTGTGGTCATGTTGGCTCCAACTGCTGTGCTCCGTTCACCCACCCAACTAAGCAAACCTGTTATTGTACTGCTAGTGACTCATCCTTGTTTGTTACACTCCTGCACTAAAACCCAAACAAATCAAGGATATGTAGCCTTTATTGGTCATTTTTGTCCCCATAAAAAGGACTCGATATCACTTTTTTTCCTCGTACATTTCATTAGTGCTGTGTTCTCTTTTTTTTTTTTTTTTTTAAATGAATTATTTTATCTTCTATAACACATGTAAGGTATACATTTTGTATTTGTAAAGTAGGCTTAGGAAGTTGCACACTGGGCTGACATTTACACTGACTGTGGTAACGTTCACACAGCATTTCTCTAGACCGACTCTAGTTTCTTACTGAGATTTAGCCATAATAAATCCATCGTCACCTGGTATTTAGTGTGGTTAGTCAATTAAAATAAAATGATTAAAAAAAAGATCTTTCATTCTCATGGGAGGCTGGTATTCTCATACACCTATTACAATTCAGGAATATAGTGTTTTAAAGGTTTCAACAAGACGACATGTTAGGAAGCCCAATTGAAAGGAAAAAAAGTGAAAATAAACTGTATATATCTGTACCAAAGAGTTTGCCTTTATGTATATTACAGTTATGTACAGTTTTTAACAAATCTTATATCTTAGCTAAAATTATTTAGCTGGGTAGCTGTGTTTTAATAAAAGTGAATGGAAGATGTGTTTGAGCTTGGTTGTATGTGTGGCCAACTGTTCAATAATGTCACTGTTTTTACCATAGAAATGGTGAGATCTGATGTTATGTAATGGTGTCCCAAATTGATCATATCAAAGTAAGCGATGTATCTGTTGAAGCCTAGGTAAAAACGGAAACTTACATCAGTGTCAGATTCAAGAACATAGACTTTGTGTGAGCAAACTGTACAACACACCATACAATAAAACAGACGTTCATACAGTACAGAATGACGGTGTCGAGCTTGTTTCTCTGAAGTTTATTAGGTGTTTGACTTGAAACAAACCATCTTAAAAAAAAATAAAACCTCATAAAAAAGAAAGACAGGTGAACAATTTGATTTAAACTGTGTCATGATATTTAAGGATGCTTTTCTTGACCCTTGAAGACCTTCAAAATACATCTGCATCACACTGGTCCTGGAGGTCCATGAGGTGCTCATTAGGTTTTTTCTGTAAAAGAAGATCAGAGCTCTGATGAATACCTGAATATGCAATTTCTAGCTACTAAAGCACTCTGTAATACTTGTGAATAGTCACCCAAACTCAAGTGTTTAAGTAGAAAAGAAGTTAAATAACATGCAGAGAAAGCAGGAACACTTGATAGACAGACAGATATGCAGCATAGACTTGATTTTTGTGGGCTGACGTCTTGGAAACGAGTGCAAAGCAAACAGCACATTATCCTCATTTGCACTTTTGGCTCGAGGGCAACTGGATGTATGAGTTCATGTGTATTGAGGAAATAAACCACTGTGTTAAAAAATAATCCTAATGAAACAGTCAGTAGGTCCTGTTCTTCAATCATTCAATTCTACAACAGTAAATATGCAACATTTCACAAGGTAAACTAATAAAAAATATGCGAAACAGGTCACACGGAAATAGAAACAACATGGCTTGTTGTTGGATGAATATGATAATGTGAGGAGCTCAACATAAACATTTTCACCTGAACCATGAGAGTATTAATAGGAAACAGAAATATATTTTCCCTCAGGGAAATTACAGAAAGAAATTCAATTAGGAAAGTTGACCTCTGGAAAAGTACAATTTCCATCACGACTGTTCAACTCCCTGATTGAAAGCAGCTAATAAACAGACTGGAGATGACGGCATAATGTTAACTGCTGTTTCCAAACTGACAATAATGAACATTGAAGCTCAGAAGTTTAATAATTCCCTAACCTCTGATACTATTTGTAATATTTTTCACAGAAGACATTTTGACACGCCACAGCAGGAAAACACAGATATAAAAACTAAATTTAATGATGGTAGTATTACATTAAGCTGCTTTTGGTTCTCAGGGTTCTGCTATTGTGCATCATTGATGTTATTAGTAACACCTGAGCTTTTCCTTCTATGACAAGTTAAAACGCCTACAGCTGTCGTTCCCTCCCTACAAGCTCCCTACAAGCTCAAAGCAGAGACGTTACTTCTCTGCTTTGTTCAACACACACACACACAACCTTCACCTATCTGCATTAACCCTTACTGTACCTTCTCCCTCCACCTCAAAGTCATCTGGCAGCAGTTTGTCCTGCCGGTTGCCGAGGGTGAAGGATAGAAACGCCAGCAGGAGGGCGTCCAGGATGCTGATGATGGCCAGGATGTAGGCCCAGCGCACTGTGCAGTTCCCCAGGCTGTACTTATCGGTCTTCTGGCCACACATCCTCTTCACCTCTGGAGAGTCCCAGCCATCCGGGTAGATCATGCAGCCCATCACCATCAACACAGCTGCGGGGGAAGAAGGACATAGAAATAACAGAGCCTTGCATTAATTACCTCTTGTGTGTAATTAGGTTGATAAATAATTATGACGGAGGTTATTTACAGCCCCAAGTGCAGGATAAGACATGATGGAGCTCCATAAAGTACCAGAAGTTGAATTTATTTATGGTGCAGCAGAGCAAACAGGCTCACTGGTACTGTTTAGATGATGTGCTGTTATGTTAAATACTCTTCAAGTGGTAAAGTTTCCTCTGGGTTTTCACCACAGCTACTGTACAACCCGAATTAAAATCTGAGTTTTGTAGCTTTGTGAATTTCTAAAAATTCTCAAGACATATATAAGCCCTTATCATAGACCACATGGTGAGTTTCTTTGGCTCTGGTCTGTGTCAGATGCAGGTTTAGATCAACTAACAACACAGCAACACCTGATCTTGTTACATGTAACCAATCCACCAACAGAGGTGTCAAAAGCTGAAACTGGAGCCCTTATTGGCTCCCATGGTGAAAAACAACACATTCAATGGCAAACACATACTGCGACTGAAACCAGAGGAGTGAGATGGCGACTCATGACAGGATGAGTTTATCAGCTCACACTCAACAGAGAGAGACCAGATCAGAAGAGAAACATGGATCTCACTCATCATTCAGACCCTCCGCTTCATTTCAGAGATTTCAGAGACGTGATATTTCAGATGTTGAAATCTGATAAAGATTTGAAAGATTTTGTGGAGTTTGTACTCTGATGAACAGCTCCATGATCTTCATTTGAATGATTAGACAGTGATATTAAACCAACTATATGGTTTTAAAACACAATAAATGGCAGAGTTACTTTCCAACAGACTGTGACCTTTGAACCCTGATTTAGCCCTAAGTAATGCACACTAATCAACGGTCTCATCTCAAGCACAAACAGACTTTATGGTGTCATAGTTACTGTAAGGTTGGACGATAATGACAGAATCATTGAATACAGAATTTTTTAACAATATTCCTCAGTATTAATAATAACATTTTATTGATTATTATAGTAGAATTGATTCATATAAATATGTAGGAAGGTTTATTTAAGGCTCTTTTCACTTAGTCAAACCTTCTTAAAAGCAGAAATAAAATACCAGGTTAGATTATATTGATTATATCGATTTATCTGCCAGCTTCATTCAGTTGTTTAGTATCAACACTTGACTAATAAATAAAGTGTAACCAAAACCTGACCCAAAAAATCAAACAAACTTAACAAAGTTTTTTTTCACCTGAATGGATTTATATTCATTTTGCCACTGAATGTGGAAGAATTCAGATTTTTCCCCCTAAGTGAAAGTAATAATATGATTAAAAGTTCTGCATTCAAACTTTCATTATTCTAAATAGACCTTTTCATTCTGTTATTGTTAAGCAAATTTAATTCAGTTGGTGGAGGTGAGTCTAAAAGTACAATATTTGCCTCTGAAATGTAGAAAACAGTCCCACAAATGGAACAAGTACTTGACATGAACCCCACCTGAGGCCAGCTGCATCCAGGCGCAGATCCTGTAGACATTCCCGGTGTTGCAGAAGAAGAACAAGCTGAAGCAGACCATGGTCCCTACGATCAGCAGCATGGAGGTCCCGACGAAGAACATGGCCGTCCTGAAGGCCGGTGACGGGATGGAGGCGAAGTCCAGCACGGATCCCTTACAGGTGAGCTCCGAGGTGAGCGCGTTGCCGATGCAGTAGTGGAAGAGGCCGAAGTACCCGGCCTGCGGGGTGCTGACGCTGTCCCCGATCCAGTAGGGCTGGATGAAGACCACCACGGTGATGATGGCGAAGCAGATAGTGAACACGGCCCACATGACGCCGATGGCTCGAGAGTTTCTCACATAGTTGGTGTGGTAGATTTTGGCAGCTTCCAAGGCGGGAAGCAGATCCATGTTCAAGAGCAGAAAGAAAAAAAGTTTGAGTCAGACTTTTACAACTTCGAGAAAACACTTTCAGAAGAGAGAAAATCAGTAAAATATTATGAATCTGTTATGAAACTAAATCCTTAAGTCCTGCCGTAGATCTTTAAACACGCCTGTTGCGTCAGTGGCTCCTTTGCAGTGCAAGACCTGTCTCAGGATTCAGCACCCTGGACAGCACCCTCATCGCTTCAATTAATGACGTACGTCTGACGTCAGAGATTGACAGCTGCCATCTGACAATGTGGGATCCCAAAGTGACAACACAGACTTACTAGTAGAAAGTAAATAAATACTTAATTTAGTAATAATTGTAACTGCGATTTATTGAGATGCCAAATTCTCTTGATGAGCTACTGTTCTGTTACAATCAACTCCTTCAATGTGGTTTGCTTGTCTTTGTCTTTTGAAGGCAGTTCTTGAAAACTTTTAATAAGCTTTGATATAAAGAGAAAGTCATTCTGGGACTTTGCCTTCATGGTGACCACTTGCTGCTAAGTTACAACCAATAAAAACCACAAAGTATCTCTTTTGAAGACCACTTTCAGAAATTAGTCTGGACATAGTCTGGCCTGTTTTCTTATAAACATCAATATGAAGGATGCGATGTTGCATTATTAGATTAAATGCAGCTTAAAAACACAGCCTTCTGTTTCAACCCTCATGTTTCCCCAAGAGGCAAATACAAACAGTACATTACTTTTGGTTCAAACTAATTGATCATCAAGAAAACAACATGTATTTCTTGTAAATATAAAATTCTGGAGGGTTTATTTTTAAAATCGCAGTTTTACTGCACAGTTTTGCCTGTGTTCAGACATTTTTAAAGGTCATAACGTGATATTTATTGAAGCTCTAAAGGCTCATGGATATTGACTCTGCTTGTCAGCTTGCCAAAGTTTATGTCTGATACCCAGGAAACTTAAAATAAAGGTTTGCTGATATGAAATTCAATATTGTTCCAGCTGAGGCTTCTCATTGGAGCTGCTTATCTGGACACTTGTGACTGTCAGTGACAGGAACACAATAAGAAATTTTATTGGGATATATTTTTTAAAAAAGCCTACCTACATGGATGGATCACATCTTTTGATTGTTGTTGCTGAAGGTGTTGAGAGGTCAATTGCATCATAGTTTTTTGGCAAAAACAGTGACTCTAATCGGCTGCAAACCCACTTTCTAATGTGAGCTGATGAGACTGGTGTGTCTTTATGTAAATAACTCTATCAGTCTCCTTCAAATCACAACAACGCATAGTCTTCTTACACTCAGTGTGTTTTTTGTGCCATATTCAGTTTGAGATAACAACTGTGTCCCACGGCTGACAGGTGCAGCCGGACAGAGCATGTCACCATCTGTGCCCTCCACCCTCAGTGTTTGTAACAAGGAGCTTGAGGGCCTCGTACATGACACTGTGCCATGTGCACAGACAAGCATTCAGGGATGAGTTGTCCTACTTCCCCGGGGGATCCCTGACAGCTCCCTGCAGTTCAGGAGGGACAATCAGCTGCCAGCAGGGGGGAGCAGCAGAGGGCAACAAGTCTTACTTTTGCACAAATTAAAAAATACAAAAAAATGACAAAGATAACAAATAATATACAGTGCAGAGAGAGGCAGAAAACCCAGTGAGCTTATTTGAAGCCTTCTAAATGATGTTAAAACTTCATAATGTTACAGAGTACACAAAATTAACATACAGAAAATAATATGACTATATCAAATAAATACATATAACAACAACAATAATAAAATCAAAATAAAAGCAGAAAATGTGTGTGTGTTTGTAATGATAGATGTCAATGAGTGAAACAAATAAAACATGGATATCTGGATAACAATACGTGAGAAAAAACAGTTACAAAACAGCAATTAAACATTTTTTTTTAGCATCTTTTGTAACATTTTATAGAGTTGAGTAAGAAGAGACCTGTAAATTTGCTTTGAACTGCTTAGGAATATTCTTCTCACTTGAATGTATTTTATAAATAAAACACATATTTGAGAAATATTGATGTCGAAAATAGTAAGAATCTGGAGATTCTGAAATAGAGGAGCAGATGAGATGTGTGACTCTTTTGGGGTTGCAATCCTAATAAAACTGACTGGGGGACTAAAATTTGAGAGTAGTATGGAAAGTACTCACCCAAACTATATTACTACATGAAAGGTAAGGATACATTAGACTGTAATAAATAGTTAGGAGACACTAACCCTCCTTATAACACCAATATATTTATTTATTCATGCTAACTCAGTCAGTTTGGTCTTTCCAACTCAAACTCTCATCAACAATAATTCTCAGGAATCTTGTAGTTGACACTTGAAGCATATCAACAGACGCAACTGTAATTTTAGATAAATCCTTAGCATATGACTTTATAAAGTTAGATTTTTTTATATTCATAGTACTTTGTTTAATCTGAACCATGTAGCGTAGGCATCAGTGAAATTAAATTTGAGTGACCGCGAACTAGGGTTGTGTCATCTGCAAACATTATAGGAGAAAAGATATTTGAGACATTAGACAGATCATTAATATAGATGAGGAATAATAAAGGTGCAATGAACCCCACAGATTAGTCTGGCTTTGTTGGAACAACAAACACACAAACTTTCTTCTGTTGGAGACATAATCATTTAACCATTTGTCAAAATCAAGAACCATATTTATGAAACTTTTCCAATAAAATATGATGGTTAGCTGAATCAAAAGCTTTTAAAGGGTCTTTGAAAATACAAGTAAATTCATTATTATCAAGTACAGAGGCCACGTTGTCAGTCAGGTGAAGCAGAGCCATATAAGTGGAGACAACACTAGTGTTTGTAAAGAATTGAACAAGAATCTGGATGAAAAAGAATCGTTTTGTACATATTTTTTTCTAGTACTTTTGAACAACATGGAAGAGTAGATATGGGGTTTAACATGGATCATCTGATTTGAACAGAGGAATAAAAACTTTTAAATCCTTTAGCACAACGTTTGTTTTCAAAGACAAAGAAAAGATGTCAGCATGTGGCTTCAATATTCACTGTTTGCTGAAGATGTTTTTAGTTCTTCAATTATGTCACTTATTTCTTGGATATCAGGGGGGTTAAAAGAAGAGATGATAGGAACATTTCTTTGAATAAAATCCAGTGGATTACCACCACAAACAGAAACTTTGTTGGCTACTTCATAACCAATATTAACAAAAAAAAATCATTAAATTTTTGAGCTGTATTAAAAGGATTGTTGAGTGTTTTCACCACCAAAAAGACTGAAGGTAGCTCTGGGGTAGTATTTTCTCTCTGCAACAACTGATTTACCACCAACAAGAAGAGCTCTAAAAAATAGATTCCACCTCAGTCCTATCTGACTGCAGACAGAGATCATCCCTAATTTTAAATTCATAGTCACCATGACTGAACAGAAAAACTCCACTTCCAGATCTATTCTCTCTTATGCAGTGAACCGCACTGTATTTAGGTAATTTACAGATTTCTCCAGAGACTGCTGTAAGCCATGATTCTGATAAAGCAATAAAGAAAAGTCATGTTTGAATGAAGACAAATAATGAATGAATTTGTCACAGTTGCTAGACAGAAGTGTTATAGTCAGATGAAAAGTAGAGAATATATTTGGAAGCATAGAAACACATAAGTTATAAAAGCTACAGAGGTTAGAGGCATCAAATGATGAAAATAAAGTAGGTCTGGTCAACACCAAAATTGTAAATCAATTGTAGAGGGATCAATGGGCTTAAAGATCTGGCCTTCAAATCCAGATTTGTTGTAGTCCACAGTGTGTGTAAAGAATAATGTGCTGTAGATGTGAAATCAAAGTATAAAGTATAAATGCCTAAAGGTGAGGAGTAATGAGTCAAACTAAGTTTGTTGCATCTCAAATACGCAATGTCACCTCTCTCTCTCTCGAGCTGCCTTCACTGCTGGGAGTAGTTCTTTCCTTTCCGGACAGCTTTAGGTAGTCGTCATTGATCAAGATGTCTGAGCCCATTCAAGTTTTCAGCTTTATCCGCAACAGCAAGTCTGTCCTTCAACTGCAGAAATCTGATCGCAATGGGTCAGAGCTTTTCTGAAGATGACATTGGCTTCCCAGTCCTATGAACCCAACCCAGCTCTATTTTAAAATGTTCCAGTTGGAGTTTTCTCACTTTTTCTGCATATTCAAACACCTTTTCTTTCTCAGACACTTTAATGTCATCTACAACGATGTTATGGTGTCTTGTCTGGATCAAGTTCAATATGAAATTTTAAAGTGGTCAAATTCCTCTTGAGCCATTTCTAGACTCACTTTAAGATCATAGACTTGCTTTGACAGATGATCAATCCTCCTGTTTGAAGAATCAACTATGATCTGTACACAAGTTTTGAAGCTTTTTCTGGTTGTTCAATCAAAGTTCTGGAGACGTATCTTTGCTGGTCCAACAATTCACACACTTGAATGACATATTCCTCAGTGGTTAGAAACTTTGGATGTCATGGTTTGGTCATCAGCCTTCAAGGCCTACTAGGCCCAAAGTTCAGCAGGATGGACCCAGAAACCTCCAGAAGATACTAGTAATGTCCACAATGTTGATGTAGAGAGTTGATTAGACTCCTCTTAATTCGTTCAGCAACAGAAATTCTGACTTATAGGCAGGATTCCTCAGATTATTGTTAGATAGAAAACCAACCACAAGTTCAGAGAAACACAACTGCAGTCATCTTGCCATGTACTCTAGTCCTCATGAGTCCATCAGCTCTGCTTGACAGATAGATGGAGAGGGATGATACGGAGAGGAGGCACCACATGTCAGATAAAAAGACTAATCAAACCCTGTCTGTGGAGAAAAGAAAACTGTGGGGGAGCTGCTTTTGAGTGCTGCTCTAATGAGGCTTAATCCCTGATACATGTTTCAGCCTCTGAAGAGTCTGACTGTCTTTTCAAGATTTCATCAAGCCTGCAGTTCCTTCAGTGATGCCTCAGAGAGATGTGGTGCAAGCATCATGGTGGAAAAAAAGGTTGAAGACTGATATATACCTCCAACTTCCAGAAGAATTAACCTTTTCATTGTTTTCTGCCATAAAACCTTATTCCTTATACCCTGTTTTATAATGTCAAGAAATGAAAGCCTGTAGTGATATTAGGGAATTATTGGAACACAAAATCTGTTCAGAACTCGTGGCATCAAATTAAAAGATAAATCCATGACCATCTGCTTTTGACCCAGAGCGGTGCTGCCGTCTTATGGCTTCCAAATGAAGAAGAAGAGTGATTTCTATCTCACAGGTCTGTGTGCTGGATTTATCACAGATGTTAACGCAGAGTGGATAATAAAACTTTTCCCCTTTTTGATTTTACAGCGTCTTTCTCAGGATATGACATTAGAAGAAGGATGAAGGTGTTTCAATGTCTTTGATTTTAGAGGTGCCCCCGTCCCCTGAATATAAATTAAAGCTGTGTTTTTTCTTCCACTTTACTGAGGAGAATGAAACATTGTTTGCATTCAGTCATTCCACCGTCTGTTGCACTAAAACTTCTTTTAAAAAAAAAACAAAAAAACACTCTTCGGTTTTGTAAAATAATTTTTCTTTGTGCTGCAAAGCAATCCAGCAAAATTGATGCTGATGACACACTGTGTAAACACTGAAAATGGCCCGTCTTACCCAGGTATTAACTACCTCACATGGACATGGACATCACTGTGAAACTGATGAGATATGATTCCTCTAACTGCTGTTTAGCTAAATGACAAAACAAACAATTTGTTTCTAGAAATACAAAATCAATAATAGGTAGAACAGCTAATTTCAGCTTTGTGATGGCAATTTTTAAAAGTTTATTTTTGTCCCTGCATCTAACAGTGGTGAAAGAAGTACTCTCATTGTTTCCTTAAGTAAATGTAGTAATATCACAACGTAAAAATATAATCCATCACACGTAAAAGTCCTGCATTTACAATCCTACTAGTAGATGTCTTGCCCCATGAGTGATATATTAGAACATTCCATTTGAACTGCAGTGGAGTAGAAGTATCAAGTAGATGAAAAAATTTTGCACTTAAGTACAAAACCTGAGCAAATGTACTCGATTACTTTCCACTAATGAAAAAACCCTCATCCTTCTTTCCATCTCATTACCGCTTGTACATTAGTGTACACACGCACCCATTAAGGCATTTTTTGCCTTTATTAAATAATAGATAGTTGTGACAGGAAGTGAGGAGATAGAGAGAGGGGGGATGATATTAAACAAAGACCCTCAGACCTAAACTTGACCACATTCAGGTCTTATACACAGCCACCAGCACGCTGAAGATATAATGTATTTGTTTTATGGTAATTACCTTTATCCTAATGTCTCAAAAATGAACAAGAAATAATTAACTGATGTTAGAATGAGACACCTTTAAGTATTGCATCACCTGAACATATTAGAGCCACAAGCCTGTTTACACTTCAGACCTGGGGCCGGACGCACATTTGAGCTCTTTACCTGTGATGAGTGAGTTTTTAAACAAACCTGATGTCTGAGTTCTTCTGCCTTGTCATTCTTTTACTTCCCGGAGTCAGGTTTGTTTATCCGTTTGATCAATAATTCCAGTGCTTCACCGCAGTTCAGAGAGGTGGTTAAAACCTTTCCTGTGCTGCAAATACACAAGCTGGAGGCTGGCGAGAGAAAAATGAAGAGAGATACAAGTGAGCACCTTTCACCCGGCCCGGCAAACTATAGATTGCAGAACACAAATAGTGATGGACTCTGTTTGTACTCATGCACGGGGAGAGCTGTAACTCGCCTCGGTGATGGCTTTGAATAGATGGAGGAATGCTCCTGATTTATAAAGATTTAATACACCAGGTGTGGAGAATGGCAAGAAGAAATAGTTTCACAGGTTGTCTAAATCTTTAACCTAGACTGTAACAGCACAGACAGAGACAACACGTTTCAGTACATCAGCTTTAACATACTGTACAATTATAGTAACAGTAATTCTATTGTTTATTTGGATATTTAATTACCATATATAATAATATAATCAACAAACACAACACTACAGTACATAATATAATTGATACAAGATTTTTTAGGCTGACACCAATATCAATATATGAGAGTTTAAAAAATCTGATAATGACATATCAGCTGATATTTATTAACATAGACAAAATTTTTTAATGGGAGCCCATAAAGACCCTCTCCATTCAAATTTTAATTTCTTCTTGTTCCTTTAGTTGGATGTTTTGAGCTTCACTGTGCAGACTTTGACACTAGAAAACTGTTTTCCCATTTATTTGCTAAAAGCGGAAAGTTTCTCTGTGCTCATTGAAAATGACAACGAGTTTAAAGCGTGTAAATGTGAATGTGATTTGTGATATCAAAACTAGTCTGGAAGCCAGTCATGGTCCAGTATTCAACTTTGACAAGTATTAAGTGAATACTTGAGCCTCCAATGCAGAAACACTGTAGATGGACTATAGGAGACATGGCGGATGTTTTTCAGTGAGGGAGATGGAGAAGATGTTATTTTAGTTAGATGTTAACTAGATGTTATTTTAAGGATTCTAATGAGGCAACTGCACTTTGTGAAAAAAAACATATTGGAAATAAATGACTGTTCAAAGCAGAGTATTTCTGTCTGAAAATGTCTGGAGGGATCCTTAAATTCCATGTAGATATGTATTACAAATTATATAATCGAGATACTGTTTCTAAATGACCTCAAATATGCCTTTGCCATTTCTGTACTGCAGTTTCATGTTTGCTGACATTTATACTAACACAGATGTATCTGTAACAAGCTAATATCAAGCGGCAACCTCTGGGGCTGAAAAATTAAGCCAACGTGAGGTGACAAAAACTGCAGTTCCTCTAATGGTAACTTGAGGCTGGCTACAAAAGCGAGTCAATCCCCATGGACCCCCATGTTAAAATGGCCAACTTAACAGGAGAAACTTAATTGTAAGAGTAATTTTAGTCACCCAAAAAAGTTTGCATTTGGTTGTACTAGAAGACCCTCTAAGCAGTTGGAGGTTCAGTTTTTTGTGGTAAGTATCTTTATTTTTAATGGTTTTAACCCTGTTTTTCACTAACAAAAACTAACATCAGCATTATCACAGTTAACCATGGATTGTAAAAGCACCATACTAACCAAGCTAGCAGCTAGCAGCTAACCTTAAGGTCAGCTCCATGCTCTTGTCCAAATACTTCTGCTCCAAAAATCCAAGATGGCGACAGTCAAAATGCAAACATGAGGCTTCAAAACAGAAGTCCATAAAACAATGGGTGATGACACATCATTTTTTACAGTTTATGGCTAATATCAATTGACAAAATTGGCCCGGATGATTTATTGGTTGCATTTAAGTAATTAATACAGTTGCAATATTATGATTTGCTCCAACACAATAAAAATACATCTAATCCAAACGTTTGATATATAAAACATGACCAGCAACCACAGAAGCAGAATGTGACCATTTACAGAGAACTAGTTGTAAAAATCAGTTCAAGTCTATCCCAATCTCAGATAGTAGTCATGTTCAGACGTTGTTATTGGCCACTCTGAAGCTTTATCAACACTAAACAAACAACAAACGCCACATACAACTTAACACTTATCACAGAAGTGAAATAGTTGTATGTAATCATTGGAGCATATATGCTGCATAAAGGCAACAAACGGCTGATATGCACAGACGGTTCAACTGCAGCACTCCTGACATGGAGCTGCGACAAACCACTGCAGATTGTCAACGCTACAGGAATGAATGTGTATGAATGGCTTCAGTCACAAGCCATTAAACCTCCCCTGGCCCTTTGTAAATGGGCAAGTTCTACTTCCTTGCTTCATCATATTTCTCTCCATAATCCAATACGAGGTGTGTGAGCGGTTGTAAAATGCCCTGTGGCAGTTCTAATAACCTTGGCAGCTTTATTACATTTATGGCCAACTTTCATCAAATGAGCGACATGCTTATTCCTTGATGTGATTAAGGTCTGCTGGTGAGACGGAGAGCGTAGTGCATCATAATGTTTTCCAGAAATCTGACATATATTCCATCATAATTGTACGTTCTTTATGTCTTATTATTGTTTAATGCTATGTGACTCATTTTCCTTCCCACCAGGATGTCTGTTTGTGTAAAAGATGCTTTTTTTCAGGTTTTGGATTCATGACAAAAAGCCTGTTTTCACCACACAGATTTAGATGCCAGTGCCAGTTAGAGATGAAGAGGCATTTCATCTGAATATTAACCGTCTTTTAAACTCAGGCACTGATTTCTTTTGTGATTGGCCCAGAGGAAGCTGCTGCCCATCAATGCTGGTTTGAGGAAGAATAATAAGATTGAGTTAGGGGTCTCTACTTAGCATTCAGTTTAATAAACCGCTCCAATCAGTATGCATGAAGTGTGTTGCAGGAGGGCAAACTGTCTCTGAGTGTATTTCTACAGTATTATCCCTTCATTTCTATAGTTTTAACCTCTCTGGGGTTGTGCATATTGTAATATTCTCCTAAATACCCCCTTGTGTCACATAATGTGGCTGAGTTTCCCTGCAGCAACAATATGTGAAGATAATGAACTTTGTGGGTTTTAATGCAGGTGTTGTAATGGTTGTAGCAGCTCTCACAGGACGAGGGGGTGGGGGTGGGGTGGGGGGCATGTACATTTTTGTGCTCCTCTCAGAGCAACGGCTTGTGTTCACCAAACAAACCCAAACCTTATCCTCCCCTCTTCCCCTTCATTATGCCACCGCAGCTTCAAAGACGCTTGTCCGGCCATCAATGGGGCCAATTTTTTTTTCATCTCGCCTCTGTTGGGATCGGTGCGGTTTGGCAGCAGAGAAGAGGAGCCACTCCAGAACTCAGCCAGACGTGCCTTGTTATTTCAGACAGAGAAAAGAGCACAATGGGCTTTCACACCCTCATCGACCCAGCACCGCTGTATTTGGGATAACGGAGGCATCTGCTATGGTCACAACTCTTTGTGTTTGATGTCTCACTAATAAGACCCCCCCCACCCCCCCTTACTATTGACACTCTGCTTTTGTGCAAAAACAATAAATGAAAATGCAGAAAAGTGTTTCTTCTCTGAGTTTGTGAGCTCATTACATTGATGGAAAAAATCTTTTATTAGCCAAGATTGTCCAAGAGGGGGCAGTATGCCATTTAACTGTACTGAGTCATCCCAGTTATTAGACTGTATACACAGAGGATAGATTAAGAGTGTTCTCCTCCCATATTTCAACTCAAACAAACAGCCACACAATGAACAGACTGTCCTTCCTGTCCTCACATGTATGTTATACGGTGTTTATACAGACCCTTGCAACAGACTAATCTATTTACAATTTAATATCAACATACCTTTTGAGAGTCCTGTAATGCTTTTTTTTTCTTTCAGGGTATGCCTATGTTATCTTTTGATGTTGAAAAGTACCCGGGCTGTATTTTATATAAATCCTTTGTGGTATGATCTTCTTTGAAGGCTTCTGAATCCTCCTGAGTGAATGTATAAACACACAAAATCTTCAATCACACTGATTTTAATATTCAAACATCTACTTTATGAGTCATTCCCGCCTCACTGACACTATCTCTCTGCTTTTCCTCTTCATTTGTGAATAATGAGTCTATTCCCCGGATGTCTTTTGTTTCTGGGACTGAAGCCCAGTGTGTGTGTGTATGTGAGTGAACATGATATCAAGTGTGCGATGGGGTCATCATTCAGTCCTCCTGACAGACTGAATCCCTGTGAAAACACACTGCTGCTGCGTCTATCCGACACAGCTGCTACTGGTCCGACTGCACTGGCTTCATCTCCAGACTCACACACGCTGCATGAAATATCAGGCAGGGGTGCAGTTATGCAAGGGCACGCGTGACGAGGAGGCATATTTATCATGGGAGGGAATCTCATCTTTATTCTTTCCTTTCTAACCTCCTCCTGTTGACTCGATGCTGTGCAAAGACCTGAGGCTCTGAACTTTGATTGCATAATATCAGAGGCCCTCCAGTGATTAAAGAAAACACACCTATAATTTCAATCATGATGTGTGGTGCCCTTTTGAAATGTCATCACCGTCAATATGTCTATCAAAGGCCCTGAACAGAGGTGAACATATGCTCTTTCTTTATTCTTGAAGGTGCTCATTTAGGGACCAATCAAGTGTCCACTTTTAGATTGTTTCTGTATGTGTCTGTGTGAGTGATGCTACAGCAGTTATATAACCTTGTAGCAGAAGTGATAAGAAAAGGCTTTTTTTTTTTATCCCCACCCTCGACAGTAAAATTTGGCAAGGCGGAGCTGCGAGAGCTGTGGGTAAATTCTTGCTGTTAATTGGACTGTGAAGGATTTTTACTGCAGATTCAGCCCACTCTTCATGTCACTCTTGTCCCTCTGCAGGTTCATACCATGGATTGTAAAACGGTCATTAGTTTACAGCATCTGTAATCTGTCTCTCTCTCTCTCTACGTCTGTGTCCCAATTCTATACTATAACTGCACTCAGCATGCGCTATAAAACATACAGTATATGGATTTTTGACGCACTTCATACTTTTGTGAGCTACAAACAGGAAATAATACAAGACATCCACTGATGGGTGTCAACCAAACCACCACTTTGTAAACCTCCTGAAGGTTAATTCTGGATTATTACAGTGAAATAAAAAACAACAACAACAACTCTGGACTTGTCAAATTAATTGCTGAGATCTGGTAATACAGTGACATCGCTAAAAGTAGTCTGACAATTACCTTGTGAGGCAGCTGACAGATGGTTCATCCAATCACCTGCCAAGTATTTTTTGAAAGCGCCTGCCCTTTTCCAAACAGTTTCTAAGGACGACTTCTCAGATGGTTCTGTGTAACAAACCATCTGGCACGTCAGGTTAGTCTGACAAGGAAAGAAATAAAAACATTCAGATGATCAGACAAGTTGCAAACAGAATTATAACTATCAGTATAATTATAACTGCAGCAGTAACACAAACTACCAAACTATCACAGTTTATAGACAACCACAGTTTTCCTGTGCAATGAGAGATTACAGATATTTCAGGTACTCATTATCAGTTTGAAGTAATTCAGATAATCTGGGTAAACTGTTGGCTTGTTCACATTGGCAGCTTTAGTTGTTTTTTTTCTTTTTCTTTTTTTACCCCGTCTGACATGTTTCCAGATCACAGCAATTAACTTGGTGAGTGCAATGTTATCAAGGCCAAAACTATGAAAATAAGATGATGATGATGATCCTCTGAACTGAAGTGAATTATAAAACATACTGACATCCTAGAGTGTACTTAATGTTGTATCTTCTCCAGCGTGAATGCACTACATACTCAGAACCCTGTTAGCATTAATGTGTGCTACAGAACTGGAGCACGGCACACATGCACACGCACATTTTTCAAGGAGATGAACAGTGCACAAACACAAACACCATTTGCATCAAACACTGATGAAACAGCGACTGGTGATGATGCCAGCTCCTGTAAACTGACTGTGAGTCGGGATGAGAGTGAGCGGATCGAGCTTCAAAAGGTAGCTGCTGGGTATGCAAAGAATTTTCTGCTCTATTCTCTCAACATTTCAGACTGAGTAACATCTGCTATCTTTTATTCATACGTTACTGTATTTTGTTTCTACTGGAGAGTTCTTTCTTCCTCGCATTTACAGTTTGTATAGCTGTGAGTTGATTTTTTACAGTAATGGCGGTGAAGGCAGAAAACAGCTTAGTTTTAAATCACTTTACACCGCCAGGCATTTAGCCATTAACTGCTTCTCTTTTACCCACAAAGGGAAGGCGAGGTGCTCCATCACATAAAGCAGTTGGCTGTGGTTAAATCTGGACAGAATAAATGGACTTTCTTTGGCACTTGCTGACCCAGTACAACCTGTACAAGCAGATGTTCAGCTTGTTTGAGATGGACAAGACTGACAATCACAGCCTCCGGCTGTCTACAATAAGTCCAGGTCATCTGTTCTTTTGTCATCTGACCTATAGGTAGCTCATACTGTAGAAACTGACACCTCTATATGTCTATGTTATCAGAAATGGTAGATACGAGGTAGACATAAAGGTATTGACTGTACAGCTTAAGCTCTGCCTCTAAAGTCGACAGTAACTTGTTGAAAATTGTGAAGGACAAACTGTAAACATTGTGTGATTGCAGAAAAGTGTTTACAATAAGTAAGTAATGAGTCATTTTCACTTCATCACCTCTTGACTGGTTTGATTGTGGAGTATAATGGAGGTGAGCGAGCTGTCATTTCTATGGAAATTGTCAAGTGGCAGCTGGTGATGTGCTGGTAAAGAATAGCTCAAGGGGTTAAAGACTGTTGGCGTTAACGACACGACAGCAGGCCTGTACCGCTACCCGCACTCACCACTGATGAGTTTTTTTTTTTTTTTTCCCAGACAGAGATGACTTCTCCGGGCCCCTGCTAGCTCACACCGGTGCCCATCAACTCCTAAAATCACGCTGCTCCTGTAATGAGGAAAGCCATAATGGCAAATCCTGCTCGGAGCATCCACTGACTGTGATGGCTGCACCGGAGGGCATGTGCACAGAGCACGGGGGTGTTTCAGCTGGCGAGCAGGCTTTCCTCATTATCTAGATGTGAGCGCCACAAGGGTCGGATAACGCAGAGGGTGTGGAGTCACATTAATCATGCTGTCACACATACACAGGTCCATTCCAGAGACAGGAGTTCACACTGTCACATGCTGATGCACTAATGCTGACAACAACTAGTGTTTTCACTCAATATGAGACACAATCCCAGTGTTGTTTTAGCACATAACACGAAATGTTGGCACTCTATATTTTTGTATTTTGTTGTCAGATCACTCTTGATAATACTTGATGATTCGTGATGTAATGGTCCTCCTCTGTAGACTCGACTCAGCGGTGTTCCCCTGCACCTGCATCTAATCCGTGTGTGGGAGGAATCCTGCTATTGCTCCTCAGTGATGCCAATGTGCACATATCACTAGCTGTGTGTTCATTTCCACCCATACTACACACGGTGCATAGGGGATAAATGTAATGATTTGTGTGCTTATAGCTTGGAGAAAACACTGTAATGAAAGTCCCTCCCACCTAAGATGAAAAGCAAACTTTGATCAGGGGTGGGAGGGAAATGTCTCCATGCCTCCTGGCATTGCAGAGGTAGGAGGCTGCAAGCGTGCAGCGTTTAAGATTAGACCCACCGCTTGTTGAACAAACACATAAGGACAAAATCCTTCGTGAAGTCTCAGCAATGGTGATGAAGCCACTGCCTCTTAAAGCAGTTTATATTAAGCATCTTAATCATTCTTATTTCATTAAAGAGGAGAAGCAGAGCTGCTGAGTTTCAGTCAACACAATCTAAATTGGATGTGCTGCTGTTGCATGAAGATGCTGAAATGGAAAATTTAGATGATGCTGTGGCCTGGGATTCAGTGGATGAACAGATGATACATTTCTCTCAGACTCCCTGCCTCTGAGGTAATTCAATTCATTTTCTTTTATTGATTGACATTGGACACCATGACGTTTGGGGTTCATGCAAGCAGACAGTGATAATAAAAGAAATTTCTTGCAATAAGGCTCTTGAAAATAAATAGTGGCTCTGTAAAAGCTGCCAGGTAGCAACAAGTGTGTGTGTGTAATTTATTGTTCTTCTATCTTTGTGAGAAACAATTTTAGAGTGAGGTTTGTGTGTTGTTGTGATATTGTACATGTTCACACAAGCACAAACTTGTGTGTGTGTTATTATATGTCTATCTAACACTTTGGCAAGTCTTCACTTCTTCAAGAAGCTGTTTGAGGTTTATGGTCGAGTTTTGTGTTTGTTTTTACAACATCTTGGTGATTTTAAGTCCAATATTCAGTCCCCTTTTAGCTCTTGTTTTGGTCTCCACCTGAGTGAAATATCGGTGTTTTTAGCTGCTAAATGCTCCACTATATTCACAAGCTAATTGCTAACTTTGTCTGTCTGCCAAACAGGTAGTGTACAGTGGGGTTTCAAAGCTTTTTCATTAAAAACAACTGCCTGTCGTCGAAAACAACACCAACACCGTAGAGCTAAGACGAGTGATAATTCTTGGTGCGTTCATCATTAAGAGACTGTCCTCACAAGTCCCAAAAAAGTGTGTGTGTGCACTTATGTTTGTTAATAAGAATGAATGCCATTAAGACTTATTTCTGGAGAACACAGGAGGAACCTTTCATCTTTGTGTTACTTTTGTTTGTCTTTCTGACATTTTTACTTTTTGCAGCCTTTGAAGTTATAAGGACTTTTTTTCCATTAAACCCTCCAGCATGTCAAACTTTAGACTGGAGGAAGAAAAGCACACTTTTATTTTGCAGATTATTCTTTCAGCAGAACACAGGGCTCTCTCTGGCTTTAAAGATAGTTCGTGAGTCTTTTGACTGTTGTACATATTCATATTTGTAGGGATTGTCTCCATCCTCTCAGGAGCTGTCTCTTTGTGACTTATGAAGTCTGACATCAGGTGTTTGCCCAAAGCTTAATGTGGAAAGATTTCATACATATAAATTAATTTAAATTGACGGGGTGGCTGCTTGACCTTGCTCTAATGCTGAGAGTAACCTTCGATTCAAAGAGGCACTCCACTGATTTCACATTTCAAAGTCATTTACTAGTCATATGGGGTTCCTCGATATTGGACGGTTCTGCAAAACTCTGAATTATGTTTAATGGTATTCTTTTTACGTTCAAAGCCGATGATTTTAAAATCCTTGCTTTCTACAATATCTGCACATGATAACTGTGGGACAGTTAGGGAAAGATCTTGGTAAGAAGGCAAACATTTATTGTATTCATGTGACTGGACGCAAAAAATTAAGTCACTTATATGAAAGACTCGTTACACACCTGTCCACAACACTAACCTCAACACTCGCTTTCTGCCCACGTTCATAAAAGGCGCACAACTTCCTGTTGACATTGAACATAAATCACAAGGTGATAGATAAAATAGATATAATTCCTAGGAATAATGGGCTGAAAGTGCTAGCCCAGTGGGTTATCAGTTGTATAATGTCTTCTCCGGCTTTGTAGGAGCTTTGTCAATCCAAGCGGCAACTGGAGACTGAAGCCAATAACACTGATGAACACTTGATGTTTGCTCCAAAAAATCCCTGGCTCTAATTGACTCCCATTTAAAAAGCTTCAACTTCTTTCTGGAAATACAAAGCCAATAATTTTCCCTACCATTCGCCTTGGTCTGAGATAGCGAGGCATGTTTCCAGACCATGAAAGACATCATCCTGCACTCTTTATTTGGAAGGTCCTGTCTCCAAATGGAAAAGATGGTGCTGATCAAAAGCTGAAACTTTGGGCTTCAAATCAGCTCCAATGAAAAACAATGTCCATCTTTATATACAGTCTATGATCAAGTCTGAGAAAATGACTCGAGCGACATCATTCGGGAGTCTCAACTTTGGCTTTCAGATTACACAATTTTAACTAAACCTGTGTTACATAGTACATGCGATGAATTTGAGAGATGCAAGCTGTTTACCAGATAAGAGAGGATCTAAAGAAAGATGCTATCAAGATGCATGATGGGAAGTGTAGGATCAAGCGTTTTTTTGAGCGTGACCCATATGAAGGATTAAAGGCAAGACATCTCAGCCTCTGCTGCATCGATTTTTACAAGTCTTTAATCTGTCTCTCAGAAGTCCCACAACTTTAGGGAAAGTCAACAATAAGTTGCTGGAAGGTAATGCGATGCAGCGTTTCTTCCCTCTGTAATTGTTCATTCTTCCGTGATCATTTTGTTTGTTGCAGTCTAATTCACAGCGTGTTAATGGGCTTTACGACCCACCGACAGCCACCAGCAATCTGATGCAATTCACTCTATCTGTTGTAATGCATTGAAGTGAGCTACCAATCTGTGCAGTTTACAATCACAACTGACACAGCAATCAGTCATTTTGTGCGAGCGGTGTAAAAGGAGAGTGATTGTTGTGAATTTCAGTTTGTTGTGGACCGAAAGGATAACAGTAACACACTCTGACAAAGGCAAGCGTACAGACTAGATGTATTTCTCTGAGAGTAAGCAGAAGCTACAAACTTCAATCAGTCATGATCATGCGCTGTGGTCTCTGAATTACTGATCAGAGAGTTTCAAGCGCACATCATGTGTTTACTGTGCCGAACATAATGAGGCAGACTGAGAGTCACAGGAACTCATCACGACCCTTATTTCACAAGTGACCACAGATATGGCAGATGACAGCCAGCTTCGAACCTGCATGAAAATGACTGCGGCAGCGAGACAAAAACATGTGGCAGGCAAGACAAACGCAGCCCAATGTGCTGCCATTGGATGATAGTGACTAATTAGAGAGTTTTCTCTTCCGCTCAAGGGGCTGTCTCATGATTAAGAGAGCCCAATGAATATGTATATGATGCGAGCGCAGGGATGGCTTGATCTAGGTCAGGCTGGTGCTGGTGGATGATGAGTTGCCTGTGAAGTGAAGCAAGGAGACGTGTGGCAACACCACACTATTCAGAGGAACCCTCAAGAGGCATGCAGATGTGAGGGACCTTAACTTTTCTAAATTATATCTCAAACAAGTTTATGGGCTCTTGGCATTCAGAGGGAGGCGGCTCATCCAGCTGAGGAGCCATAAATGACTTCTCTGGGGATCATTTCTGTCTGTTACAGCTTGGCATTTAAATGGAGCAACTGGATGAATTAATTGGCCCATCTACTCACTTGGCGAACAGAATGTGAAACAGATATTTCAACAAAGATGGCTGAAATGATGTCATACGCTGCTGGAGCCAAGAGATGGTTTTGTTGAAGTTTGTAAAGAGAATATATACAAACCATTCAGAGTCCATGAAGACAAAATGAGTGAGAAATAGTCAGACATCAAAAGGCAAGAATTCGACTGTGATGGGATACAGTAGGCTTCACAGTGACCCTTCCTTTGTCTCTAAGGCAGAGCTGGTGCGCAGTGCAGAATTGTAAATGAGGTTTTCAGCTGTTCTGCAGTCATGTCTCTCTCCAGGATCATTACTACAGAATTTACAATAGCTGAAGATTTTCACAGCTCATGGTTCTGCTACCAACAAATTACTCACATTATCAGTATTAATAATACAACTGACCCAAGAAGTTGCGGACAAAGTTGAGTTTGCTTTGGAGGTGGAAGAGAAAAGACCAGCTGTCACAGATGCCTAACCAGCAGATCTGTCAGAGGATATGAGAAACGCCCCCAGTATTATTTTGGTTTTATTAAAATGTGCAAGCTTTTTTTTTCTTCTACTGTTCTCAATCACACTTGGGAACTATGAAATGTTATATGATTCCTGCATGCATGACAGCCCTCAATAAATCCAATGATTTCTTTGTCTTTTTTTTTTTCATTTTGAGGAGAAATGATTTGAATGAATTATCCAGCGACTCCCATTGTACGTGTGCAGCATTTCAAAGCAAAACCACAGACACAATCTGAGCTTTTCAAAGCATACTTAGATAACTGCAATTGTACCTGTGACTGTATTCCCAAACTATTATAAGGTCTGAGATTCACACCACAGAAGGATTTTATGTGTGAATTCTGCGACAGGTTTCACGAGTGACACTCTGAAATATCTTCACTGTACTCTATAACAAGAAATGCCTCCACTTTATGGGACTGTGAGTCTCTTTCTCAACATAATGAGCTCCTGACAGAGAAGAGGCAGAGCTTCAACATAGTAAAACATGGCTGTTGCCTGTCACCACCACTGAAAACAACCAGTGTTTTAGTGGTGGTGGCAGAGTGGCTGCAGACATCACCTTTTCTGCTACTCAATTAGTGTAACAGATGACTCTCTGCTACAGACAGTGATGCAGATACACACACATGCATACTGTTACATGTCACCTAAAGAAACCCTGTCCTGTGATGACCTCTGTAGTGCTCACACCTTGCCATTTATCTGTCAGAGAAGAAGAATGAGCCAACGTCTCATACTCTTTCTCCTTACATGACTCGATGAAGCTCCATCCACCTCACATCAGTGCAGCTCTATTGGACAGTGCAATGGAGCAGAAATGGACTAAACAGCTTCTCAGTTGCATTCAATTGTTCATTTGCTCTCTGTCCTGTGTGTGATTGGAGAATCACACGCACTGCTCCTCTCATTATGACCTGAGCATCATTGCTGCGGAGGAATTTAATGCTCCTTGTATCCTTTGCTTCAAAGAAACGACAGCGCTGACAAAGTGATGGGATCATCTGAAATTAAGAATGACAAATGTGTTTTCAGCTCAGCACAGGGGCATTGTTGATTTATGTCGGGGAAGGATGACAGCGGAACTGTTCTTTTAGTCTTATAGAAGAAAAGCATCCAACTTGCACTTCACTTTAAAGATACTACTCAGAGTTTAATGTGTGAGGTTCTACTTGTGCTAAAAACACACTGATGATGAACACTGATTTTTTTTCATTTTACTGTTATTTTTATCTGTTTTTGTTACAGTCTTTGTCTAGTGATGTTCTTTTTTGTTTTCTTCCTTGTTTTGCAGATTAAGCATTCCACAAAATTGTACCGTAGTTGCAGCAGAGCCTGTGTTTGAATAATTAGCCGCGTCCATAATTCCTGAACCATCAGAAAGTATAAACTCCAGCGCTAGAACTTTTTTAACACCTGAAACTATTGTTTGTCCCTGGTTCCTTCAGATGAAACACAGATAAGGGTTATTGGTCCCCTGGGAGACCTCCTGTGGTGGAAACATCCTATAAGCTATTGACTTGATTGGCTAATGACTTCTATCAACTTTGTCCATCAATGCTGAACTTTCTACAGTTAAACTAAAACTTTCAACTAAAAAGACTCAAACAAACGTGGCTGGAGTTACAGAAATATCGGTTACAAAATGAATCACCAAAAAAGCCTAATAAAAAGCAAATAAACTGTGTTAAGAGTAGGAAAAATAACTGTAATGTTTGCTATAAAAGTACAAAAACAGTATGTATCATCATATTTTTAGCACAAACAGAGTCTCATACAAACAGATCTCTTAGAGTTGGTAAAAGTTCCACTGCCAGTATTTTCCTTATGATCTTTTGCCAACAGACTGCAAATTTGTACCCCCAACCACTAAACTGTCTGTGGGCGTTATGACACTATTTATTCTCAGTGGAAAAAGAAAGGACTGAAATTATTCATTCATTCATGTGGTAGTCAGTAGTTTTGTGCAACGAAACACAAACTTTTGCCACAGATGGCATATTTGTCCTTTGAAATGTTTCTGCTTTTCAACAGAGGCGTGAAAAACTGAAACAAAAACTAAAAAAACAAAACAAAAAAAACATAATTCCACTTTCAGCAACAATCACCTAGAGAATACGTACCCACTATTTCTTTCACGGTACATTTACAATGTGTTGCTTCACAGATGTTCATTGCAAAGTAGATGTGTGGAATGTTTTTTAGACTGCACAGGAAATAGATGATATTAGCCTTTCTAGTGTGCTAGGTCATAAAGACATAAAAATAGGAAATGCTGACAGCATGCTGATGCACATACACTACTTTCTTTCTGCCTCTTATAGGATAATTTTGTATATAATAGACTTCAGAGGCAGAACATGTATTCAGATCATCAGTAAAAGTAGCAGTACCACTAGAAATACTAATTCCAAGTAGAAGCCCTGCATTCAAAATCGTGCTTAAAGTGAATTATCCACACAACTCTGCAGCTGTGTGGATCTTTTGTTTTGTTTTGTTTTATGACACAAACATACTGTACCACTTTCATCAGCCCTGTTTCCAGCAGCAGCAGCAGCAGCAGCAGCTGCGCTCTGCAAATGAACAAAAAGCTCTGATAAACCCAATGGACATTACTCAACCCTGTCTCTGAAGTTGATGGTGACCAGGGACATTCATTTGTCAGATGGCCAGTAACACGACCTCAAATGAATAGTAATGTTGCTCCATTCTCAACTTGCATTAATGGAGTCTCAGACTGGAAAAGACACTGGGTTAAAAAATTAGAAGAGGGTAAATGAATGTGGGCAAGTACTTAAAGGATGAAATACGATTAAGGATGTCCAGTTTGATTAATAGATCAAGAGTTTTAATAAATCCAGTTTATGACCGCAGCTCTCTGTATGGTTACTTCGTGATTAGCACAACAAATTCAGCGTCAAACGTGAAAAAAATTCTACCTGTTACACAGTCACGAGTTGTAACGTTACCTCTAGATATATTTTCTTGATTGACGTCTGTTTTCCCGGTAAGATAAACGATTTCTCCGGGGCTAAACCAGTCACTGTCGCTTCCTGAACAAATGTAGGTTTGAAGAACAGAAGAACAGCAAACCGTAATGAACCGGTTTGTGTAAATATTAGCTAAATTTAGACGTGTTTTCGTCTCTGGACAATATTATCATTCCAGGTAGAAAGAAGACATTTGTATTATGACAAAAATACATTTTAAGACACAACTTGCTGCTGAAAAACATGAAAGTTTTTTTTTTTTTTTTTTTTTTTTTTTTTTTTAACGTTTTCCTTAAAGTGAAGCAGCGTGTTGTGAGCGAACGTACGCACGCCACACAGCGGTTATAAACGCTGGACGGTTACCGTGGCAACCATGTTTCGTAATTATTAGTCAGTTAATTTTTGTACAGTCTATGGTTTGTACTGTCATCTCGGACTACACTGTGTTTTCAAATGATTATTCGGCTAAATACACTGTCACTTTTAAGTCACTGAAGACTACTGTTTTAGACAGTAGGTGGCAGTAGCGGCTGTGTATTTAATTGACAGTAATTTAAACCTATAGGAGCAAATTACACTGGTCGGAATGTTGAACACTAACATTAGCAGGTAACAGTTAGCTTTTATTAGCTGTATTTATTCATCTGTCCTTTTGCTGTGTTTGCAGCTAAGAAAGCGGGCACACATAATATACACATTAATGACAGCTCTTTGTTCATGTGTGGTGTTATAATTTTATGTTAAGCAGGTTAAAAATGAGTAAATTTAGCTAAACTAAGCTAAGATACTTTCTCTGGTTAGCTTCGTTTCTTAGTAAAGTTAAATGTATTGTTTTGTCAACATGCAAGGTGCTATAGAGGAGATTATGGCCTACACAATGCTATTTTTATTGTATGAAATGCAAGTTTGTATTATTAGTTAATCCCATGCAAATGTTGAAGTAGTTGTATTATGCCTGTATTAAATTTGTTCTGGCTATTTATGATGTGAGTACAGTACAAAGCTACTCATGATGATACTCATGATTACCAGTTACCAGTCTAAATATAAAACAGTCACAATATCAGAGTGCTACAAGGTCTCTTTTTTATCTAAGACTATTCTTTTTCTGCATTTTCAGGTCTGAACACAGTCTTAAATCATCATATGCTTCAACAGAAGCACTTGTTGGATGATCAAATGGCATTGGAAACCTACCTGCCCCACACCCAGGTAGATGAATTGTGGCTGTGTTTGACCATTTTTGTCACTTTCCAAAACTGATGTAACTGAAACATAGCTAGGTGTGTCTGAGGTGATAAAGCAGGTAGGATTTTAACTTCTCTTTTAAGCTCTCTCTTGTCAGCTCTACTTCTTGAACAGATGAGCGCAACACTAGGAATGCCTTTGAGGAAAGACATGCACCATTAAACCCCATTTGAGAGATTATCACGATTATTGCACTCCTCTATCATGGCAGGTTTGTCACCCCTCCTTTGAATCTGACTGTTGAGAGCAGCTGTAAACACTTTTTCCTTCAGACATGGTCAGATGACACATTGTACAAACTTTTGAAGCATATTGTCGCCTTAAATTGGGAATATGGTGGTGGCTGCGTATCTGCTTGCTTGCTTCAATATTTTTCTGCCCCCTAGTGGCCAAAATTTGATTGAGGCAGCTTTAAGAAGAAGTGGCAGCACCACATTAGAGAAGTGCTGCACCACAAGTAAAAGTGTAAAGTTAAGGAAATGTGTGTTAATAGTAAAGTACATCAAAAGAGGAAGTGTGGGCCAGAAGGTAGGCTATGAATTTTGATTATTTGACATTCTGTTGGGTATTTTAATGCATAGAAATACTTTCTACGATTCTTCTGAAAAACAACAGCTGTCAGACAAATGTTCAACGCTCAGTATTTTCCTTAACAATGTTAGCAATGCAACAAAGTAATATAGAAGGAAGATGTTAAAAATGCACAAAATGAAAACAATTGCATACAGCACAGTAATTGTAACTTGTGTTTAGTATCTCCTTTTATTGCTGCAGGCTATTCCTCACTGCCGAACTAAACGGCAGTGCTGTTGGAGCTTTTACCCCATCATCTGGCCTCCTCCCCCTACTGATGCTGTGGCCTGCTGTTTATGCTGAGCAGGTCTGGGTGTTACCACTGTTCACACACACACACACTCCCCGCAGACAGGATTCATACAGCTGTAATTACACTCCTGCCACAGCTATAGGAAGTGGGGCGGCTGCGGGTGGGAAAAATGGAGGGTATCTCAGCAGGCGGTGGGGAACAGCTCACTGAGGGGAACTCAAAATCAACCATCCAAGGGCCACCGCGGGGCCTAATTACTGAGTGAACATGACTAATGATGAAGCAGCGCTCTGGTGGTGTTGTGTCCGAAGTATGCAGCCCTCACCGCCTAATCAATCCAAGTCTGACTCCCAGATGTATAAGCGTAGGTATAGCGGTGTGCCACTGCTGTGCATAGACCTCCCACAATGCTTTCTGCTTATAAATGACACTTGGATGTAAAGCCTGTGGTGTGGAGCTCATTTGTTCCCATGTCATGTGTCAACTATATAGGCGTCTCAGTGTGTATATGTAGAATTTGATTTCCGTATGTCACAGATTGAGGCAGCCCTGTATATATTTGCATAAAGCGGTGATTCGGAGAGGGTGATTGGCCGTTTCCATGTGAGAACAAGCAGGTAGCCTATTTGCCAGTGACAACCGTGTGAATGCTTTCAGGAGTGATTTCTTTGAATGTATTTTACAAGAGAGAAACAATCACTCTGTGCAGGGATCCTCTCCTTGGAGATTTCTGCCTTGACTGATAGGAGTTAACCCCCCCCCCCAAACACAGACACACTCAGTCATGTTTTGATCATTTCAGAGGACATTACGTTGAAATTCATTTTTCTGGAGACTTATCCTAACCTTAACCATAACCACCATATGCCTAATCCTAACGTTAAAATAACCCTCAACTTACCTTAACTTTAAACCAATTCTTCACCCTAACATTAATGATTTACATTAAGGGGACTTGCTTTCTATCCCCATAAGAGAAGTGAATCCCTGCAAATGTGTAAACTGATTTATGTCCCCACAAAATGAGGAAAATCTAGACCACACACCCACCCACACACACACACACACACACACACACTAACAATAACCTTAACAACTGGCCCAAAAATAAGCTTTTTCCCAATTGGAGATACATCTTTTGTTCCCAGTTGGATAAACCGTCCCCAATTAACTGGTCCTAAGTCTGACATTTGTCCCCAAAAGTAGCATATAACAGACAACACACGCACATACACACGCACACACACACACAAACACACACGCACAATTCCCACAAAAATCTCCACAGCAGTTTACCTTTGAATTATTGTCTGACAGGTTGAATTCCTCCAACATTTCATTAGGTTGTTCAATCAGGAAAACGATGAAACGGAAGTAGAGCTCCCCTGGGAGAGCACAGAACACCCATACAGTCTCCCAGAGATGAATATACAGTATAGGTGTGGAGAAGAAACAAACATCATTACAAATGAGGAACGAGGCTGTGACTGAAGCTGCAGGAGTTTGAGGAGCTGTCCAGATGCTGAAAGAGAACCAGACAGGCTTTCAATTAGAAATAAGAGCTGATGGCTCTGGAGGAACTGATGTAATTTGCTACACTGGATGAGAATAAACCATTTATCCGCTGCAAGTGACGTAAAGGTGCAGCTTGAACATTTTATTTTGTCGTTAATTTGAAGCGATATTTTACTTCTGCGGATTTCTACAGCTAGAAAATTACACTTTAAATAATCGGCTCCATTTCATACACAACATTTTTATTATAAAAATGTATTTAAACAAACAAACAAACAAACAAACAAAAAAAGGAATAAATACAACCTGAGGCAACATTAACGCCTCTCATTGCTTATTTATTTTCTGTTAAAAGCTCTTAAAACCAATTTGGAGCCAAATAACGATCAGTTCATCCATAGATCAATAGCTTGAATCTGCAACGAGTGTCAGTCGCAGCCCCGCATGTAGGAGAATGCAGGCAGGAGGGGTGGAGTTCACAGCTTTTACTTTTCAGACGCTCCTCTGGCAGAAGAGCTCATTCTTTGCTTGGAAAACAGCGGAGTTCGCGCTGATGCGTCCTGGCATGTGATCCCAGTGTAGTCAAATCAAAAGCCTCACCGTTGCAGCTTCCCATCAAACTTTCCATGCTGTTGCCAGTCCGATGGACAGCACTTAGGAGGTTTGTCTGGACCGTATCCGCTCCTGCTCGCTCGACCACCGCGCTCCGGGTCTCCACCGTCGGCTCTCCAGGTTCAGAGGGACACTCGCGGCCCGGGGAGCTGGCCTGGGTCTCCCGCTAACATGGAGGGAGACGTTATGGACAAAGTGGAGGCCACGGCGACGGTCCGTGACTTCGACCCCATCAGTGGGAGCATCCCGGCCACCAAAGTGGAGATCACCGTATCCTGCAGGTGAGTGCACCCCGGCTGTGCTGCTGGTGCTGTTTCTGCGTCATTCTTGGGGAAGCTACGCGCGCTTTCCGTGCGTACTGCTGTGAGAAGCACCACTGTTTATGATTTATAATGTGCTATTAAACGTCTTCGTGCTGAAAAACCTTACTTACTTAAACTTAAAGCCAACGCCACGTTTATAATACAGAATAACTATAAAACTTTAAAAAAAGATAAAATTACTACAGAAATATGAAGGTAAAATCATCGCATCTACTTTAAAGACCTATAAACATACAGGTCTAATTGGAATATTTAACATTTCTATAGACTTTTCACACATCATCTAATTAGCATTGCAGTAATGTCCAGCATTCCCCCAATCATAGTTAGACAAATGCTGCAAATCTGACCATCCATAAACTTTTAAGCTTTTGTTTGTCCTCTTTATCGTAAATATTTAGTCTGTGCTGTCCATTTAGATGAATCCATATCTCCGTCAGAGTATCTCCTGTGTGTGTGTGTGTGTGTGTGTGTGTGTGTGTGCGCGCTTTGCGCGCGCCTAGTCGCGTGCCACAGAAGATATCACCGTAGAGTTTGTTGGCGTGCCTGAGAGGTTTCCCCTGAGGCGGTGTGTTAAGTGTGAACTGCTTGACAGGCTCCGAAAGCGACACTAGTCTGTTACAGAAACATGAAGAACCAACATTTAATTGTTCCTCTTCCGTTTTCAATTAGCTTTCAACTGATCCCCCACAAAAAAAAAAAAAAAAAAAAAAAACGGCAAGTGGTTCGGCTGGATAGGGTGGGGCAGCGCTGGCTGTAGGTAGAGTCAGCGTATACAGTATACTGCTGCAACATGTAGTGGCTTTATATAGGTCGACGGGAACAGTTGGTGCGGTTTTAAATAACATTTCTCACTGAAATTGGTGTTAATTTGTGTTACAAAGATCCCCCCATCTGTGCGTCATTTTGCCATAATTCACAGTGTTTGTACCTTCTGGCTATGTCAGTGCTGTATACATGTTAATGACGTATTCTCATGTGCACTGCTGTTGATCCTATAGAGAGTTTAGGACTTAATATACATGAAGCCACTGGAGAGAGAGATTTATTAACCAAACATCCTGCGGTCACCGTTTTCTTCTCTCTCTCATCTGCATTCTTCTCAAAATCTCCATCTGCTCAGTCAGTTATCTGTAGGGGAAATTGATTGATTGTCTATCTTGTTGCAAAGGCTGCTTTGTCATCCACTTTGAAATTCTGAAGTTGTACAATAAACCCAACATTGCTGTTACCAAGTAACTGACCTTATAACCCATTTTGATTATCAATGAATTAGTCACATTTCTTTATGCAGTGAAGAGGTTGAGAGACCAGCTATAACAGGGGTATTTAGTTTAAATAGGCTGAACAGTATTAAAGTCTGTATAATTCTACTTTAGGATCCTGTGTTTATTTAATAAAATATTCACTTGTGTGTGTGTGTGTTTATGTGTGTGGCACATATAAGCTGTGGACTTTATACTGTGTGTGGGGGCTTCCATGTGTGTATGTACTGTATGTGTGTGTTTTATCCATTGCGGGGCATGTGTTGAGTAGCAGCTGGACTCATGTTCTTTCCCTCGTGGTGCACGCAATTGTTTTTTTCCCTCAGACCTTCATACTTTAAGCTGGGATCTGTGTTGATGCCCTCAGGCTCTGTCGATCTGCAGCTCCCTTGTTTGTCATTAATGTCTCTCCAAAACAAAGACTTGCTCCAGGACACGGTTTGATACGGAAGAAAAAAATCATTCCAGCTTTCACTGGGCCTTGAAACGTTGTCTGCTTTAGATGCGAAGACTTCAGGTCCTATTTTCTTCTTCATGACTGGTGGAAATTGCTACAGTAGCTCATGTTTGACCTCTGAGGACTGCTTAAAAGTTGAATGTACAGTATATGAAATACACAGCCATGCATGCAGCCGCTCCGCCCAGCTATCAGCGAGTGTGTATTTGGTCCATCCAAGAAACAATGGGTGTTATGTGGGTGAGAGGCACAGGCTCCACAACTCTGTGTAATTGATTTAGTAAGCCTGAGAGCTCTGAGATTGCAGCGCACATGGAATTGAATTGTGGCGTGCAGCCCTACAGGCATTCTCATAACCCTCTGCCAATATTACTGCAAGCCCCCCTGACAAACTGGAGGGACCGAAGCAGACAACCCCTTATCAAAACAAGTGCATATCGCTGTGATGGCATATTGCATGTGCTCTTATGGCTCTGATTGGTTTTGCTCACAGGTCAGCCAGTGAGCCGAGCCCGAAGCATCTGCTTCTTAGCAGCGAGGGCTATACACTCACAACTCAGCGATAAGATGGCTCTTCAAGCTCAAGTGGCCGGTATTCCTGCCAGTGAATACAGTTCAGTGGTTCAGGGGCAGTGATCCCCTGGTACTTTTACAGGCTTGATCCCACCTCTTACGTCGCAGTAATGAGTGTGTTCATTAGTTAATATTTAAGCAACTCTAATGAATATTTCATAACTTGTCTATGCCATTTGCTACATCATGCTTTAATAATGAGCAAAGTAATGCATGTGAATCCTACTGGATCGTGAAATGTGCCATTTCTATATCTCAGTTTTCCAGATTGTCTCAGAGTTCCCATGTACAATGACTTAAGGGAAACTGGGGCTCCGTGGTTCCACTGTGATGCACACTTTTGGTAATGAATGTTGGAAAAAAATGTGCACACAGACAAAAACCACAGCGCCCCTAAAGGCTTGACACATAGATCTTCATTTAATGAATGGATTTTTTTCCGTTTCTCTTCACAGATCCATGTACAGGATGTTAGTAATGCTTTGCAAATACTCTGTTTACTGTATGTGCTGCTGCGGCCACAGTGAGGGAGTAGAATCCCCCTTGTAGTTGATAAGCTTGACAACCATGACAAATCTTTACAACCCTTATCGCAACATGGGGAGGACAAAATTATTTCTTGCTCCTGAAAGATTACTTTAAGGCATCTCATTTGTGAGATAGGTATAATCCAGAAGAAAGTGAAAGGAAAAAAATAGCATAATGATTTGATGAAAAGCCAAGATATAGACCTTGTATCATTCTAAGAACATGATATACGCTTTAGTCTAATAAAACAACCAGGTACAGGGACGTAGCTTGAATTTCACTCCCATTTGAAAACAGATCAACAGAGGGCACATTATAGAAATTTATTGGCCCTCTGCAACGTGTCACAACACACCATCGGTATGCTATTAAACGTGGAATCGGCTGACAAAGCCACCCTCCTTTCCACTGCACTCAGCCTCCCACCCGACAGCTTGAATGTCGAACTTTATCAGCCCCCATTGCCTGTTTCATCAGGACGAAGACACTGCTTCTTGGCCGTCCCCTCCTATTCTGTGCTGTTGCTTTGGAGCTTGCTGAAACCGTTCATTTGCAGTGATAGATTGGTTAGAGTAGCACTGCATCCAATCAATGCATTCCATAGCTGGGGGGATCTAACTCAACCAGGCCACTCTGTTCCCGAGGGATTCATTACCTGGTGAAACACACAAGAGGTCACATGACTGTCAGTGTCCTGTGACAGATGCTTGCAGGAGAGGATCCCTGGCACATGGGGCCACTGATTGCTGTTCCCCAGGGTCAATCTGAAAACTTGTGGTATGCTTCTTGATCTGATCCTCCTCCTGAGGCAATCATCGCAGTGGGGGAGGGGTGAGGGGAGTGCAATGAAATCATCAGGACGATTAGGATGTGTGGCGTCGCTGCTCGATCTGTCAAAAACAATTTCTTGAGCAGAGCAATTGGGATTCAAGCTGTGTAACCGACCTAGTGATTATTTGATTGCATTGCTGTGGCCTGTAAGACTGCTGTTGTTGCGTTAATAGCTGTTGATCCCATTCAGTCTTGGTTACCCATTTAATCAAACCCTGTGACCTGGTTTTTCCTGGTTGAAACATCTTTTTGTTTTGCCCTGGCAGAAAGCAAGTTTGAGTTGAACTAGTTTGCATTGTGCAAGAACATAAAATATTAATAACAGATCTCTCTGAGCAAGAGAGAAATTTCAATTTGCAGTGTTTTTACTGTGCCGTTCTTTTCATATCGTGTTCTGGGTTAAGGCTGACCTCGGGCGAGCTTGCAGCTTTTATCTTGCAGGATGGCTCATGTCTGTGAGTGATGTGTCGCATCTGTCTTGGGGATCATGGCTGAGAGACACGAGGGTGCCAAGAGAGGCAGACTTTTTTTTTTTTCTTCCAATTTTGGGGATGTTAAGATTGCAGCAGGCGAGTCTCACAGGTCGATGAAGCGGATAATTATGCATGAACCCCTGACACAGTGAAAATGAGTTTGGATCCCAGACACTTGGCTTGTGGTGGTGTCAGTGATATTAATATATTCTCATTTGGGATGTATGACAGTAGAGGGGGATCCCATGGAAACACAGTTGTGGTGCAATGCCAGTGGTGTATGACACTCTGCATGCCGCCTGTGTCGTCTGAAAGTGTTGATTGGAATGACAGGAAAAGTCAAGAGTGTGGTGTAGTGATAAGAAATCTAGACAGTCCCTTTTGGCTCAAATGTATCAAGCGGCTTTTGTCACTATTTTCAAAGAACCTTAAGGGTCAGCAAAGTATGTTAGTGGATTTCTGTGTCAGGGGGATATTTGACCTAACATCACAGCTTGTCTGGGAAATGTGAGAGAGCTGGTGGCAGATTTGTACAAAGTGTGACAGGTTGCTCAGTCGAGACTTTACCACATTACGTTGCACATGTTGAAGGTCTCTCTCGTTGACAGTCTTAACTGCAGGCCTAAACAAACTACTCATTGTCAGCTTATTGTTGTTTCCATAAAGTTGGGAATTCTTCTGTATGGTATATTTGAGTGGATATGCTATACAGTAGCCAAAAGGGACGTTTCTGCCTGTGTGGGTGAGTATGTGTGAGTGTGTGTGTGTGCCTTTGCTACAAAACTGTGTATAGAGCTGAAACATCAGGTTTGATAAGTGCAAATACAATTAATTTCCACTTTAGAGAAATGGATTATCAGTCAAAATGTATTAATCATACAAGATAAACGTAATCACAAGCTGCAGAACTGAAATGGTTTGAGGCTTCTGTAGAAGCTGTGAGTTAGTCTGATTTCAAGTTTACTTGATTTTCTTTTCTTTTCATGTTAAACGTCTTGAAATGGAACATACAAAGCCATATTTTTATATCAGCCGAGCACGATATGATTGGTGTTCAAGTTGTGAGAACACAGTTTGCTAGTTGATAAAAAAGGTTGTTCTAGGAATAATTGATGATTTGTGTTTTCCACATATCAATGTAACAACAGAGTAATTGAAAGTTAAAAAAGGGGGAAAAAATAAAATGAACATTGATGGTGTCAATTATTTTAAGAAAAACAGCTCACATCATTTCGCAACCTGGCTCAAGGCTGGACAAAGTAGAGGAGGCCACTCATGAGTTTTAACTAAAAATAGATTTATTGTACATAACTAAGAGATAAATGAAACTAAACACAACTGAAACTAAACATGGTGGAAGCTAGAGGAGAGAGGGAAAATGACTATTCAACTCACAGTTAGTCCTGGTGAGCTGAATCTCCCTGACAACACAACTTCACCCACCAGGCTCCTGCAGGTATAGGACAAAGAGTCTGTCCAGAGAGGGTCGTCACACATCACCACTCGTATTTGAAGCTTTCAGAAAATTTCCATTTAGGCAGGTGTGCCACAGGTGAACCTCATCAGTGGGTTGAAATGGTCACAAACCCATTTGAGGCCACTTAAATTGGGTAGACACAGTATGGATTAAGCCCAATTTTCACCCCAAATTGGTCACCCCTGGTTAAGTTTAGAACGGATAGAGGATGAATTTCTGTTAGATTGGATGCCTGACGTACAGTTTGAGGGAGGCTTGGCGACTGATTAATTGTTTGAGCATTTCCATTGTATGATTTCCCACATGCCTGCCGTCAGAGGATGCATTTAACACTGTAGTGAGCTTGTTTTAATTTTATTGGTGCAATATTTTACATGTCTTGACTGTGATCAGAGACAGATCACATTGTCTGTGTCTTCTAGTCTTCTAGGGCAGCACCAATTAAACAGCTCCATTTCTCTGTTTCTACCCTGTATGGTGTGCTCGCAGCTATCTCCTCCCTCACTAACATTATTACTGTTATACTCAGAGAGAGTTTCTTTGTATGCTTTAACATCATGATCACTATCGAAATTGACCCTGCTCTCTCCACTTCACACCTCACTGAATCCACACAGTTTTTTTTTTTCTGAAGTGCTTCACGTTGCCAGTCTGAAGTACACAGTTTATGTGTTCAAAGATATTTGCAGCAAGGTTTTTTTTTTCAGATGGGATGGAAAGATGAGGGGAAATCAGCGGGAAATTCACAGTAGGCTAAGTGCAAAGTGTTCTGCCAGGGTTATAACAGCCATATAGTATCAGTATGTGCATCTCTCCCAGCTCCTTGCAAAAAAACACCCTTTCTCTGCACAAACCCCGAGCTGTCACAATGTGCAATTAGCAGTGATATTATTCCCAGGTTGGACATTAGTCACACACCGAAAGCCAAACCGAACCAGGGAGTCACAGCATATGTGCAATCTCATTTATTATACTACCAGAAGAACAGTTTTACGACTGAGATTCTGTCACTTCTTACGAGACGGTCGCCCAGGGAGTGCTCTGCTGCTGGTATTGTCGACCTGGAGAGATCGCAGGTGGAACAGAAACTGAATAATTAAACAGATGGAGGAGGAGAAGACACCTGGTGCCATCACAGTGAAGGTCAGCAGATGGCTCTGTCACTAATAAAAGGGACCAGATTGTGCATTGAATGTAATGGGGGGGAGGTTTTAAGATCCAGACAAAAGCAACATTCCTCTGTATCATCATCTGTCACTATCTGAGGAATTCTGTTATGCAATTCAGGCAGAGATAATTTCCAATAATGAAATGCAGGAGTTCAGCAGATTTTATCAGCTGTTGTTTTAATTTGTTTAATTTCAGTGGAGGTGTTACTTACACACCTGTATCTGATGACCTTTAATGCATAATGTACTGTACATACGGTTTTCTGAATTACAAAATTCCCTCAGTGAAAGTGGGAATATTTCTGTCCAACTAATGTGATTCCTCCGGTTTATAAAGGGTCAGCTGACCTCTGCAGAAGCATAAATCTCCTGTTTGGTTCTCTGACTCTTTGACCCCTGAGAAGCTGCTTAAGGGTATGTTAGACAAAAAGTAGAACCACTGACCCTGTTGTGTGTGAGTGGGAATGTAGTGTCTGTCCTCACTCAAAGGAGAGAGGGCCATAGGGCAGGAGTGAAAGTGAAGTGACAGAGCAGACTTGAAAATTCAAACCATCCTTCACTTTCTCCTCCCAGCCATCTCCCGTTGTCTCTAATGTAATATAGAGTCTTGCCTTCCTCTAACCCAGTCAGAGACTTGACTTTCAAGCTTGCATTTCCGTGTCCTTTTAAGAGCCAATGAGGCAGCAGCTCATACTGGAATTTGCCAGCCAGATTCAAGACTATTTAAAACCACTTTCCGCTGAATTAGATGCTATTTCTCCAAGGTGCCAATTATGATTTCGACAACTCCAAGAAAGTGGTGGAGAATTAAGGGACTGCTGACAATAAGGCACTAGGGGTGCAGGAATTAATTCCCACATTTCTCACTTTAATGATCAGCCACATGGACCAAGGAGCTGCTGAAATATCTCCAGGGGCCTGACCGGGAGGGAGCGTGTGCTCCTTATGTATTCCTTGAAATTAGAGTTTAACAGCCGACCACATTTTAGAGGTCAAATCTCCTTCACACTTGGCCTGCAGTGGAAACATTTATCAATTTTTTGGCCAAACTACACACTTTTTTTTGGCACATTTACACAGCCAGAGAGAGTAAGTAGATTTGATTGCAGAGCACACACAGAGGTGTGACACTAATTCAACGTTCAAAGGCTTTCAACAGCTTTTCCAGGTACTGCCTTACTTATTAATTAAAGTGTGCATAATCAATAACTGCAAGCTTAATTCACTGATGAATAAACAAACATTACTTTGTTAGGGATGATTAGGCAGAGAAAGAAAGCTATTAAACTGATCTTCTTTCTTTCTCAAGTGAAATTGAATTCCATTTCTTGTAGTTTTGTTTGTTCTACATCTAATAATACTTTCCAGACTCTTGCTTCACATATGATAAAATATTAAATGCTCCAGCGACAAGAGGAGATTATTGCACTCAGACTTTTAATGAAGGTGGTGAGATCAAGAGGAATAAGAAAAGTGATGTTTGCCATCATTCATGTATTTCAAATTAGATGGTCAAAGTGCCACGGTATGAAACAAGGCTAATACATGAGAAGTGGCTGGTTCAAATTACTTTTGTCCTACTTTCAATGAACTTCATCTTCATCGATGAACTTCTTCTACATCAGGTTTCAGGATAATGATCTTGTCTTATCCCACTGAGATGTGTAGAGAGAAGGAGTTAACTTTTGAAATAGGTAGCATTACTTCAACGAGAGCAGATGGATTATCTGAGATATTAATACCCATCCTGTGGCACCGTTGTGTATACTCTGGTCATGTGCACAGTAAGACGTTGGATTAATTTGTATGGGTTTATAAATCTGTATACCAATTATTTTTTCCCGGAGTAAAAATTGTTCTGTGAGAACAAAGTGAGGTTCAACATCTCAAATGGCGGCTTGTTTTCTACAGTAATGTGCAAAAGTGAAACAGGATGTCATGTTTTCCTATTTTTCCTTTTTCCATGTGGCTCATTCTGTTTTCCACCGAGAGATGGGATGAGGTGATGGACAAGCTAATTGTAAGAGGGTAATGGATGCCAGACAGTAACAGGTGGATACAAAGAGGCAGTTAGTCATGGACGGATTTGTTATCTCCAGTGATAATTACACTGACAATGTTCCAACCGTAGTCAGGTCAGCCCAAGGCTAATACCCAGCAAAGCTGCATCTTTTATCCCCCCACGTATCCCTGTGACAGAAGATTTTGTGTCCAAGATTTCAGAATTACATGTACATGAATGATTTCCTGTTGCTTGGATTCAGTCCTAAAATCTCATCTATATTCATTGAATTCCTGCTTTCCCTTAAGGGCATGAGGATTGTTCTGAGTTATTTATTGAGAAAAAAATAGAAACAAGACATATTTATTGGCTATTGCATTCACTGTCATGCTAATGAAACTGATGAAAATTCACTGAAACCATCTGGAAAATGTTTGTCATCTAAAATACTGAATGAAGTAGTTGATGGTGGGGCTCATTGGTAGCACTGTCTTTATGTTTTAAAAGTAATATTTGCTATATTCAATGGTACGGTGGCAGAGGGAAAGAAATGGAATGACTTGTTGGGGATTTTTCCCTCTGTCTCCCAAAAACCACACATATTCCAGTCTGGAAGAGGCTAAAAATAAAGACTGCATGAATAATAATAATGCTGATTGCGACTCTTATCTTGAATGAGTCAGTGAGCCAATCAGAGAGTATGGCTGCTTGAAAAGGCTTGGATGATGATCAGTGAACTGGATAGCTTCTCCACAGTGAACAAGGTGGTGTTTTATATGAAGATTCAGGGTGTGGGGAAATACTATTGTAGGTATGCTGATATGCAATAGTAGCTTTTTATTGACTGTAGTTCAGACTGAGGGAGACTGAATGAGAACTGTTCTGAATATGTGTAATGTCTATAGATATGCTGCTTTACAAGAAGTGGATCAAATCCACATTATGAGCACTGCAGTGACTCCAGGATGCTCTCATGCATGCTAAATGAGCTTTGAATCTCACCTAGGCAATGTGGATGCATATTGATTGTATTGATAATACCATGTTGTTATGAATGGTGAAATAAGTCTTCATGTGTAGTTTGTGTTGTGGCTTGTTTTGTGCCCTGAAGCCAAACCCACCAGGACAGGCCAGTACAATTTGACTGTACTTTCACTTTTCAGTACTGCAATGCTGCATCAGAGCTGATTTCCTGTCAGCTCTGACGCAGTCTTGACATTATTTTTTCTGCAAAGCCAATCTTTTATTAATTATTGTACCAATATTTTAGGTCTCTACCACCAATGGACATTAAGATATTATGAATAAAACAAAGGTGCAGTAGCATATTTTGGTCATTTCCGTAGGACCAAAATGGTATACGGGGTAGCTATTAAGAACAGAAAAATGTACATGATATTGTTTAATTCATGGTTATTAAGGGTACAAAGTGCAAATGTCCTTTCATTTTTCCTTCATACAAAATAGACACAGATTCAAGAGATATTTTACCTATAGCAGAAAAAACATCCATTTCAGATTGAATTTTTATGCCTCAGTATCTCCATGATTATTGAATTCCTGTGTTATAGGAGTTGCAAGAAATAAAACATGTTTATTTATAACATGTCCTCACATTTGATAAGCTACAGCCACAAAATGTTTCCCATTTTTGCTTGAAAGAAAACTAAATAGATTATCAGAATATTTTTTTTGGTCTATTAATTAATTGACAAATCGTTGCAGCTCTAATCAGAGTTGTCTGGTAGAGTGATGACTCCCTTCACACATGAATGGTGCAACAACAATCTTCTTCGAGGTTTTTTAAATTTTTTTATGGGAAATAATGGCTCAAATTTTGCTAATACAAAGTATTTTCTGAATGTGTATTATTCATAGTATCATGGTATATGTAATGAAGGTGTTGCAGGTCTCTCTGTCATGTGACCTGTAATTCCAGCTGTGAACATCATGCCAAAATACCAGCACAACCTGGTGCTGTTCCTGGGACCTTTTGCTGCATGAATACAACAGCCAAAATATCATTTGAAGTCAAAATATCATATAAAAACCTAATGAAGAATAACCAAAGTAACTAAATCAACATTCAAAACCTATCAACGTAACAACGGGTCCTATTCGGTTGTAATGGCAGCTTCAGTATTTGTCACATACCAGTGTGCTATTCAGCTATGGCATATTTCTATTGATTAGTTACCTACGTAAAAGATGTATGTGTGTGGAGGAGAGATGCTGTTCGGTATGTTTGGTCCTGTTTGTTTAACTATTTAATTGTTTCTCCAAAGTCAACATATTTGAATGAAATTTGGTGGAAAATTAGGCCATAGGCTAAACAACAAGTGCATAGATCACATCCAGGTGCCCATTTGGAAATTCTTTCAGGAATGCTTCGTTTTGAGGTGGACAATTGTGAATATTTTTGCTGTTTTGTTCTGAACTACTGTACAAAAAAACTCTGGCATGAGAATGTCACGATTATCTATCTTTTGGTGCAAATAAAAAAAAAATCGAATCATTTTCTCTCATAAGAATAACTGTAGATGATTGTGCAGCCTTGGTGAAATATGCACCCCGAATTCTTTGTAGTGGCAAACAGTTATAAGTAGCTAGCATGTTTTCACATCTACCTCTGTGTCCTCTGTGTCCTTTCACTGTGCTTTCATGTGCTTATTGTACTGCTCACTTGGAAATGAAAATTCAAGGATAATATGGTTTTTGTGAAGATAAGTGTAGTTTTGAATTACCTTGCAATTATCCTGTAGCTCTTTGCTATGGGATTTTCTGATCAAACTCCATAAGAGTGGAAGCATTATGAGACACCTTAGAAACCTTACAGAAGATGGAATTTCCAAACTGTTATGCTGCATGATTTAGACTAACATAAACGCATGCTGGACTCAAATGGGATTTTGATGTGTAACTGTCCTTCCTTCTCATACAGGAATCTCTTGGACCGAGACACTTTCTCCAAATCCGACCCAAGTAAGTTCTCAGCTTTTTATGATGCTACTTGCAGCTTAGCTTTTCCTGCAGGAAATTTTACCTAGAATACAGTTAATTGACGCCTACTCTCCTTTTGCGAAGCTTTACTTTTTTACTTTTGCTGAGCTTAACTTTGATTCAGTTTACTCTGCTATTTCAAAGTGTTCCTTCAATAACTGCATATCATTTGCACAGTAATGTGACAACCTTTCCACACTGAGAGCTACAGAAAGTACCTTAATGCATGCAGGGTATAAACGCTAGCCTTTGAATACAAATGGCTTTTGGTCTTTTGGTGAGACACATGGGGAGCCGCCATAAAGGCATTTTCTTTGATACTCCCTGCAGGATAGAGAATGGAGGAGACATTTAACATAATAGGGAGGAGGTTCAAGCCCTTTGTGTAAATAACCTACTGGGAAAATATCATACTCGTCCTGTTTTGTATGCGCCTGAAGGTGGACCTTGGGATATATGACATATATGTTGTGTTCGCCTGCCTCAGCTTCATTTAAAGTTGCAAAATCAAATAGGGATCAGAATCCCACTGATAAGAAATTGTGTTTTGATTGCATGGCTTAAATTCCAGGAGCCTTCAATCTTGCTTTAGAGCTTTGTTCTTTGCATGTGGACATCATACTTAGAATTTGATGCAGTGCAGCATCATCAAGCTTGGCACTTCATTATGCTGTCAGATTGTGGCAGGATAATTAATGATGAATGTCGGAAAAGAGGGAACAAAACAAACACTATTTAAAGAAGCAGGATGCTTGATTGAGATTGTTTAGTGACAATATATTGCTCTGCTCTCCCTCTCTCTCTCTCTTCCTCTCTACCCTCCTCCTCCTCTCTTCTCAGTGGTTGTGTTGTACACCCAGGGTGTGGAGTCCAAACAGTGGAGAGAGGTAAGAGATCACAGCTGTCTCTCTGTCAACACAACTCAATCAGCCTGTCTCCTCTTCACAACAGCACACTCTGTCTACAACCTCCTCTCCCTACCCCTGCTGTGAGTGCCAATCATTTGCAATTGATTGACCCTGCGAATATCTGCACGTTGGTCAGGACTGCGTTAGCTGTGACTGATTGGCTGATTAAGGTGACAGCCACACGTATCGATAAAGATTTGCCCCTGCGTCAGAGTGCCCCCTGGCTGTTGGCCAGAGAGGCAGAAAAGTAGAGGAAGGCAGAGATTGCAACAAGACAAAGGCTCCTTCTGGGATTATTATTTGTCCCTGTAATCTCAGTGGGTTGACATACAGAGAAATGGCAATTTAGTGTTTAATCCATTTATGTAATCCAAAACTCTGAAATTTACAACTAATGAATCTAGTACCATGTGTCCAGCTCCATTTAGCATTATTACACTGTTAGATAGTCCGGTACAACCACTACCAATGTATAAATGGATAAATTAAAGTTTAGACTACCCCGCCCATGGGGCAGCGCATCAGCCACAACATTGTCTACCCCCTTTTTATGCTTGATCTCGAGGTTGTAGCCTCGCACCAACATGGCCCAACGTATTAACAGCTGGTTATGGTTGTACATCTGGGTTGGGAAGAAACAAGAGGGCTATGGTCAGTGTACACTAACACTGAGGATAACCTGGAGCAAACATACATTTCAAAGTGCTGAAGCAAGCCAAGAGTATGGCTAAAGTCTCCTTAATGGTTGAGTAGTTCAGCTGATGATGTTTGAACTTGACTGAGAAGTAGCATACAGGATTGCACACATCTCTCTCTCCGTCCCGCAGTAACTCAACACCTGCTCCAGAAGCACTAGCGTCAACCTCTAGTTTGAAGGTAAGAGAGAAGGAGAGGAGCTCTGCAAAGGCTTAGTATTTTCAAAGGCACGTTGACATTCATCATTCCACACGAAAGGAACAGCAGGGTTACACAACTTGGTAAGCGGAGCAACCACCACAGAGAAATTTTTACAGAAACACCGGTAAACACAAGTGCGTTTTTCTTCTGTGCCCAGGTGTGTGGATAACTTAATCTGTGTCAGTCACTTTACTTTCCACCACAAAGGGACCTGAGAAACGGGTAGGAGGAGCAGAGCTAGGCATTGATAGTAGGACCAGAACTTGATCACCAGGCTTAATCTGCCATTTAACTGCCTTCCTTTCATACTCTCCTAGGAGGAGGAGAGAGCTTCTTTTGCAAATGAAAATGCATGATGAAAACATTTTTTACACTGGGAGAAAATCTGTAACATTAGAAGTTAGTTCATGAATGGGACAAGAACTACTCATTTAACACTTTAAGTGGGCCAGACATAGTGACCAAACAAGTTCGGCTGGGCTGAACCCAAGGGACTCCTGTTTTGCAGAAAGGCAAGAAAAACATAGGGGACCCCCTGGTCCCAGTCTTTCCTTGTATCATGGCAGCGCTTCTGTAGCATCATCTTCAAAGTTTGATGCCAACGTTCAAGTACACTTTGTGACTCTGGATATGTTCTACATGAAGCGAGTGACACCCAAAGACGGCAAAGTCTATTTTGGAAGGTTTTGGAAAGGAAATGAGTTCCTTGTTCAGTTTCCACAAGTTTTGGTAGCCCAAAAGGTGGTAATGAACTTAGTCAGAGCATTTGTGATGGCTGGTGCAGTGATTTTTTGCAAGGGAACTGCCTCAGGGAAATGAGCGAAAAGGCGACACAAATTACAGTTCACAAAAACTGATAACCAGACTTCATTTTGGGCAAAGGGCCAACACATACTACAATGATATCTTCAAAAGGCTCACCAACAGCAGGAATAGGGCACAGAGTGGCTTGAGGCACTACTTGATTTGGTTTCCCGAAATTTGGCAGGTGCAGCAAGTCTTGCAGAAACACACCACATCAGCTTTCATGGCTGGGCAGATGAAATGTTTCAGGATTTGATCGTATATCTTAGTGACATCTAGATGACCAGACCACAAATGCCCATGTACTAGCTGCAGCTTTAATACATGCTGTCAACAACCAACTGGAACAACTATTTGATGACCCTCGCCCCCATCCTTGAATCATCTGCTGCTTCACATGACTGTGTAAACCACTTGCCATCAATCAGCTCATAGTTATCCATAACATGACTGTGTCTCACTGCACTTTCTAGTGTCCTAAACAGCTGTGGAAAACATGGAACTTAGGATGGATCACCTTTCTGGGTGCTGATAAGCGCCTCATGGGTCAGCGGCAGTGATACCTTAGGAGCAGTACAGGCTCTGTCACACCATCAAGCTCTTTTAGAGTGCAGTTCACAAACTCATGAACAGGTGGCGACTTCTCAAACAGAGAGTCAGACAAATCAACATCCTGGGTGTCAGGGGAAGGATAGACTCCAGCGATGTAATTTCCTATGATAAAGTCAATGCAAACAGGAGTGGTGAAGGGATGCACACTCAAAACCCATCCTAACTTGTCTTCAGACTTCCCTGTGATAGACAATACAATAAAAAAATATCCTGGGGACAAAGAAGCAAGGAAAATGGAAGTATGGAATTCCTTAGCAACTTCATTAAACTTAACAGCTTTACAAAAGAACTCAAAACACCAACTGAAAACTACTTTCTTACAAGAAGAAAGTGGAGCTAAAGAAAAAAAACAGAAATGAAACAAGATAACAGTTAAATTAAACTAAGGCTAAACACAACACCAATAAACACACTCCCTCTAAAATGGTGCCAAAGTTACAAACCCTGGTACACCACAGCTTGAATTTAGCTGAGAATAACAACCAACTCACAGCCTGAAAGCTGCCAACTGGTCTACTGGCACCATCTGTCCGTTCCTCCTGGTCTTTATCCTCCAGGCCCCGATGAGCAAGTGAGCACAGGTGTGCTCACTCACATAATCACTACAGTGGAAGTAAGGGGGGGATGGTGGTAATCTGTGGAGACACAGGTGAGAACAGGAAGAATCACACACCCAAAACACTACGGCTGTAACAACAGAAATATAATATATATATAATAATAATCAATCTATACATGCATTCTATCTAGCAGAAAGACAGATACTTGTCTGTGAACTCAAAATATTTAGCTTTTGCTTTCACACTCAAATCATTTTTGACTGAATGGGAGTGCTCTGTTTATTCACCTTGGTGTCCTGCTGGTGCTCAGTGGTGTGACACAAGAGATGTAAGAGTTGGAAACAGTTAGAATCTGTGTTTTGGTAGGTGGGGGCTCTTGGAAAGGGAGGAAGAGGCTGTCAGCTAAAAATAAGCTTTAGTTGTACATCGCAGGTTAATAACACGGATTTCAACACCAGTGAGACACACTTAATCCCACCTATATATATTTCACACACACACTCAACGACTATACTTGTGGGGACTGTCACTCACGCAGTGTATTCCTGAAATCTAATCCAGAACCTAAACTAAGACTTTACCCTTAACCAGCCCTTTGAAGACTTAAGGACCGCTCAAGATGTTCTCGCTTTTCAAAAATGTTCTCACTCTCACTGTCCTCACATAGATATCTGTACAATAGCACACACAGACTAGTATATGAAATTTAAACTAAATATATATCATACACATCACTGTCTTCTGCAAAAGCTGCCTTAGTATGTAACTTCTCTTCTCCAACTCAAAACCCCTGCTCACCAGAATAGATCTCAGGACTGTTTAGATTCAGAAGACCTGGATGGAATGAATTACAGAGGATTTTAAAACTTGAATGTCCCATCCCTCTGGCCAATTTTAAACTTTTAACCTTGACTCTATTTAGTGATGTGTGTCTTTGTTTTCTTTCTTTTTCATGTGGTCAGGTATCTCTTGCTAAAATGATTTTGATCTCAATGAGATTACCTGATTAAATAAAGGCTATAATAAAATAATGAATGAATTCTCACTCAGTTTATTATAACAGTTATAACATTTGTTTTATGCATTTTAGCAATGAGTAACAAAGATTTCTATGTGTGTCCCTGCGATGTTTATAGTCTGGTATCTTGCCTAATTATGTGTCTGTGGTTGTCATTTCTACTAACCTGACGACATATTAAATTTCCTGACTGGGACAATTAATATGAATGATGGATGGATTGATTGGTTGGATGTTTGATTGTTTAATTGATTTCCTGCTGAAAAAATAAAATAATTTTCACATGAATTCAATTTTTTTCAGTACTCATTGAGAGCAAATAATACTCAGGCTTGGTGGCTGATTATAATTTCTGCTCACATGCTTTTCAAGGGTGGTCAGCTGGCCTTGGCTCACAATAATCAAACAGTGATATTCTTTTCTTTTCTAAAGCCAGACACTAGTTTTACTGATTAACATGCAAATGTGGACAAGCATCAAGCATTACTGCAGTCTTCAGGCAGGAAGAGCCTCCTACACTTGTCACCTCTGGTTGCACTGCCCCACCACAAGCTTACAATCTGTGGGTGCAGCCTTCTCCCTGGAAGAGATACGGGCCTGTGTTGTTGGTGCCGACAACAGCTGGCTTTGTGAGCAGCAGAGTCAAGCTGTGCGGTATTGATAAAGCTAAGCGCCTCTTTTTCTCCTCTGTCATGTAATGCGTTTTTGTTCTCCTGAGAGTAGATGCGGTCAGTCGGAGCACCTGTCACTGTGCCACCAAATGTCTGTAATCCATTTACTCCTCTGTGGGACAAACTCTCCCATCGACTGCTTCTCATTCACATTTCTTCCTCAAAAGAAGAATTTGAACTAAATGGTTATGGATAAATTGTTTTTTGATTCCAGTAGGAAGCCTTCATCAGCTCCTCTTGACACCTGTGACCCCATTATTAATTTTTCTCATCATTCATGGTCGAATATATAAAACAGTTACTTTAAAATCTCAATCTTTAACTCCCTCAACTGAAATTACTCCTATAGCACGTGACAGGTTTTCCTTTTTCTACCATCTTCACTCAACTGAGCAGTTGACGCATTATAACTTCTTCCCTAAATTCAAGCAAAGCCTGGCCTTTCCACTCCCAGTCAAACTCCTAGACGTTAATCTTTATACCAAGATGAATTTTCTGGCATTTCAGCTCATTCATTCTGGTTAGGTTTATTATAGGGGAAGAAGAGCACACTTCCAGTGCCCAGATATGCTCATAGCAGCTTTTTCTAGGAGTTGACAGTTATTGTAGTGTTTTGCAACTCTGGCTTTACAGGCCGACTGTGTGCTTGCCAAGGTAGAATAATATGTGAACTGGGATATCTGTTATTTCCTCAGGTGGCTATTCATTGCGCTGGTACTGATTCTTCTTCCTTTGTTAGGTTTGGCCTGAGACCAAAGTGAATATGCTATCATCGCCCCCCTGCTGCCACATTCAGCTCCTATTGTTGAAGGGGAGATTTCACCTCCTTTGCATCTGCTGGAGCGGAGCTCTTACACTTTCAAGGAAGAAGAGGAAGATAAAAAGTAGTGCCACATGGTAGTTAAATTTTAACAGGCTTAGATACATCTTTATGCTTGACTACAAGTTATACTACCGCAAACCCACTCTCTCAAACTGTCATATGTCGCACACAATCCAGCTGGAATGCTTTTGTATTAGCACAGGTGTCCGTCTGTTAAAAGTATTCTGCTGCTTTAATGTGTGGCTCCCCTGTTAGGTCCCATGTTGAGTTTCACCCCCACTGGATGTAATCACAAAGGTGTGAGCCTGTTATCCTGCTGTTTCATCTCCTCATTAAGCCTTAACACCGTTATTATTAATTCACTGTGTCAGTTTATGGCAACACTCTACTGGGGATCTTTTATTTATGCAGCTCAACATAGTTTCTCTGACTTTGAATTATTTATTTTGGATATAATTATTGTGTGTGTGTGTGTTTGTGTGGGGGTGCAACACATTCTGTGTGTCTGTTGATTTGTCTATCAGCATATCACCTTGTCTGAAGGCCTTGCTCTGTAACAATGACAAGACTTTTTTCATATGTGCAGGTGGCTTCCCATTTTTCTCTTAACGCCAGAGGGAACAGGGGATTGTTTGCCATCTTTCTCCCATTTGTGACAGTTCCCCTGTGTAAAGACGAAACGTGAACGTCACTATTTTTCTTTGCCTTTGTCTTGTCATCCCCCCATCAGCCGCCCCTTGTTTTGAAGAGGCTCAGAGAGCGGCAATGGTGTGAACGTGGTAATTAAATGAGTGTAATTGGACTCAATAAAGTGGTTTCCTCAGGCTTTCTCATCCCCAGCACAATGAGAGGAGGTGGAGAAGAAGAGCTGACAGTGTGTGATCATTAACTTCTGTTAATCAAATCTGAGTTTATCCAAAGCCATGAATTCACACGGCTGTCGGGAGAAGATAGCGGTGGAGGGGGTGGAGGGGGGGTTGAGGTAATAGAGCAATAGATGTAGTTTCTGAGTAACTGCATGATGTGCTGTCTCAAAGATCTGCGCTCACATCTTTGCTCACATCTTCCTCGTCTGTCTTTTGTCCTTCTCTCCTGGTTCTGATCTAGTTTGGGAGAACAGAGGTGATAGACAACACGCTAAACCCAGACTTTGTCAGGAAGTACATCCTGGACTACTTCTTTGAGGAGAAGCAGAACCTGCGCTTTGACGTGTGAGTTATTCTGTTTGATCCGGTCCTCTGAGGACACACACCTCGGTGTGTGTGTTTCAGATGTGCTGCCCTCTTCATACAAGCTTAACATCTTCTCTCACATCCACTCTCCCCCTTCCCCCCATCTACCTCTTCATTCCCGGCGTCTCATTTTCTCTCTCCGAGTCACTCTTTTTCTCTCTTCCCTCACTTGTCTCCAGCTTGGCTCTCTCCTGAGGAATTATTCATTGGTGTGGTGTCTCAATAGTCATTCATTGAGGGGAGATGGGTATAAGGGTGATAAATATTTCATATAAAGTTTTATCCTTAATCTCCCTGCTGCTAAGCAAAGCAAATGTCTGAAACCGAGTCCCATAAAACTCACAAAGACCCCCATCCTCCCCTCTTTCACATATAGCTGCCTTTCTCCTCTTGAAAAGGCCAGAGTAGTGAGAGGGTCAGGAAGGTGCAGTTTCATTTTGAGTTCTCCTAGAACCGAGTCAGGATAATTTCCTTTGCTCTCCCCCCTCGTCAAGTGGAAGAGATATGCTTCTAAAAATCCATGCTTTTTTCCCTTCCTTCAAGCATTAAGTCCCTGGTGGACTTCCGGGATCGAGCTGCAGGTCTCTGAGGATTTTTAGTCACTTAATGAATTCATTTGGCATGCTATCATGATATGACTCTGGAACAGGAAAGGAGGGAGTGTTTCCCCTCACAATTAGTGTTACTCATTTACATCTCTCTTTTATCACAGAGGTGGGAGCCAAGGCATACTGAAGTTTAATTACTTTTACATTAACTTTGACTGGCAGATGCTTGAAACTTTCTTTGCATTAGTATATTGTTTCAATACAATCCCACAGGCATAGTACGGAAATTACATTCATAAACTATAAAATGACCTCCTTAATTAACTGTCACATTATTGCTTGCGTTTTTTTTTTTTCCATGGGCTGCTCCCTTCTACTCCCCCACTGACCCAGGTGTGTGATTGACAGGCAGAAAATGTCCACGCTGCAGCCAGTATTCTTTAATGAGAGTCAGTAGTAATTTGTTAGGTCTTGTGATGGTTTGCCCACATTGTTGCCTCTGTGATTTGTGGTCTCTTTGTGATTTCAGGTATGATATTGATTCTAAAAGTCCTGATCTCGCAAAGCATGTAAGTTAAGAACTTTTTGTGGATCAGGAGCTCCACCTTATATTTTACCCTTACATTTGCTTGATCCGGTATCTGTGCATGTCTCTAACACTTAGGTTCTATGCAAACCAAAGTTTGTGGCATCTAAACGCTCAAATATATTTTGGAATAATGAATGAATTATGCTTCAACTGCCAAAATATTGTTTATTTTGCGTTACCTTCAGCCTGCATCAATTTGTAAAATGAGGTATTTTATTTCTCCAGAGCTATGATAATCAAAGTTTAATTTACATCTGGCATACCCTCATTATCTTTTTTAAAAAAAATGACAAATGAAGCATTGCACATCATTATTATCAAAGCTTTTCAACACATTTCCCTTTGTGGCGTCTAGTGCTTTTTGCAATTTAGATTTTCATTTCCGAGACAGCAGACAGTTATTCAAAACAATATACAGGACATTCATTTTAAAATGACAGTAAGGGACAATGCTTTGTTGTAGAACATACATTCAGGCAAACAACTCATTAAAATGAATGCATCTTAGTCTCCAGGGTTTTTCCTGCCATTATAACACTTAGGCACAGCGCCCAAGTGTTTTTTCACAGTGTCTGAGCTGGATGAACAGAAAAAACTATGCTGAGAGTTCTCTAATGCATTTCACTGCCATTTATGGTTGTGCTAGCTTCTCTGTCCTCTCCTCTGCTCTCTGTGTTTGACTGAGGACGCGGCTCAGCTCCTCTGCACACACACACATACGCAGTAGAGAAGCTGCAGTGGAAACAATGAACCAGGTGACTGCAATAAAGAGTAAAAAGCCACTTTATCAAACCACCTGTTCAACAAGCATAAACATGTAGAAAAGCTATATTTTTAACTGCTTTGACTGCAGTCTCACAGAATTTTTTTTTACATGACTACAGCGTGCTGGTTAAGTTAATTATGACTTGTTACGAACAAGCTAAAACTAAAGCTGTCTGTATGTTGCCTAACTGAAATTTGGCAAATTCTTGTATATTTACCTACAGGCTGAGACAAAACAGCCCGTCCTTCCTCTGCAGCAATGAATCACATCAGCAGCAGAGGGAGGAGGACAGAGGACAGAATGACTGACATCGACTGATGTTGGTGTTCTTCATTCTTTCTAAACTTCATTCACTATTTTGATGTCAGGAATGTTATTTATTTTACTGACATTTTTAGATTTCTTTCCAGCGAGATATTTTTGAGTTTATATAGTAACTTTTCTGTTGTAAAAAAAATGCTGTTGCTGCTGTATAAAAACTATTTTTTTTTCAAACCAGACCAATAAGAGGAAGCCTATGGATAAGATGAAAATAAAATGTTAATCATACTTGTCCCTATAGCTGGCTGCTGGTTGCAGCCTGACTATTGTAGAATGAGAAAATAACAGTTCAAATCCATTTACTATAAGCCTTGTCTTACCAATATTTGGTTCATTTTTTATGGCACATAGTACACTTTTTTAACAAATGTTGTGATGATAGCAGTCCAAAATTATGTGAA